>OY744607.1:54579763-54744763 GCA_963556255.1 Allolobophora icterica | reverse complement strand
TAGAGATAGGCTTTGATATAAACCTAGAGTGTGCACCGGTCCCAGAGATATAGGTCGACTTGTGTATCACGCGTTAACTATTTATGTATCATCTACACTTTCTACAGCGTGCATCCGTTGAACATTTTGAAGGTTAATAATTTAATATTGTAAAATATTATTAAAAATTGGGTATTACCTTGGACAAATCACCTAAACTACTGGATCAAATCCTAAACCTACTGTGACATTTGTCCCACTAGTTAAGCTTATACAGTTAAAATGTGCACTGCTTTTGGCACAGTGTATTTACTTAAACTGATGATCGCATCAATGTTAACGGTTTAATCGCATCAATAAGGACCCTTTTTAATGACGGCGCCCTTAGGTGATATTAGGCCTAGTTCCAAAGGGTTGAACGATCACGTGGGTCTGGTGGCTTCTGGATTACCATTATCGTCATCGTCTTTGCTGCATTAATTAACCACGCTAAGACGTCTGCTGCAGCTGTCATCAGCAATTCCTTATCCACTCCCTAGTAAAGTAGTAAGGCTTCTCACTCTTGCACGGCTGACAACTGTCGGAGAGGCTTTTGATGTCACGGCATCAGATAGCATCTTTCAAATGAATAGCAAGGTTCTTAAATGTTCAAATGATTTTTTTTCAATTTTATTTTCTTAATCGTTCTCTTTTCTATTTTGTTCAACGCCATCTTATTTTCGTTTATATCTAGTTTTAGTTAAAAATTTCTGTTTCGTTCTCATTTTAGTTCTTGTGAACAAATATCGTTTTCGCTGTAGTTTTCGTTACGGAAATAACACCGCCTGTAACCAAATCGAAAGTAAAACCACTGGCTCGATATGACTAAGGAATTGATTCAGACTAGGCTACAGGCGACATCCCAGCTTCGCTGCACCAACTCGACGGCGCGCCATAGTCCGGACATTCCTATTTAAACGAGACGGCTCCATATACGTATATACGTATTCACACAGTAGATACAGTTAGGAATTGCTTTATTACACTTACGCAGAGTTTCTGAGGTCGTCTTTTACGGAAAGTTTGCTTCATATGACGGTTGTTGTCCTCGAGGGAGAAACGATGAGCGGAACAAAGCGGAACGGAATTCGAGTTTTTGCTGCCAATGAGATGATCTTCATGCTGGCCATTCTTCTCGTGATCTCTTCACCGTCAAAAGCCTATAGTCCGCAGACGAATGGGTTCAGCGTCAGATCTAATGGTATCGGTTTGGATAAATTTAAATCTAAAGCAGTTAATTCTGACCGAGACTCTTCTTGTGTATATGTGTGCTTGTATGTATTCGTGTTTGTATGTCTATGTGTGTATATGTAGTATGTATGTTTGAATATAATGTTTAATTGCATAATTACCGAACATTAATTACAGGACGATCCTAAGTGTAACCTAAAAGATTAAACAGAATGGTCTCCAACCACTTGCGAAAACGAAGCATATAAATGAGAAGATCTTTGTGCAGATTGCCAATTGTCTATCTCTTTGTTCGAATCAGTTGTATTATGTTCTGTTCAAGTCTAACTGTTGCACTTGGTTCTGTTTAGAATTATGTTTTTATACTGTTCTGCTTCAAGTTGTTCGTCTTATTCTGTTCTACTTCATTCTAGTGTATTTTCTGGTCTTCTGTTCTTTTTCTCTTTCATTATGTAGGCCTACTCCTATAGTTCATCCAATTCTGTTCATTGCTATTCTTTTCTAACTGTCCTGTTTTGTTCCCATTTCTTTTCTCAAACTGAATATCGCGAAAATGTTTGGCTATGAGAGGCGATAAAAAACACGAGTCCTAAATAATTACATAATAGACGCAAACACCCTATCATGATAATTTTACTCTGCGCTATGTATACATGGCTTATGGTTTGTGTATATATGGGACCAATTGCTTTGACCTTTTGTTCTAATCCCTTGGTCGTAGGCACTCAGCTTTGTGCGAAAATACAGAAAATGCCGGTGACGGTTACAAAAGACCAGCAAAAGAGGAGTGTTGGAATTGAAAGGATAGCCTAATATTTATACAAGTTGTTGTAAGAAGCTTACGTGTTGTCAATATCGAAAAATTAAACACCTCTCCAGCGTCTATTTGCACTGTCAATAGCAAAAACAAGTTTCTGAAGTTGTTGTTTGCGTAACGTGATCCACAGCAGATGATGGTCTACTTTGTTCTGTTCCATTTGGTTCTGCTCTGTTTTCGAGTTGTTCTGATCTGTTAGTGATCTAGGATGATTAATTCTTCGCAATGTACACCAAAGTGCGGTCAACAATGATAGGCCTAGGCCTATTGGTTACACTAAAGGATATAAGTACTTACTTTGTTCTGTTCCCCGCATCCCGGAAACTGTCCTAGTTTCTGTAGCTGGTTTTGATTTCGAGCCTGCAATAACTCTACACAACCCATGTGACACGACGCAGCGCTCGTGTTTAATCTGGTGTCCTGCGCTTAGCTTTCAGGTAGCGCTTAGGAAATTTGGAGATAACAATAATTCGCTTCTCGCTGTCATTGGTATCACTAACATACATGTAGATTAATAGGCTACAATCTAAATCATGGTTCAAATTATCTGGCTATTGTCAGTCAAACCAGAGAACTATAAATGTCAGCATATTTGCATTCATTACCCTGATTACTCAACTGAGCAAAGAATCCTGTTTAAAATCTGTCTAATAGGCCTAGATCAATCACAAGTTCACAAAAAAGTCGGCCGACCTCTCTTTGATCCACACTGGCCCTCATAACTGCAAAACTGCACGCGATCAGCTACTGGTTGGACATGCTATGCCCGCATCAGAACATAATAGAGATGATACGCGTCGCCCTCCTCCTTTATCCAGTATTGGGACTCACATTACCAGACCAAGGACAGTGGCGGGGATTCGCATTATAATGTATTTTGCCACTGTGGGATTCTCACCATTTACTGAACACCCTTTTCCACAACCCGCCCAGCCGTGATACACCACCATGGTATGGGAAAACTACCTATAGGCGCACAAGGGTTTGTTCCGAGTGTCTGGAGAGTTAGTTGAAACTGGTGGCACTCAGTATCCGTGGGGTTGAGAGATAGAGTCCACCATAATTACACGTCCATTCCTATAGACCTATAATATAGGCTACATCTTCTACACGAATAGTTGAATTCATTCGTGACTGTGTAATGCAAATAGAAATTTGTATAGCGTCTCTAAAGATCTTTATCTGTAACCTAAATTATGTTGGAGTTCGTAACGAATGACTCTCGAACGGCTGGAGAAGGTCTACGCTGTCGGGCTCTCATATACACGTAGAACCCGACCAACAGATCTTCTTTCGACCTGAACTGTATATTGAATATTGGTATATTGGACGTAGGGCCTAGATATCTTATTTCACATGAAGGCGATCACGCGTGTAACGCCATGTATGGTAATTACCGCATGCTTCACATAAAATTAACCGAGTCTTGTGTATTGGTCATGATGTGTGATGACTGTTCACTTCACTTACTCCACGGTGTGTGGTGTTTGTTTTGAGCAATTGCTCGTTTTGGCCGGGTTGTATGGCTGGTTTGGTCGAACTGTGACTGAGTTATCCTCTCTTTGTTTTTTTGTTTTTGTTTTTTTGTTTTTTTGTTTCTATTTGAGCTTTTATGTCTGTTTCAGCAAACATGATTGTAATTATGTTTCGAGCGATTGCTCGTTTGGCCAGGCTGTATGGCTGGTTTGACTGATTTGTGATTGTGTAATCTTCTCGTTGTTCTTTTCTTCTCGAGTTTTTTTTTATGATTGTTCCGGTAAACATGATTGCGTTGTGTTAAGCAACTCGACAGCCGTTTTTGCACTGGCCTCGTGATTACGGGCCTTTCAACGGATCAAGTATAAACTTACTTTTGCGTGTTAAAATGTATAAATATATTTGCTTAGTGAGTATTTATTGCTTGTTTGGATTTGAACCATCATGGTTCTGTGTGATATTCGGCACGGTTTGATGCACTATGAACTGCTTGGTGAAATGAACATGATGTTCTTGCTGCCCTATGTCCTACTGGAATGATCTTATATGCCTGTATGTCACTTAAGCTTATTCTAATTTTGTTTTCTAGTTAACCTTGAATATTATTACTCTCCTGCGGCCCAAATCGGGCTGGCTTGCAGGATGGATGGAGCCGGAATGGCTATGACCTGGGGGACCAATTGTGAACTATGTAATCTTGTTCTAGAGGACCCAAATAGATGTTTGGTCTGCCTGCTATGTAAGAAGCGTTGCCATATTGTTTGTAACGAGGATGCACGATTGTGGTCTGTTAATCATACTGGGAATGAGTCCTGGTGCTGCCCACAGTGCTTGATTAGGCAGCTTCCATTTTATGGTAATTACGATGTAAATGAATTTAACTCCAATATGTGTGATGCTAACTTTGCTTCAAACTTTGATAGACAGAGACCTTATCCTGTACTTGATCTTTTTCCGGGTGAGGATGTTAATAGGGTTCTGCTTAACAACGAGGACCTTGATCCTGATGGGAATTATTTCATCAATAGAAACTATGACTCCAAATATATCACTCCTGTAGAGGCTGGCATAATAACTTGTAAACTAAAAACTACTCTGACGATTATGCACATCAATTGTAGGAGTATCATACCTAAGTTAGGGGATATAAAATTATTGCTTGTCCAGGCACCTGTGGAGATACTAATAGTCACTGAAACCTGGTTAACCGATGAAACGAATTACTTGGTGGACATTCCAGGCTATTGTTTTCTGAGTAAGCCACGTTTGGGAAGGGGAGGTGGGGTTGGTATGTTTATAAAAAATGATATAAGCTTTCAAGTAATTGACACCCCTCTGACAGCAATGCAACACTTGACTTACGAAAGCTTATTTGTGAATCTATCCTTGATTAAAGACGCTGATGCCGTAATTGGTGCGATTTATAGGGCTCCTGGTTTGGGCCTGAGGGAATTTAATGATGAATGTGGTCAACTGCTAAGTCATCTATCCACCAACTCAAAACAAGTCTACCTGGCTGGTGACTTCAACGTAGACCTGCTCAAGTCTGAAGAACATGCGATGACCAAGGACTTCATCAATCTGTTGCTCTCTCATCACTTTCTTCCTCTTATCAGTCGTCCTACTAGGATCACACCTGACTCCTTAACTCTTATTGACAATATACTAACGAATAGTTGGACGAGAGTTTTGGACTCATCAATAATCATTAGTGACATTTCGGATCACTTACCAGTTATGACCTGGATTAGTTATGAAACACTACATCATCAGAAAAATTTAATCATGACTCGTAAAGTGAGCGAAGTCAACAGTAATGCATTCCAACAACTGCTGGGGCAGATTAACTGGTCTAAGACGTTTGAAGCCTGTAAGTCTGGTGATCCCAGTGCAGCTTACACACAATTTTTTGATCAGGTTAAGGAGTCTTATGAGAAGGCATTTCCAGTGGGGTGCGGAAGTGGGAGGAAGAATACCAATTTAAAGCAACCATGGATGACGGCTGGTCTGCTAAAATCCTGTAATAAGAAAACAAAATTGTATATCAAATACTTAAAAAATCCTTCTGAGGCCAACAAAACTAAATTTACGATATATCGCAACAAATTTAAAACGACACGCATAAAAGCTGAAAAGTTTTACTATGAAAAAGAGTTTGCTAAATACAATCAAAATCTTAAAAAAACGTGGAGCATAATAAGGTCGATAATTAAATCTGGAATAGAGGGAAACAAGATTGATGGCCTGCTTGTTAATGATGTAATGGTCACTGATCCATGCATAATTGCTAACAAATTTAACGACTTTTTTGTTAATGTAGGGCAATCTCTGGCAGATAAAATTCCTCCTGCTTCAAAAAGTTTTCAATACTATATGGACAAGGGCTCTTGTAATTCATTTGCGATCGTTCCTATCACACCAGAGGAGATTATTCAACTTGGACGAACCATGCGCATAACCCATAGCTCAGGACCTGATGACATCGACCCATGCCTTGTTAACCCCTACCTGAACCTACTTGCCGCACCCTTAGCTGGCATTTTTAACACATCATTTGAGACTGGAATAGTACCACCAGCATTAAAAATTGCCAAAATTATACCCATATACAAACAGGGCAATCGTGCTGAAGCCTCGAATTATCGCCCTATATCAATCCTTCCCTACTTTGCTAAGCTCCTGGAAAAATTAATGTATGAGAGACTCTACAGCTACGTTTATCAAAATAAGTTCCTTTACCCCCTACAACACGGCTTTCAAACTGGTCACTCTACTGCTATGTCACTGATCAACCTGCAAGACAAAATTACACAGGCCATTGATAACAATGAATTCTCACTAGGAATATTCATTGACCTAGCCAAGGCATTTGACACGGTAGATCATACTATACTCCTTAAGAAACTTGAAAAATATGGGGTAAGAGGTATCCAACTTAATTGGTTTCAGAATTACCTTGATCAAAGACTGCAATGTGTTAATTGTAATGGAGCCACCTCTAAACTTAAAATAATAAAATATGGTGTCCCCCAGGGCTCCAATTTAGGACCCCTATTATTCCTAATCTATATCAATGACCTTCCTAGAGCCTCCTCTATATTGAGCCTTATCCTATTTGCCGATGACACCAACATCTTTCTCTCAAACCGATCGATCGAGGATTTATTTAACACTGCAAATCAGGAACTAGCACTTATTGCCGATTGGTTTAGGGCTAACCGACTCTCGCTTAACTTGCTCAAAACTAACTTTGTACTGTTTAGATCTCACAGGAAGCTGCTGCCACACCTGAATTACTCACTGCTCATTGACAACTCAGTGTTGCCACAAGTCAAATCAGCAAAATTTTTAGGTGTTTACATAGATGAACACCTTACTTGGAATGTCCACATTAATAATATTGGAACTAAGATTGCTAAAAACATCGGGGTCATGAGCAAGGTCTCTTACCTGCTTCCATCTCACATACTAACTAACTTATATTACACACTGATTCATCCATACCTGGAATACTGTAACCTGTGCTGGGCTTCAACCTACCCCACTAGACTGTGCAGATTGGTGAAACTTCAAAAGAGGGCTATACGAATTATTACCAAGAGCAAGTTTAATACCCCCACCTTGCACTTGTATCAACATTTGAGAATATTAAATATTGACCAGATAAAACAATTCCAAATTGGGATGTTTATGTTTCGATTCGTTCATGGTTCCCATCCGATAGACTTCACCAACTACTTTACTTTCACCAAGGATGTGCATAGTCATAATACCAGGATCAAGGACACTCTTCGATCAATAAGCATCCGCACTAACTACAGGAGGCACTCAATCAAGTTCATGGGCCCTGTTATCTGGAACAAATTACCCTGCAATCTGCGCAGTCTTCCATCTCTAGCATCTTTTAAAAGGTCTCTACGAACACATCTGATGATTTAACCAATACAAATATTTGGATCGCCCAGGTCACCCCCTCCTCTCTTCTTTTTTCTTCCTTCTTTGTTTCCATCATAGTTTCGTTTCCTGCTGATTATGCTATCTTATCTAGTTAAGACTAAATAGTTTAGTTAGCGTAATGATTGATTATATGTCATGTTCGTCTTGTTCTATCTATAATGATGCCACCGGGGGGCCCTACCTAGCGGGATACCATCCCTTTTGGATCTCCCTGTTGTATCCCATCCAACTTATACATGTCAATCGAAACAATGTGAATGTAGCTGATATCGACTGTATGATGACTAATTTTTTGTTTTTTTGTTCCATCTTTTGTACTCTTTGCTTGATGAGATACAATAAAGACTTATGTTATGTTATGTTATGTATGTTGTTATATATGCACATGTGCACGTGAGATTAAGTTGAATTCGCGATTGTTACGAGGAAGCAGGCTCATAGAACAGAACACTGGGCCCGTGAAAGCAAAATTTAAACAACCCTGAATGACAACTGGTCTACTTAAATCTTGTAGGAAAAAACCTTCTATATCATAAATACTTGAAAACGCCAAAGTTTCAAAATATAGGAATAAATTAAAAACTATTAGAATTACCTGCAGAAAAAGCTTTCATGCAGCTGAATTTTATAAACACCATAATGATCTAAAATGACTTGAAAACTTATTAGAACAGCCATGCACTTAAAATCAAGAGATACTAATGTCAGTCATTACTTGAAAATTTTACTTTAGCTACCCGCGTGTCCCTCCCTAGCGGGATCTTAGTCCCTTTTGGGTCATCCATTGTACCCAAT
Organism: Allolobophora icterica; assembly: GCA_963556255.1. Classification (NCBI taxonomy): domain Eukaryota; kingdom Metazoa; phylum Annelida; class Clitellata; order Crassiclitellata; family Lumbricidae; genus Allolobophora; species Allolobophora icterica. The sequence continues at coordinate 54,736,509 of OY744607.1, read as the reverse complement.
AACACTCAAATATGTGAAATCATTGTGAATGTTAGCTTATTATGGTCGCAATAAAGATACTGATTGATTGATTGATTGATCACATCGTTAACATCATGGTTATCGTAATCGTCATCATCATTATTGTCATCATCATTATTGTCATTATAATCGTCGTCGTCGTCATCATCATCATCAGAGTCATAGTCACCATTGTCATCATCAATATCCAGCCACTGAAAAGCAATGCATGTATGGAAATTGAACTGACTTAGAAATATAATAACTTGAAGGCTTAGCTAATTGTAAGGTTAAAGGTCACAGTTGCTGATGCATTAATAGGCTACATCAAGACTTAGCTGACTGTGAATGTCAAAATGAAATAGTACATTGTAGGTACTGAATTGAACGGGTCGCTTACTGCCTGCGAGAAAAACGATTTAGCGATCAGGTGCAACGAACATGAACGCATCGATATTTTCTACGCCAACTACGGTCGTCTAACTAAAGATATTTGTGACTACATTTATCATAAGAAGCTTCCAAACGAAACTTTCCACTGGAACTTGAGTTGCTCCGCGAACAACTCCTTGTCAATCGTTCGAGACCGGTACGTCATTCGCGTTTCGTTGTTTAGTAATTAAAATTTCAGTTAATTCGTGAGAAAAACTGCAGAGTCTTTTTGTCTTGACGCTTCTGCAGACGCTCCTTACTTGTCGAAATGCCAGTGAATTTGGTCCAATACTTTGTACAGATTAGCAGGTGTTCGTCATTGTCTGTGCCAATTATAATGGTCATCGTAACGATAAAGAGCGAGGTCATGCCCGCTGGGATATGAATTGATCCTCGAACAACTTGTCAATCGTTCGACGTCAGTAATAATTCATGTTTCGTTGTTTGGTGCCTGAAATTTAAGTTAATTCACTGGAAAACTGCTACTGAAGACACTTCTTACTTGACGAAATACCAGTGATTTTGGTCGAAGACTCTGTACGAAATAAGTGTAAGAATAACAAGTGTTCATTGGCTAACAGCCGGTTAATGTGCCAACCGTGGAGGATTGTGGCAGTGAAAGGCGTTTTAGCGTTTTCAGTGAAAATTTGATTATTCTGTGAATATATTCATATCTGTCTGTCTCTCTGTCTGTCCGCATGTCTGTCTGGTATGATTATCTGTACAGTGCTGCTATTGTCATACGCACACATTGACAGGTGTTCTGGATTGCCAAATTGCACCGTTCGTGCTGACAACAACGTTTTCGGTGATCCATGCCAAAAGACTCCAAAATATCTCGCAGTGATATATCACTGTTACCCAGGTAATCAATTAACTAGCTAACGCGACCGTACTATAGCGCAATTAGACTAAGGTGTGGGATTTATGTAGAATGGGGCGTGGTTTACATCGGGTTGAGTGGTCTGTATCGTAATGGGTGTGGCCTAGCTGGAATTGGGCAGAGTTAACATCGTAATAGATATAGCTTTGATAGACTTTGGTAGAGTTGTATCTTAATGGGTGTGGCTCAGATAGAGATGGATGGTGTTTATATCGTAATGGGTTTGGCTTTGAATAGGCGGAGTTTATATGTAATGGGTATGGCTTTGATATAATTTGGTGGGGTTCGTGTCTTAATGGGCGTGGCTTCGATAGTAGTAGTAGTAGTAGTTTCAGTTTAACGACGCTGTGTCATAACAAAGATGATTAGCGTCGCACTCCTCCTTTATCCAGGCTTGGGACTGGCACTATCAGAATACGAACAGTGGCGGAGTTTCTGGCTTCGATAGAATTTGGCTGAGTTTATTTGTAATGGGCGTGGCTTCGATAGAATTTGGTGGAGTTTATATGTAATGGGTGTGGCATAGATTGACGGGTTGAGGTCCAGATTGCAATGGGTGGATAGATCGATTCTGTAGATATCGATCGAAATGGATGCTACTTAGAATAATTGTAATCTCCAATTTTCTAAAGCGTCACTATAAAGCTAAGTACAGAGCACCAGCTTATTCACGACATTGAGCTCAGTGTAGTTCATTAGTTTGTTATGTACTTGGCTTTGATAGAATGGGTTGGATCGACAGGGTGAAGTTTCGATCGTATAAGATAGAGATAGTAACTGAAGTGGAAGAGAAAGCTACGGGAAAATCCAGAGAATTAGGTGAAATTTAGATCATAATTGAAGTGACAATGATCGGTTTCGAAAGGAATGAGTTGAAATGGGACGAGATTAAATTAGGATGTGGGCGCAGATAATGTCGAATAAAAATGTAATAAATTATTATAATAATAATTTAATAATGACAGTTACTAACAAATTAAGGACATAGGGGTCTAATTAAGAACTGATTATAATAATGAATTCAATGATGATGATGATGATGATGATGATGATGATGATGATGATGATGATGATTATGATGATGATGATGACGACGACGACGATATAGTTAAATAGCTATATCGTTGTTTTCCTGTTGTCATGGTTGTGTTTAAGAAAGTGCACGTGTGTCCTAAAGAACGTATATTATGCATTGTTAGGAACGTTCACTTGTTCTGAAGGAACGAGAAAATTAATTATCTCTGCTTAAGAAAGGCAAAAATCAATAGATCATGCATTCATAAGGAATGCCTCTTTATTCTTAGAAGATGTCTTTATTTTCTTAAGGAAATATATGTCCCTGCGATCAAACGCAGTGCACTGCCATTATTAACAAAAACCGCATAAAGGAGCGCACGCTGCTTTGGCACATCTACAAGCAGACCAACACTGTCTTTGTGTGTTCGTTAACTGAGCTCAACGCATCCAAAATGCCCTGGATCGCGTGGTACTACGTGTATGTACTCCTACAAACTCTTTAACCCTACTCGGTTAGCTGCATTGGCTTCCTGTTGATTTCAGAATAAAATTTATACTGGCCTTTACAATGAGCACCCCTACCTAGGCCTACCTTCAGCCACTATTATCTCCGCACTTCCTTTCCCGCAGTCTGCGATCTTCGGGTGTTGGTCTTTTGGTTTAGCCTCGATGTAGTATTGTCGTGGTCTTTCGTTTATTATGAGTTGCTCGTGCGGCGGAATGTCCCTGTCAAACTGCCGATTTGAGGAACTGTAGTACCACCTTTACCAAGCAGACTTTTTGTTTTGATTTTTAATTCTATTCTAACTCATCTGTCCTGTTCTATACTATTTCTTATTATCAGACTGATTACTGTGGAAAATCCAATAAATTTCATTCTAACTGTTCTGGCATGTTCTAGTCTAATTTTGAGCTTAGGTTAATTAAACGTGGAGTTCCACAAGGCTCCAATCTTGGACTCCTCCTCTTTTTGCTTTGCACTAAGGAGTTAGCTAATGTCTCCTCAATAATGTTTTTCATACTATTTGCTGACAACACTAATGTATTTTACTCCCTTGCCTCCTGGCAGACACTGATCCAAGTTGTGAACGATGAGCTATCCTATATAGCGCCTGGTTCAATGCAAATAGACTTACGCTTAATCTAAAAAAGCTAATTTTATACTATTTACATTTCACAGGAAAATTAACCGTAGTGATAGTCTGGGTTTGTTTAAATTTATTAAGCATATTCCCATTACCCGGGTTGAATCAACGAAGTTTCTAGTTGTGCATATAGATCAGCCAACGACCTGGAAGACATATTATACATGTATTAATCAAATTGCAGCTACAATCTCTAAGAATGGTGATATTTTAACTCGAATTGCGGATGAGCTACCAATGACGATTCGATTGAATCTCTACTAAGCTCTCATCTACCCCTGCCTGATCTATTGCATTATGATTTGGGCATCTACATTACTAATCTAGGTTACCTAAACTAGTAATCCTGCAGAAGAAGGCTGTTCTTATAATCGTGGGCATTCGAAAATGGGAACGCACACAAGTCCATCCTTTAGTGAGCTTAAACTTTTGAGCAGGTCAGAGATATCAAGATTAGCTGTATGTAAGCCAGGATGGAGGTGGTTGGGGGAGAACAAGAGGTCGTCCATGTCACAAACCTGCTCAACAGCAGAAGACTGAGAAGAAGAAGCCAGGAGCAAGAATAGAACAGGTGCTTCCGGAGATTGAGAAGAGAGATGTTAAGGATGACACGGTTTTCGTGCAAGTCAGCACAAGAATCTCAGAATGGTTGAGACAGAAGAGAGGATGGCCAAATACGAAGGTAAGATACAGAGGCTGAAGGCAGAGAGAGGGAAGTTGTTGCAATGGGCATTTTGTTAAGGCAGGACTTAAATGAAGCTTTAGACAGTAAGAGAGTCGAGATATAGATGAGACTGAAGAAAATGTGTGTGGAGAAAAAGGTTAGATATTGCGAGGTGGAATTCAATCCTTGGAAAGGTGGGTACTTGGGAGTGAGGGTCTGCATCTGAATGCTTGAGGTGCGGACATGGTTACCAGACAAGTCTTCATGATGATGAAGACTTTAAACTTGGTGGGAAGATGGTTAGCACAGTAAATGGACTCACTAACTGCCACACAAATAAAGACAAAAAGTTAAGAAGAAAAGGAAACTTGCGGGAGTGAATACAGGAGAGAACTTCTGCACCCTCAACATACAGGCCCAATGGTTTCAAAGGCAGCGGGGACGAACCTGTGGATGGCAGACAGCAATGCATATTTAACAGACTTATGAACCGCCGCTTGTTCAGCTGCAGAACCTACAGAAATCGTTGTCGGCGACAGGTAGGGCGCAGCACAAGGGTGGACCACTGTAGCAGCCTAGGCCATGTACCACCCAGCAGACCAAGGAACAAGTGCCTGATGGTGCAACTTTCCAGCTTTCATCCAGTCTTTTTCCTCTTCCAGTTTTTCTTCTTCCCAATCACCTCTTCCTCCTCCTCCTCAACTTCTTCTCCTCCTCCTTCTCATCCTCATATTTTTCTTTATCTTTATCATCATAAACAGTCCGGAAGAAAACCCGTTGGCTCCTTCGTGTTCGAGACATCTGCACTCTGTAGTGAACGCCAAATGATATCGTTTATGGCATGATGGCGGATGGAGTGCTCCTAGATAGGCTAGAAACTAGCCCGTGATGACCATCTGAGCCAACATCGTCTTCCCATCTACACGTATTAAGGGCGACAGAGGTCAAGGTCTTATAATTGTTGTTGTTATTATTATTATTATCATTATTATTATTATTATTATTATTATTATTATTATTATTATTATTATTATTATTATTATTATTATTATTATTATTATTATTATGATTATGATTATGATTATTATTATTATTATTATTATTATTATTATTATTATTATTATTATTATTATTATTATTATTATTATTATTATTATTATTATTAGCGTCGTCGTAATTATCCTCAACATCATCATCATCATTACTATTATTATGATTATCATTTTCCTCTTCTGCACCTTCTTCTGCTCAATCATCACCATATGTACATTGAATTTTCTAAGGATCCTCATACATATTTTCAAGCATTGTAAAATATAGATTGCGGCAGCCAGTGCTCTCGCTGCATACAAGGAATGAATTGCACAGAATGCAATCGTGGTCACGGACCAATTGACTCTTGGAACTGTTCCGGTAAGAGCTCATTCGACATGCGTGCATCATTTCAATGTTAATGACCTAATCTAATCGGATCTCGTGGGGCGTGGTGGCTCAGTGGTAAGTTCGGCGCCTTGTGACCGGAGGGTTGCAGGTTCGAATCCCACTCTAGCCGCTGCGTACGGACCTTTGGGAAGTCCTTCACTCGCAATTGCTCGTGGCACTTCGGCGTGAAAATTCCGGCACAGTATCAATGCTGTAGTCGGGAGCGCCTCTGAGTAGTAGTAGACTTCGAGAGGCGCTATAGAAATATCCGGAATAAATAAAAATAAAATAAATAAAAATCTCATTGACTTCCACAGCACCACTATCATAATGCACAAGACGTCAATCGATGCGACTTTCGATCGAGATCATTGGCAAAATCTTAATCCGCTGAGAAGCCCAGTCGGAATCCGATATGTCAGAGAATTTAGAAGCCTAGGCCATAATATAGCAGTTTGAGTCGGTGAATTTCAGTTCAGACCTGAATGCCATTAAGGAGTTGACAGAATGCACAAGATAAAGGACAGAGACTTTCCAGCTTTGATCTCGCCTTCTTCTTCTCCCTGTTTTTCTGCTTCGCAATCTCCTTCTCCTCCTCCTCCTCCTCCTCCTCCTCCTTATCTTCTAACTTCTCCTCCTTCTCCTCCTCATTTTTTTCTTTTTCTTCATCATCGCCATCTTCTTTATCTTCTTCGATACCTTTGCCATCTTGGACATTTTTGAACTATCGGGTGTTACAGTACCTCAGGATCCTTTCTAATGAGGAGTGCAAGCCTAAACATTTACTCCGCAGGAAATTAAATTCTATTTTCGTCTACATTGATCGTATTAAGTTTGTTATTATTACTTTTCAGCATGCCTAGCACAAAAGTGCGATTTGTGTCCAGTAAGCATAAATATCTGCCAGCAATGCAAACGAGGATATGGTTTTAATCCAAACAAAACTTGCGGAGGTAGGTGAGACTGGTGTATATGTATGTGAGTATGTATTTACGTAATAAATTATAATTGTAATCACAAATTTATGTAGCGCCATTTCAAGAGAAACAGATCAGATGCTCTCCGAACCTGACTAAATTAAACCACGATCGAACTCAATTGTTTTCAAGCGCTTACAGAAACAAGGAAAGGCCAAGAATCTCAAGGCGCAGTTTGTAAGGTAGCTTTTTACAGAACGATGGTTCGACAAAACAAAACTTCTATGCTGGACCACGGAAGTTCGGGTTTCCGGAACAACTAAATCACCTTGCGCAGCCAGAAATGGAAGATGGCTCCCTAAGATAATCATGGGCTCAGCCTGCAAGGCAATAACGCATAAGCATTAAGATCTTAAACTCAATGCGATTTTGCATGGGTAACCGAAGCAGTTCCTCTCACATAAATTAGATATATGCCCAAACCTAGGTGTGCCATCGATTAGCTGAGGAGGTATAGCCTATCTGAGCTAGGCTTACCTGCATGAATTTAGTTCAGTTATATAATTTGATATTCACCAGTAGCCTAATTTACTGATATTGAAACCTGATTAAAAGTCGTATCTGAAGGTCGACTTACTAATATTTTCATTTAGTATACAGATATCCGATTTTGATTTGTGATAAATTTATTGAATTATGATTAAACATTGACAGATTTATGATTACTAATTTATGTGATCAATATGTTTATATTTTATAATAATGTGATTATTTAATTTTTTAATTTTTTTCAACTAATTAATTAGTCAATTATATAAAATGCGCGTGTATCAATGAGCACATTTGGTGTCGAGCTACTATGAAGCGTCTGCGACCAGTTTCTTTAAAAGTTCTATCTGTTAACCTGTTGGACTTAGCCTGTTCTGCGCATTGTGCGGTCGGATGTAACAGAACTGGTGCTGGAAAGTGTGATCGTTGTGATTTCGGTTTTGGACTGACGGCAAGCGATTCCTGTAAAGGTATGCTGTAGTTTACTACTTCCTTGCAATCAAAACGTCACTGTTCAAGATAATTAAATTGACATGCGTTTTCCTCGAGATTTGTGACATAAGGCATATTTACTTCCAAGATACTTTGACATATGATGTCAACGACATTTATTAGTAAATGGAATAGTTTCAACCTTTCTGCACAATGTAGGGTTGGCTATTTTATTTTAAGTTTTAATTAATTAATTAATTAATTAATTAGTGATCTAAACTGTAGCCTACGCGCGTCTATTGGCCCTAAGCACATTTGGTGCCGAGAGCAAAGTCACTATAATGAGTTAGAGACCAGTTTTTCAAGAGTTCTACCTGTTAACCTGTTGGACTTAGCCTGTTCTGCGCATTGTGCGGTCGGATGTAACAGAACTGGTGCTGGAAAGTGTGATCGCTGTGATTTCGGTTATGGACTGACGGCAAGCGATTCCTGTAAAGGTATGCTGTAGTTTACTACTTCCTTGCAATCAAAACTATTACTATTGATTACCGATGGCATTGGCAATAGGCACAACTACAGGTATAGGCCCTATTGAATTTTTATAAAATATAGCATAATTTTGAGGTGTAACATTAGGCAAGTAAGTAAGTATATTCTTTATTGAGAAGCACTAGCAAACGCATAGCGCTGTACATGGTAAACATTGTTGGGATTTGACCGAATCTTGGTCCGGAAATCGGTTTTTGCCGGATTTTACCCACGCGACCTCAAAATCCGTAGAGCATATATGGCTGCCTTGCCTTAATAATCAGGTGTTTAATGTGGCTAGAGAACCCATAGTACTGTTTTAGAGAATTCTATATATTCTGATTTTAGAACACTAAACATATTCTCATTTGTAAATATTACGGCTGTTCTGATTATATAAACATTTTTAGACATTGTAATTTTCCCAAAATGCTTGTCCAGACGTAAGATAATTTGTTTTTATAGAAAATTGCATGGAATTTAGACATTGACAGGATGGCTTCAGCAACTTCTTAATGATAACGAAATGGCCGTCACTGTTCAAGATAATTAAATTGACATACGTTTTGCTCGAGATTTGTGACATAAGGCATATTTACTTTCAAGATACTTTGACATACGATGTCAACGACATTTATTAGTAAATGGAATGGTTTCAACCTTTCTGCACAATGTTGGGTTGGCTATTTTATTTTTAAGTTTTAATTAATTAATTAATTAATTAATTAATTAATTAATTAATTAATTAATTAGTGATTTAAACTGTACGCGCGTCTATAGGCCCTAAGCACATTTGGTGCCGAGCGCAAAGTCACTATAATGAGTTAGAGACCAATTTTTCAAGAGTTCTACCTGTTAACCTGTTGGACTTAGCCTGTTCTGCGCATTGTGCGGTCGGATGTAACAGAACTGGTGCTGGAAAGTGTGATCGCTGTGATTTCGGTTATGGACTGACGGCAAGCGATTCCTGTAAAGGTATGCTGTAGTTTACTACTTCCTTGCAATCAAAACGTCACTGTTCAAGATAATTAAATTGACATACGTTTTCCTCGAGATTTGTGACATAAAGCATATTTACTTCCAAGATACTTTGACATACGATGTCAACGACACTTATTAGTAAATGGAATAGTTTCAACATTTCTGCACAATGTAGGGTTGGCTATTTTATTTTGAGTTTTAATTAATTAATTAATTAATTAGTGATTTAAACTGTACGCGCGTCTATAGGCCCTAAGCACATTTGGTGCCGAGCGCAAAGTCACTATAATGAGTTAGAGACCAGTTTTTTCAAGAGTTCTACCTGTTAACCTGTTGGACTTAGCCTGTTCTGCGCAATGTGCGGTCGGATGTAACAGAACTGGTGCTGGAAAGTGTGATCGCTGTGATTTCGGTTATGGACTGACGGCAAGCGATTCCTGTAAAGGTATGCTGTAATTTACTACTTCCTTGCAATCAAAACTATTACTATTGATTACCGATGGCATTGGCAATAGGCACAATTACAGGAATAGGCCCTATTGAATTTTTTTAAATAAAATATAGCATAATTTTGAGGTGTAACATTAGGCAAGTAAGTAAGTAAGTAAGTATATTCTTTATTGAGAAGCACTAGCAAACGCATAGCGCTGTACATGGTAAACATTCTTGGGATTTGACCGAATCTTGGTCCGGAAATCGGTTTTTGCCGGATTTTACCCACGCGACCTCAAAATCCGGAGAGCGTAGGGCTGCCTTGCCTTAGGCTAATAATCAGGTGTTTTTACTGTGGCTAGAGAACCCATAGTACTGTTTTAGAGAATTCTATATCTTCTGATTTTAGAACACTAAACATATTCCCATTTGAAAATATTACGGCAGTTCTGATTATATAAACTTTTTTAGACATTGTAATTTTCCCAAAATGCTTGTCCAGAACGTGTTAGATTTTTTTATCGAAAATTGCATAGAATTTAGACAGTGACAGGATGGCTTCAACGACGTCGTATTGATGATAAAATGATCGTCGCTTTTCAAGATAATTAATTCGACATAAGTTTTCCACAACATTTGTACCATAGGGGTATATTTACTTTCCAGATACGTTGACACACGTCATCTACGACATTTATTAAATAAATGAATGTTTTCTTTGTAGCTTGCTCTGCGAACTGCTCGGGTGGATGTAATACAACAGGCGCTGGTAAATGTGATCAATGCGACCCAGGGTTCATTGTCAACGGATCTTGCAAACGTAGGCCTATGTATTTTTTTAGATTTAATCATATTTTGTGCACATTGTTGTAAGGGCACTAGTAAGGTTGTGGGCATGGAGACTGAAGTTTATTATACAGTCTGGTTAAATCATACAAATTCTTTCTTCGTTATTTTTTATTCTAAGTACGAGTTCGATATGAGAGATTCGCTAGCCATCTGAAGGTTAAAATGATGAAAGCGCTTTCCCTCCGCTCGTAACAAACTGGGCTTATGTTTAGATATATGCGTACAAATCTGAAAACAATGCAATACAGTACAATACGCTACCGAACAACACATTTTATACATAGTATACGTACATAAAAATAGACTTCGATACAATACTAAACAATGGCATGCAATACAACTAAAGAAGACTACCGAGAGGACACTGCCTTCCAGAAGATAACCCTTCTTATGCCCAACTCTGTCAACTAGCTGATACCCGTCTCTTCTCAGCTATAGGGAGCTTTAATGGGCATGTTCTTCATGATTTATTGCCTCAAATTAAAATTACAGGTTATCTGTTGCGCCCTAGAGGCCATAATCTCACCATACCCATACCAAGGCCGTGCTTAGGGGGTGTTTTGGGTGTTTAAACACCCCCGAGATTGTATAATGTAAAAATTAAATAATGCAATTACTAACTCCAAACCCGTAGTCGGTTGACTCGGCTTGCTCAAGGACGAGAAACACCCCCCGAAACAAAACAAAAATCCTGGCTACGGTCTTGCCCCATACTGATAACTTGGTTAGAAAATCCATTATTATTAGGATGCTTTTTGATATTGTTTACTTAGTAAAACTTTTCAATTTCTTTTCAAATCTCTCTCTCTCTCAATCTGTTTGCATGTAACATAAATGACAGATTCCATTTTGTGTAACCTGGGCTTCCATTAAGTTTCTCTTCAGATTATTTAGTTATTAATTTCTCCACTACTTTGATGCTTTTGATGTGGTATAATGAGTATTATTTTCTACTCTTATAACATTTTTACTCACTTTTTAAAATTTTTATTATCTTCTTAATATTACTATGTGTTATATATTATGTCTTACATTGTCCACAAATGTACGGTTCGCGTTTGGTTTTTCAATCAAAGAATATTAATAATAATAAAATAATACATACAAGCATACATTTATTAATATATACACACATAAACATACACATCTTCTAGTTCATGTCGATGTCGGTCACACACCTCACTGTATTTCTCTATTCACTTCTGATCTGTGCCAATATTATCAACTTGTAGCCTACATTATGTAATTATGTAAAGTAATATAAATGTATATGTTACAGGGAATGTGTATTTTCAGGGAATATGTATATTCCCTGAAAATTTCAGGGAATGTGTATAGAAGCGGGATCTATGATGAAAATGTAACTAAGACTAGAAGCTGGATTAGCGATGAAAATCTAACTAAGGCTAGAAGCTGGATTAGCGATGAAAATCATATACATATTCCCTGAAATCTTCAAGTGATTTCTATACACATTCCCTGAAATTTTCAGGGAATATACATATTCCCTGAATATACACATTCCCTGTAACATATACAGAGTCTCTCAGGTATCTCTCTCTCTCTGCAGCCTAAATTATGTTGAAGTTCTTAAAGAACGACGAGCTCATCCAAAGTCGAATGACCCTCGAACGACTGGAGAAGGTGTACGCTGTCATTCATGCGCGAATCATCAAATTGATTCGATTCTAAGAACTTTAAAGCGCCATTGTGATAATGTTCGAGGCATCAGTCGGTGGCAACTACTAGGCCAAATCGTGGTGCAAGTCATGTTCTAGGGTGAGTCCGGTTGGAAGCCAATATGGGAATTCGAGAAGATATCAAAGAACTGTGGCTAGTTCATTCCAATGGATTCAAAATTCGAAATGCGGCGTTGCTCACTTCTGCTTGGATCGAGGTCTGGAAGTTATCGACTACAGTTGTATATGAGAAAATCACCTCAGTGTAGCTGACATTTGGAAAAAGTTTTGAGCTATCAAGGTTTTCTTATTAAAGAAACACGTACTTTCATCCAAAGACATAAATATGTAATTATCAATAATCTGTCTACTATTAGCATTTTGTTGGGAAATCCCCTTTTGAAGCATTGCTGGAGATTAGCAAAGACAATGGGTAGCCTGATTAACTAACTTCTCAATTCAACCTGGATGCTGTTAATCACAACGTTGACCTTTCAGCTAAGTTCTGCAACTACGAACTTGATAAAAAGCATTCAATTTCTTGGAATCGTACGTTGGCCGACGATCAAGAAATTTATCGAAAATGTCCTGGCAACACCACTGATGGTAAACACCTTAAAATATACGTGCATGCAAAATATTCTACGAATTTTGGTAATCTGCGTTTACCATACCTTATGTCATAGATGACACTCGTTTGAATAACTATCAAATGCTTTTCAGATGTCGATATCGTTCTCTACTGCTTTTCTACTAATCGTAAACCTCAAATTTCTTAATGCGCTACTCGAAAGCTAAGCCTAAGGAACCACCTTATTCATGAGCACTGCGTCGTGTCAGAGAGGTTGTCCAGGAACACTAGGTGAAGAACCAAATTTAGTTGCATAAACACCGAAGAAAGAAGACGGCATAATATATGATGCATATACACGTATAAGTTCCAACTATAGACTACTTACTTGAATCTAAACCACTCAAATAGATGTTTGATAAATGATTCATTCTGTTCGATCAATTGTTTGACTTTGGACCCTATGCAGCAGACTGTGTGTTCTAAACATTTCCTTATTTTAGGATTGTGTTCAAGAAAGTGCTTTCTGAACGACGCTGCCAAACCCATTTGGTCTAAGACAAACTGCAATGGTTGCTTTGACAAGGAATTTGGAGATTTACTAAAAAGGGTGAAGACATTTCTATAAAATCATTCTGAACATTCGAAATTTATAGCAGCTAGATAACTAATTTTGGAAAGAATGATTCGCTTATAGTTCTATATTCATGAATACATGAGTTGGTTTCCAATGTCAGTTAAGAACTTAGAACTTATCCATTTGCTATGACACCGACCATTGTGCCCACTGAAGTGTTAAAGGCTTATAAAAAATTGCAAATGAGGAACATGTGTCCTTCTGGTTCACTATCAGCAAATCACTATATACATGTATCAAAGGTACCTTGATTCTACCGAAAACCCGACAGAATGTATACTGTTAGTTGACTGACGGTCCGAATTGCTGTAGTTCAAGGTAATTGCAGACTATGTTGGTTTCATAATGGATACAAATCTGACTGAGCGTTTAGATATAACCCACGTATAGATTTACTTTACGAATTACTTAACTTTGGCTTATATTCTGCCACTCACCTGATTCCCTTAAATAGACGTATACTATACAACCGATGATTGGAACAGTTTGTGAGGTGCTTAACGCAAAGGAAACCAACGTTCAGTTAAACAAATTTCAACTACATTGGCCTTCCGTACGGTATCGTATACCAAAGCTCTATGCTGTGAAGGGAAGTTATCGCTGTAATTAAAATTCTATCTTAACTTGTGATTCGTACATTACAGTAATTATTCATTCTTATCAAGGTCGATGACTTGAAAGCAGCTGCATTGAAAAACAAGACTGTGGTTGCTGAGATCGTCAGACAATTAGCAGCCGTGACCAATGAGAGCCTGAACGCAGGAAATCTCAACGCCTCAGTCATGATGTTGAACCGATTGGCTCTTCTGCGAAGCAACAGCACCAATACCCCAAGCAAAAGAGAGATTAAGGTGCGACTTACGAATGTCAGATTTCAGTCGATACAACGCAGATTCAATGCATATGTAATCCCCATTCCTTTGTCATGAAACGTCCGTAGCACATACGTCCTGTTCTACATGACTTTCTCCAACATACATTCTCAAACTGTACCTACCTACTAACATACATACATACGCACATACATGCAACCTACATTCATATATTCGCACATACATACACATTACACGTAATTATATACATACATACGTAAGCTTACGTGCGTACATGTATATACATACATGCAAGCGTACATGCACAGTGCACACATATACATACATGCAAATATACATACACACGAACATAGAATGTTACATACTTACATTGTTACATGTATTTATACTTATATACAAAGGCCTACATTAATGTATGGAATTAAGTGCTTTCTATGTATCATCTTTGTTTCAACGGGCAACGCAGTCATTTGTTCAAGCGACGAGCAACGTTCTTCAGCCGAACAACTCCGAAGGATGGGAAGAACTCGAAGCCGTAAATCGAATGTTTTCTTTTCAACCAAAATATATTCAGTGACAAAATCAGACAATTTCACTTTTAATACTTGCAACTTTGATTATGGTTTCACTTTGTTTTGAGCTCCAATTGTAATGGTAATTCTAATATGGCATTGTATAAAGCGCTACATGTAGAAAAAAAACTAACCAGTGGCGCTGCAATCGATTGATTCTGTAAGCATTATTAGAAGACCCCTAAAGAAGTTACTAGATTAGATAAGATTAGGGCCTATGCATAATCCAAAGTGCATATTTGATGAAATTCATAGGTTTTTGAGATAATGCTCCTCTTTTTAATGCTTGGTTAATTGTAGATTAACAAAAATGTGGGAACGATCGTTTTGTCCTCAGCTGATGTATACGGACGGAGTCTATCATCCACGCTCAACATATCAGAACACATAACCGAAGTTGCCGATAATATGGGTAAGAAGACAGAGTTGTAATGGTCTACTAAGAGAGGTAATAGAATGATATCCTCCCTGAATTCCGCAGATTCTCCGTTCCGCCATCATCATTGCAACCTGGCCTCCATCCTCCTCCTCATGTTCCTCTATCTATCTCTTCCCGGGCCTTCCACTCAAAATTGTAGTCTCACCTTTTCAAATACTCCTACCCTGACTCACCTGATCTTCCGCCCTCCAATTACTCTCGCCCAAAACGACACCCGCCTTGACAGCTGCTCTGCCTCCTCTCTTGATCTGGATCCATGGAAATCGGACTTGGAACTCTTTTGGACTACTCTTTGGAAAATCCCCTCTGATTTGATTTGGCCTTCTGGAAACCGGACTCGGACTTCTCTTCGATTACTCTCTGGAAACACCCTCTGATTTGACGTAGCGCTCGTGAATAGGCTGGTGCCATGCGCTTGGCCTTCGAGTGGCGCTTTAGAAGTTTGGAGATTACGATTACGATAGACAGGACTCGTTTTCGCCTATAGATGAGGAACCCTCGAGTTCACTTATCTGAAATCACACATGTTTTAAATCACACTTGCACATATCTGAAATCGCACATACACTTATCTGAAATAACACATGGACATAATCTGAAATCATACCCACACATATAAAATCACACAGCACATATCTTAAATCACGTATACATATATCTGAAATCACACGTGCACAAATCTGAAATCACACGTGCACATATCTGAAATCACACACTCACATAATATCTTAAATCACACATACACATGCTCACAAAATAACAACATCAGAGAGGAAGTGCAGTGTAAGTCTAAAGCATTTCTCAGCGCCACACGAAAGTTACACGCGTCAGGATACTACCAGCTTCCACACCGGCTCTATATCATATCAAGTCCGTAAGAACCAGGTTGCTGGTTGGTTTAGGCGACCGGTCAGGCTGAAGAGAGACCTGGTGTTACGGTGGGGATCAGTGGCGGTCCAGTTCACAGTGCATGGTGTAGAATACAAACTGAAACTGCTATTAACAAAGTGCTTTGAGGCACACACGTCTTAGATGGTGCGCCGACAAAACGGCGCAGGACAAAACGGCGCAGACATAACGGCGCAGACAAAACGGCGCGGCAACAAAACGGCGCAGTACAAAACGGCGCAGACAAAACGGCGCAAAACTGAACTAAAGAACAATAACAACTAACTCGTCGAACGCAGCCGTAACATCAGCAACTGCAACGAAGGCTAAAGCTAACAGCATCTGCACGCATATACGAAGATTTTCATCTTCACGGTAGGACGCTGCAAATTTAAGGTCTTGAACCTTGTGCCACATACTCTGGCCGAGATGGAAAAAGCATCCAACAAGTCGTGTATCCGAGAAGACAATAGCGCAGGCATTCTGACTTGCCTTCTCGAAGTCCGACATTATACGATTAAAATGTAAATTATACTAGAAGCGGAAAGAACGATTAAAAATGTAAATTAAACGATAAGCTGGTTGAACGATTAAAATGTAAATTAAACTAGCAGCGGGATGAACGATTAAAATATAGCTAAAATATAGCTAAAATTAGTAGCGGGATCAACGATTAAAATATATCTAAAATGAGAAGCGGGAAGAACGATTAAAATGTAAATTAAACTAGAAGCGAGATGAACAATTAAAATGTAAATTAAACAAGAAGCGGGATGAACGGCACTTTTTGATCGCTAATAGGCAAACAATCACTAGACGGGTATCATAATCTTTGTACTGCGCCGTATTGTCTGCGCCGTTTTGTCGGGGTACTTTGAATTGCGCCGTTCTGTCTGCGCCGTTTTGTCTGCGCCGTTATGTCTGCGCCGTTTTGTCTGCGCCGTTATGTCTGCGCCGTTTTGTCCTGCGCCGTTTTGTTACGGCGCCGTCTTAGATAACTAGAAATAGCCTATATGCATGCTCTACAATGCACAGTATTAGTTACTGCACGCTGTGAATTCCACTAAAATCACGGAGTTGATAGCAAAAAGAAACACAGTATTACGGATCGGAAAATAAACGTTTCCCGTGAACTAAGGTAAAGTAAAGTAAGGTGTAATGAAGAGGTAAGGTAAAGTAAGAATGTTATCGATTGCAAAAGTATTTTTCTCGCTACGACCTTATACCAGAGTGTTTTACGAAGCAAAAATGTCGCAGAGGAAGTAGGCCTAAATTCTGCAACAGCTGGCTACTATTTTGTGTGAAACGTGGTGAAAAATAAACGCTAGGGCCTACATAGCAATACCAGTGAAGCCTTACTTCAAAAAACATCCGAAGATTTAGTGTTTGTATTTCAAACAACAATTCCTAAGAATATTATTTCGCAAGCCATAGTTCTCGGCATAGTTCGAGAATTCGTGACTTTCGGTTTTAAAATTCGTAAAAAATCGCGAATTTTTGTTCTTTTTTAAAATTCGTAAAAATTCGCTGGGCCATTCTTGGGCCTTTTTCACATTGATAGTGTGTTTGCAAAAACAGCGTAAGCAACAACAACACATGTGATGACGTCATGGTTTGTTGTGTTTTGCTTCTGCTTAGAATTTAATGTAAAATTCAATATAAAAGTTTATTCCGTAACGAGTTAATTTAGTTAATATCTAACTTTTTAACGATGAAAAAACATCGACCTGAGTGGAAGTATGTACCGTAGTAATTTTGCAGGAGAAGGAAAGGGTAATCCAAAAATACAGCGTTGTTTTAGTGACGAGGAATTTGTTGGTTGTTCTGCCGGAATTCTGGAGCATTTGCATGGCGAAAATACAGGAACCAGAGTCGAGTGGTAGCAGTGGGCTTTCCTGACTTAGAATCAGAGGACGATGAAGTATAAGACACAGCTCGGTGAACGTTGCCAACCCTTTTTAACCATGTTTGGTTGCAAGCTGTGTTAGTGGCTGACTGGTGACACTGGAGCTGCATGGGGCACTGGTGGTTTTTCGTTCTACTAACTGACACTCACAGTCACACACCCCAACTATGATAGAAATCGAAGGTCAGTACTCCAAGTAGAACAGTAACTGAGTATCAGTACTATTGTGTTGCTAGTCAGCTATCTTTTACGGCTGATTGATTGTCTATGACATTGACATTTACTTGCTTAAAAAGTTCAAAAGTAAACAAATAATAAAATTTGTTGCCATGGCAAAGAATTCTATTATTTTATTATTTTACGAATTTTTACGAATTTGTAAACTGCAGTTTAAAAATTCGTTAAAATTCGTGAATTTTAAAAATTCTTAAAATTCGTAAAATGCGAATTCTCGAACTATGGTTCTCGGAAACATTGTCAGCAGGACTATAAGCCATACCGACCAACAACACGAGTAACACACAACTTATGACTGATTTATTAATAGAAAAAACATGCTTTATATACAATGTGCATCCATGGTCATACGCACATGACTCTTGTGATTGGATAAGGTCGTATGAACTATACTAAGTCTTAAGTTTCCAATCATAATAGAGTTAGACATATATAAACTGTCATTATACTAGATATTCATTTAATATTTTACACAAATACCACGCCTACACCCTTTAAAGCCTAACAAAACACCTGTCCACTATTAATACATGTGATTAGAACATATGAAGAGCTTGGTGGATACCGTGATACATATCCACATTCAGGCCTAACTTATCACTCCTTTCGCACCATCTGTCGTTTTAAAATCAACATCCTCATTTCAGCTTTAGGAGCATGGTCGCTGGAAAAGTCAAATCGTCCTTTTCAACTTGAATTTCCATGTCGCTCATTTTGGGGTAAAACGAGCGGCGACAAAATATCAATATCTATGAAAGCAGTAGAGAGCAGTGAGTAGCAAGTTATTTTTTTATTTCTTTTATATTCTACACTGCCGTTTCATAAAGACACAATGATTGCCTGTTACATAATGTTATTTTATTATTTAGTCACTTAATGTTTAGTTAATTATTTGGACATTCAACATAGCACTTTTTTAGTACCGCACACATGCCTTGCATACGTTAGTCCTACAGTAATTGTGTTAAAGTTCAATGAGAACAAAAAACGTGCATCGGCAGGATAACACCGTTCAGATAACTAGAATGGTCACCACTGCCGGTCTTCTGCATAGCAAAGACCACGAACGATGATTATAATCAGCCACGTAGGGCGCCTTACATCTATCTTAGAAAATTCACGCGCTAAACAACAAAAATAAATCTGCATGTTTGCTGCCTGCGAGGCGCCCATCCTTCCATCGCGTGCATACTTCCATTAATGTTATGTAGATCACTGTTTCGTGTTTCTATAAGGTTGATACTGTATGATTTCGCAGGCAATTCATCAGAAACTCGACCAACTTTGAATATATGGAGTTCATATTATCGAACCGTTGACAATTTCCTTCCAGATAAAAAGTAAGCAGCTTAATAGTATTCTAGTTATAACGCAACCATATGAACAATATTATTTTTAGTGTGGACCATGATAGAAATTCAGGTGACGCAGGGATTCTTAGCACAACCGCATGCACAGCACAAGTGGCCGGCTCACGCACACTCACACCAACACAAACACACAATCGCCTTACTATCAACCCAATCACTATGGATCTCAATTGCTCAGTGCTCACGTTACTCAGTGTTACATTTCGCTGTCAATAACTTATCACTCTGGCAGTCAGTAGCTGAGGAGTGCTTCTCCTCTACAAACGCACGGTACAGCTTCAACTTTTTAACAATAAACCCAGATTTATTCACATCCATTTATGCCATTTTCATGTATTTCCTCCAAATAAACAGAATGTTCTTGCGCAGATCATCAAGGCTTGAACGCAATATTCCAGCTCAGCTAAACCTATGCATCAAAAGCATTTAGCCATTATGCATTTGGGTCAAATATATTGCATTTAGTTTCATGTAGCATTTTCTTATGCCTATATAATATATATCAAAAGTAGCACCATATTATGGTGCTACTTTTGATATAGAGTTTTAAGAAAATTTAATGTCTCCCTAGAGCTTAATATCTCTACTGAATGACTGTCCAAACATTCAAAGATTAACTCATTTATCCATTCCCAAGCGGCAGCTTTAAGTGTTTTAGCACCGATATCACAATGCACCAGGCATCAACTGTGTTTTAGGTTATGAGCTATGAGTGTAAAGTGTAAGATATGTTTGAGATCGCATAGCTTAATAAATTTGTTTCATAAATAAACATTCGTTTAAAAATATCAATATAGAAACACTGATGTCATCAACTCAAGAGTTCTATCGCTTTCAATCGACGGGCTGAAGACCAAAGAAAAACTGGACCGACCAGTTCTTATAACGTTACAACATAACCAGGTGCAGGTTTTAACATTCTTCAAGTCATGCGATTGTGCAACAGAATTACGTTATTGTTGTAATCTAAGAATATCTAAAGAGCCTCTTAACAACTAAGGGCATGTTATCAGTTTGTTAACGAACTTTTTTACGACTTGCGCTGAATATCTGTAACTAGTCTAGTTTCTGTTGATACCTTCTCCGATAATCACAGAAAGATTATAGAGTCCCGTCACCGCCGATATCGATTTAGTATTTTGAAATGTATCGACATGCTTAATTTTTCTTACAACCGTCCTTTCTTTGTATTATAATGATCACACTGAGCATCATTGTCAACATCAAGATCATAAATGTCTTAATCTACGTGATCATCAGGATCTTCAGAAAGATCATGAGAAGGGCCTACCGTGATCTCCTCGAAACGCATGCTTGTCTTCACTGAGCTAATCGAATTAGCTGCAATAACACTTTTAAAATGTTATTCCTATTTGGCTTACTGTGTTGTTCGTAAGCTCAATGCTGAAGGAAATTTTTTATCTAAATCGATTAACTTTGGCTAATGCAGGCAGAAAGGATGAGTTTTCGAAGAACGTGCGCCTTCTGGGACTTTACCAGGTAGACATTTAAATTCACACCAACTTAATGGTTATGCAATCAAAATAATAACTATAACAATTACTGTGGCTTGCGTTTCATCGCAATTTGTTTTTGTTTTTAAAACATCCACGTTTCTCGAAATGGTTTGTTCGTAGAAATGTCTGTCATATTTTTGACATTGTATTACATGTAAATCATGTCCTGGTTCACATGCTCCACGTGGATCTCATATCATGCTTTATGTTTCAGAGGCGAGTGGGATTCCAACGGGTGTTCGGTGACATCAACGAATTTAACTCACACGATCTGTAGCTGTGATCATTTGACAAACTTCGCCATTTTGATGAGCAGAGTTCCTTCGGTGAGTTGATATATGTGTACATAGTTTCATGCATGCTTATATAATCTCATATTACTGTGTAAGAACTCCTTGCTAAGTCCTTAATCACAGTTGCTGAGCGCCGTCGATTCTCTTTCGTATTGTCGTGTGTGCACTCCTCAGCGTTGGAAGGATGGCAATTTCAAATAAAGCTATCCTGTTACATTATATCCGTAGGACCTTTTTGGATTTGCAAAAGCAGTTTAACGTTAAAAGCATGTCATTTTCATTTTCTTATTGCACTTGTAACTCGACCGGAGGGAGCGAATATCTTATTCAGGGCATTGCAGAGGTCCTGCTCAGCAGGATATAACCAGCAGCCGTTGAATTAGAGAACCAGTGCCCTACAGCATGGACCATCGTGCTCAAACAGTCTTACGCAGTTTTACTTAGTTTTCGGCTTCGTATGGTATTTCAACGATAGTCGTAGTAATGATAATGTAGGGTCTGACTCATTGCAAATGTTTATTTTGCAGTACGACAAGACGCTATCTATCATTTCAATCATCGGTTGCAGCATTTCAGTCTTCGCTCTGGTCCTTACCGTTGTCGTATATGCCCTAACGTGGAAGTAAGTCGTTTGAACATGAGTAAACCTCTGGACTTCTTGACATATTTTTGTCGAAGTTTTCAGTAAATCTTTGTCGTCAATGTTTAGTACTTGCTTCCTCTCAGCCTCGACATTGCTCAGATTTTGAGTTTATCACTCGAATTAAACGAAAACTAGCCAGTAAATCTCAACTGTGATGTAATGTTGAAGAAATCGCTATGTTTAATGACTGCTTTTCGGTCAATATTTTAGTCCCATAAATACTTAGAAATGATTGCTTTTGCATTGCGATGTGCTTTGTTAACAGACAGTCCAGATCAGCACAGGCAACAGTTCTGCTTAATCTTTGCGTCGCTCTAATAATTGCTTACATTATCTTCATGGCTGGAGCAGATGAAGTCGAATCCAAGGTATGACCATTGATCACACCTTAAGATGAGGTACTTTTTGTAAACCTACTTTAATTGTCCTCTTAGCTAAATTAACATTCATTTGGTGTGAGACTGTAACCTCGCTATGTGTTTTGAAATCAGTAAGCTATTCTTTACGGATGATATCGAACATTACTTGTTCTTAATTCCCCGTGAAAATTTAAGATTTGAGCTACCGAGGACTATTTAGATAAGTTTATCAATATTTCTGTATGTTGCATTATATTTTGAAATGAGTAAAATTACAGCAATTCAGTGGCGCTTTAGACCCGAACCAGTGAAAAAACCCTCTTATGCTGAAGCAGTATTTATATAAAGTGCGATATATCTATATATTTTGAACCATAATATGTCTGTCGGTCTGTAGGACGGTTGCAAAGCCGTTGCTGTTCTGTTGCACTACTTCTTCCTGGCCGCTTTCTTCATCATGTTGGCTGAAGGTGTTGAACTGTTGTTCTACATCATCTTTGTCTTCCACGTCAGACGAACAATCGAAACCGTTATGCTCGTTGCTTCAGCTTGGGGTAAACATTTGGTGGCAATTGATCTCATAAGTTGCGATTAATGCAATGCACCACAATTTGATAAAGAACTTATTCTTAAGAGATGCCTACTTCTTTCGAAGAAATTTCATCCGTTCACTGCGATCTTCTTCTTGTCCTTTATTCCCGTTCACCACGCCTGACAAATCTGCGAATCGTTCTGAACTTTTGCATCAAAGCTGAACCAGTGCTAAGGAAAGATCTTATGGGCAGAAGTGAAATCGATGAGGAAAATTTATCTTTAATGAAAGATGTGCAATTTTATTAAGAATTGCCCTACGGCCCGAAGACTATATCCCTGTAGATAAAAATAGGCTACCAAAGAGGCGCTTACTGTCACTTACTTGTCATTAGGTGACTGCCTCTTTATTTAGGGGATGTTGGTATAGTTTAGAATCCCTGCCAAATCCCCACCTGCGCCCCTAGCCAACTCAGCTATGAGTACACTGACTGCACACTATCGGTGGGAAGATGAGATGGCGATAGAGAGGACTGGCCATCAGCCATCCTATGCCGAGGCAAAGTAGATGAAGTTGCAAACACTTCATGCCGTGGCTGTATCGGGGATAGCTTAAGGGACTCCTCTTCTTATTAGAATAACTTAACTTAATTGCTAATTTGTGATTGCCTCGTCTTGTAATTTGATTAGAATTTCATTCCTTATACATACTTTGCGTGAAATACTTTGACTCAGTGTTCAAAGTTTGCGTTTACTCTTATCTGTTCAGTGCTACCGTTCATCATTGTGGCCGTGTCTCTTGGATCCACCAAATTCGAAGGATACGGCAATGGCTTCGCGTAAGTTACTTTTTATCATAAATTCTATATAAACACGATTTAATTGGGCTCACAGAATATATCATGTATATCTAACTGAGTACTTGCATCGCACCTTTGCATAAGCCTGTCAATGAAGCTGGCAATCTATCTACCTAGAGTATGGTGTTCATGCAAGCATCACCAACACTAATAGACAAACTTTGCATCCCGTTCTTTAAATATGTCTAAATTAGACATGTGTATTACATTTTACTATGAAACGTAAAGTAAGGCAGATGAACAGTCAACTGTACTAAACGGAAGACGCCAATGTGTTTTCTCACTTAATTTGTGGATTTTGTGCTGATATAATAATAATAATAATAATAATAATAATAATAATAATAATAATAATAATAATAATAATAATAATAATAATAATAATAATAATAATAAAGAGCCTGAACACCATCTCCGGTGAAGCACGAGAAACCTCATACCTCTTCCAACGCCTGACGCTGACAATCCAACGCTTCAATGCAGTAGCTTTCCGCAGCACTTTCCCTCTCTCGAATCCTGAGGAATAGAGGCCGTTCCAGATTATTTGCTTGTTTTAATTAATATTTAAGTCCCCAAGGGATCATATGTACCTTGGGGCAAAAAAAAAAAAAAAAAAAATAATAATAATAATAATAATAATAATAATAATAATAATAATAATAATAATAATAATAATAATAATAAAAATAATAATAATAGTAATAATTACAATAATAATAAGAAGAAGAATTAGAATTATTATAAGTTATAACAATTATTGTTGCAATGCAAAAAAAGTTGTAAATAACTAATATTAACATACAATAACATTGAATACTGAATAAAAATAATGAAAGTAGTTATTTTTTCAATTATAATTGTAATAAAAATAATGATAACAATATAATAATAATGGTAAATTTTATTTCGCCTGAGTTCTTTTAAGTCCCGAGGGATCATAAGTACCTCGGGCATAAAGAAATAATTATAATGATAATAATTGTAATTATAATAATAAAAACAATAACAACATAAACCATTAGCAGAAATGTAATTACTACTACTATTGCTGCTACAACTACTACTACTGCCACTGGTACTACCATTACTACTACTGGTACTACCATTACTAATACTACTACACTCCTACTGATAAAAAAAATAAAAAACACAAAACGCAAAAAATGTAATTAATTGATTTAGAATTGATACGACTGTTTATAAGCCGTTTGCATGATTGCAGATGTTGGTTGTCAGTTGATAACGGTCTCCTGTGGGCCTTCGTTGCTCCCGTTCTTTTTATCATCACAGTAAGTAGTCCACTCAAAGCAATAGGGCCTATGTCTTTTATGTATCAACAGAACGTGCTAGCTTATACAACACACGAATAATATAGTTTGATGATGTTAAATTTTCACCCAATTGCATTTCTGGATGTCATGTAAACTTGTTTATTTCCTGTTACATAAATTGAAAGCAAAACCGTAATCGCCTACTAAATGAAAACAAAACACACACTTAAAATTATTTAGGGCCTATAGCCAGTGGCGTAGCCAGGTTTCAACACCAGGGGGAGCAAGCACATGAAAAAGGCCCCAACTACCATAATAAATAATTATCTGCATTCACGTTGCAAAAATCCTTTCAATCTAAACAACACAACTAAATTTGGAAGCCACATTTGTAAAATGCTCAAAAAATTTTTGTGCTATTTAGTCATTCATTCATTCGAGTATTTATATAGCACCTCCTCAGGGGGCTACTCAGAGGTGCTCCCGACACATGCACGGCCAAACAAGACAGTTTCTATCGAGTATAGAATGTATAAGAGGGAGTTCTCGGAAACAGGCATAGATCTGGGAAGCCCGTTCCATGCCGTCGAGCCCACCACCGAAAAACACCATTCTGCGGGCAAAAGGCACAATGAGTACCCCTTTGCCAGAAGATCGGAGGTGGCGGCTACCATGAACTCCCAGCATGGGGCGGCAAAGGAACCGCAGATAAGCTGGAGCGCATCCCAGCAAGCACCTCCAGACCAGGGAAACAACCCTTATGCTACACGCTGGCTGACAGTTGGCTGGAGCCAGTGCAGGACCTACAGGCTACAGCATATAACCAGAGACCTGACCAAATTTTGGTATTCGACCAATAAGACGGCCGCAGAGCATTGCACTCGATTGAGGCACGCCAAACGACTAGAACTAGGCCATAGTAGAGTGAGGAACAGTACTGAAGTCAAGATTTGTGACACAACCTAGTGACACTACTTAGGTTTCAACCAGAAACAGATATTCGATCATCCACTCGTGGAATCTCTTTCTTTTTCGAACTCTGTGTTGTTTATAGTCAGTAGTAATACCACATTTTTGAACCAGCTCGGTTGCTTCATTCTCAATCCGTTCAAACTCAAATTTGAATTCATTTCGCATATTTTAATATCGTTTTCATAAAGTTGAATCAAATGAGGTGTTACCAAATCAATGCTAATTCTCTGTAAATAGGCTATGTGGATAAACTGAAAGCCTTCTCTAGCACTTTTCCAGAATATTAGAAGAACTAAGAATTCGAAAGTATCAAGGGTTACAAGTATACCCTTTGCCTCAGTCAGCTGTTTCGTAGTGCAGCTTTTAATCTCACCATCCACAAGTATATACAGTAGGCCCATGCAGGACAACTATTAGTTCTGGTAAATTCTGCAAGAGTAGGGCCTACATGTAGGCCTACTGCTGATTTTCTGAATGCCCATCTGGTATCGCAGTCTTTCTAGAGTTCCAGAAAACAAATTATGTCGTTCGAACGATTGGAATAAATAAATTTTGAACGATTGGAATAAATAAACTGTGAAAAAGGCCCCACATCTTGGAAAATGGTCTCAGGGGGAGCGGCCGCTCCCCCTGCTCCCCCCCTAGCTACGCCTCTGCCTATAGCCAGATAGGTCCTTTAGAGTTTTTTTTCAAAATTCCAATTAAAAGATTGGTGAATAAGTCAACTCATAGGGCCTACCAGCCTAAAAACTCTTCCACAGTTGCAAAAAATTCAGAGCTCGTGAATAAGTTGGTGTTATGCGCTTAGCTTTCCAGTGACGCTTTATAAATTTGGAGTTTGCGATAACTATTACGACGAATGTTGCAGGCCGAACACAAATCGTGAGTGAAGTCAATATCCGATCTTCAAAATATTGACCTGATTCACGGTTTGGCTTTGGTACGCCATCGGTTGATGCCTTATGCATGTAAACTTTAATTGACGCGATTGAAAGTATTATTTATTATTATTTTTTAAATATAACTAAAGCATCAATATTAATTGTGATACAATGCATTCTGTGTTTCTACTGGAAACCTCACATGCTTGCCGGTTTTATGTTTTAAACAGGCAAACTTCGTCATTCTAACCATCGTTCTTATTTGGATATCTCAGAAAAGATCTTTCATCGCTAAGAACGCGAAGAAAAGACACCGGATAAGGTAAACACCGCTGCGAAACGATATTTCTGTTTAATAATAATAATAATAATAATAATAATAATAATAATAATAATAATAATAATAATAATAATAATAATAATAATAATAATAATAGGGCCTAATAATAATAATAGGGCCTAATAATAATAATAATAATAATAATAATAATAATAATAATAATAATAATAATAATAATAATAATAATAATAATAATAATAACAATAATCTTCGTTTAATATTTTCAAACTGACAATTACGCAGTATGATTACAAATCAGTATTAACGGATGATATAAGTTATTACAAGAGTCGAATTTAACTGTATGCGGCATCCATGCAAGGCGCCCGTCACTTCCTATAGTATACATCTCATTTTAACAACGCGCCATCTCGCGAATGATAGACTGAGTGGACCTTTGGGAGGGTTGCGGGAAGCGATCCCGCTACCTACTGCTCTACACGCCAGTCATGCTACCACTACTCATAAGTTATTAATCTGGTGTAAAGTAAACTGTAATAAAATTACATGTGCACTAAACATAGATCGTACAACGCACCACAAATTCTTAACATTAGGCCCTATATCAAGGATCAACTCTACAGTTGACTGTTCATACGTAATCGTAGGCCCTAATTGTAATCGTTAACGTAAACTCCTAATTTCTAAAGCGCTACTCTAAAACTAAGCGCACAGCACCAGCTTAATCAAGAGCGCTGCGTCGCATCAGATGGGTTGTACAGAGAGCGATGTCCACTGGAGGTCAGATTCACCGACATCGTTGCTTAACTTCCTGTTTATATGTCGGAATTTGATGAGGCCACTCCAGTCTCCACCGGATTACGCATTTGTATTACGATTCCACTTGAAGTGACCATCGATTGACTCTTGATTCATCATAATGACAGCGCTATGTAAATAAATAGACTTGTTTAGTGGGATTAATCTGAGGACTCTTTGGTTAAAATTTCAACGTCTGGCTTACCTGTAAACTTTCAAGTGACATTTTCGTTGCGTTCTAAATACATGTGGCTTAGGGTGCCAATGAAAATAGAGTAAATTTCTTTTACAATTATTCTAATTTCTCACCCCCTCAAAGTGTTCCTTTTGGTATGTAAATTGTGTGTTAAAAGGTTTATTTAGATAGACGCATATTTACAGGTAGCTCAATGCATTAGTAATTTATAATAGCTTATTATATTATTTTTGCTGCGAAATCGGCCTTAATGATGGTGCCTGTGTCCTGCTTGAACAGAAGCTTAAGAAAATTCTATTGAACTTGGCTTGCAGACACCACATCATGGAATTAGTCGTTGCCAAAGTGTTTGCCACACTGAGGGAACTCTCGAGCCTCCAGTGGGTCTAACATCAAGCTATTTAAGAGATTCAGAGACTCAG
Organism: Allolobophora icterica; assembly: GCA_963556255.1. Lineage (NCBI taxonomy): Eukaryota > Metazoa > Annelida > Clitellata > Crassiclitellata > Lumbricidae > Allolobophora > Allolobophora icterica. The sequence goes on along the minus strand of OY744607.1, from coordinate 54,708,082 downwards.
GAAGCGCAATTAAAGCAGACCGTTATGAGAATGGTATTATGGTGAGAGCAACTGCACTGGTTTCGGATCCGGTGAAAAATGAGCTTATCTAGTTCATCCGACACCAGCTCACGGATTTTCAGCCAAGAGATGACTACTGTGAGCCTCTTCACCTGGCACTGATATTCCTAGGAGGAGCGAAAAGTGGTGAAGATGTGTGCATCGATGCTCCTGAAGCCTACCATAGAGCTAAATGGATGGCAAAGCTAATATACAGTCTAAAAATCTACTTATTTCATTCTCAATTCCACCTTAGCACACGTGAGTTGTCAGATCTCCAACAGTTCAATACATTTGTTCTCAAGTTGTACATAAAGTGTTGGTACACAAGTGCTGGTGCCACATCTGCTCCTCACAGCGACTTGAATCTTCTGCGTGAGCTGATGCATACAAAGAAACAAAAAAAGCTGTTCCGATGCAGCAATCAAGTCCTTTTGTGGTCATTTGTGGCATCTATAAGTGAAACTCTCTTTGGCCTTGCTTTCTTCGATCCAATGGTTCCTCTGGATACGAAGGAAGCAGTGGTCACAGCCCTAAGTAAGGAAACGTACGGACAGCCTCCTCGGTGCATTGTACTGGACATGGCGGTTTTACCAATGATACAGCTATGTGACTTTGTGTCACAACATAGGGCCTACTCTGCAGTTTTTTCCGCAACTGGAATATCACACAATTTTCTGACCCTTCATCCTAGCACTTGGGAGAACCATCCTGGATATGTTAGTGCTCAAAAACGAATGGATAGTCTGAAGGTAATCAATGTTGCTGCCAAGCGGGGAATCGCTTTAATTTAGTCACTCAGTGGTGTCCGCACTAACCAGAAAGAAAAGAAGTAGTTTCTGTTACAAGTTGTTGAAAGGTACAGTAACTGCAAGACATTTCCTGATACTAAGAAGTCTAGTTTTGTTCATCAGTAATGCTATGCTCAAGGTTATGTTAACATTATCATGAACTCTCTCCAAAGTTTCAATAGCGATGCATGTTACTCATTGATACTGCATGGAAATTTAACATTGTCCAATGCTAAAAAGTTTAACCAAGTTGAGCTACCAGTAAACATTATCTGATTGATACCAAAATTTGTGTCCTTCCTACCAATAACCAAAGGAATAATGTAGGGGGTGAGACGTTGCAAAATGCATACCTTAATTTTCATTGGCACCCTAATGTGGCTAGTGTTTGTCAGTGTGTGTGTGATCTTCATGTTTGTGTTGTTGAAGATCAACGCTTTGGAATATGTCGGTTACCTGTTCAGTGCTTGGCCTTGGCTGGGTCTTTGGCATCAGTTCCATTGTCTTCAGTTCCGTTGTTTTCCAGTATCTGTTTGTCGTCACCAATTCCCTGCAGGTTAGAGTGTGTTTTTGTTAACTGCTTTTCTTCAACACAGGTGTTGTATCAAGACGCGCATCTGCTACCATAGCACTAATAACATGCTCTACTTAAAAGTTCAGATACCTTACTGCATACCTGCATGCGATGGCATACAAACATGAATTAATTCATACATACATTTATACACACAAGCAATTTCATCAACTTTAAGATCTTCAATCTCTGCTGGCTTCCATGACTTCTAATAAAGCTAATAAAGTCTAAAAGACATTATACCGTGCACAAAGCTCTCAACGGACTTGCTTTTCTGTCGCTGTCCTTAGACTCTGGAATTATTTTCGGTAAAGATTAGCTCTCCTCAGTCTCTGTTCCTCTGTTCCTCTTTTCTGCTAAAAACACCTTCTCTCGGACTTCTTTCTTTCGAAGGCGGTTCTTTGTTTTCTCCCACACCACATAATTTCCTCAACAGTCTTAGTAAAGACCATTGACTTCAGTTTAGTGGCGCTACAGCTAATTTTATGATGCTCATGTATAATCCAAAAATACGATTTACACTGCTATGGTTGGCTGTTTCTCAGGCCTGATGAACCTATCCACGTTGTTTAGGGTCCCATATAATGGTTTATTTGCTCTCAATGTCTAAGAGATGCTCCATCAGGGAGACCCGTACTTTTGGCTGATTGTCCTTCGTAAGACTTCAAAGTAACACCCGCATTATTATAACCAAGCATCAAAAGCATAAACCCGGTTATTATTGTTATTATTACTATCATTTAAGGATCTGCACGGTACAAGTTTGCTGCTACATGACTGTAATTGTAATGTGTTGTTTTGCAATAAATCCCATTTACAAAAATTCCTGATCATTTAGGGTCTAGACAAGTATGCATGTCTTCAGGAAGATGTAATTTTTTTATCTGAATTCCGATTAGGCTGCTTATTTTTACAGGGACTGCTCATATTTATCTTCCATGCACTTTTTCATAACAAGGTAAGCAGATACATTACCATATACTGGCATTCAGTACTGTTAGAGTAATGCTTAAATTTGATAGACTGCTTGAGAACAAGTGACAACATTAAAATGCAGTTAAAATGTTGAACGGTGTACGATATAAAAAGGTTAGTGACCAAGGGATATTCGGTCATTGCGAATTCTTCCATCTGCGTAGGACTTCTCGACAGTGAAGTGATCCTGTGCTACGGGCGTCATCGACTGCCGTAGTTCAACTCTGAGCCTGGCGCCAACCGTCAAACTGAGATATGAATCCTTTGGTGGGACTCTTGAGCTCGCCATTGGAGATTTTTCAACTTCTCTATGCCATGTATTCGTTCATTCTTAATCACATCGTATGTATGTGAGACCAGGAAATTGTTAGAGATTGGCCTTTCATGTTCGTACAAAAGGCGTACTTGAAGTAGCTAAACGAGGGCATGCTTAAACCATAATAACACGGGTTTATTGATAAGCATAAATATGGGTGCTTTTCAGAAAATGAACGAAAAGCTCTCGTACATCTATTCAAACTATATTTGCCACTGTCGTAAGTCCGACCCCAGTGACTCCACCCAGATGACTTCGACTGAAGAGCTTACAACGAAAACAAAGGGTGTGCAGTTGTATGAAGGAATGGAAAAGGAGGACACTTTGCCCAGCACCGGAACAGAGCCTACGTGCATCGAGGACTCTGACACGTTGGAATCAACGCACTAAAGGAACAAGACATCCTAGAATGTTTCAGCGCCAAGGTGGAATTGACGACTTGGAAAGTTGACTTTCTTATAATCAAACATTTCTTACACTATACTCCAGAGACTAATCTTTCGGTTTATTTACTCGAGAACATGTCAAGTCTAACAATACAGACCATTGCTGAGGGTAGATGGAAGGAGGCAGAAAGCAAGGAATAGTAAAATCACTTGCACTATCTATTATTCACGTGTAACGTGCAAATTACAACTTTTGTTGTGCTTTTGTGTAATAATTATTGTTGAATGCACTGCTCGATGATAAAATGTCACATGTTATTGGAATGTGCTATACTTCTTAAATTCCACATAATACCATTTGCTATAAGTTACTTGGCATGAGTCGTGTTATGGCCGTGTCCTCTGGTTGGCTGCCTGTAGCCTCCTGGTGGTTCCGCGTATGTGAACCGCTACGGCCCAGGAGTTTCGCTTTTTTGGTCCATCCACCTAGAATCATCTTCCTCAGGACCTACAGCTAGAAATACATAGTCTCTCGCCACCTCAGTTCCGCAAGCGCCTGGAAACTTTCTCGTTTGTCAGTGATGACATTGGATCGGGTCGGAAGCGCCACTTACCTTTCTGAATGGCGCTTTAGGCCCTATATATTTTCGAGTAGGCCTATAATAGTTATTGTCAGAGTTACGTTGTTGCCGAATCAGTGATGAGAACAAGTTTCATGATCATACAGGTAACCAATAGAGTAGGCTATGATTGTGCTCTTATTGAATGTAGCCTACTTTTTAATTTGTCCATAATTTATTGATTCCGAATTAGGCTATTTAAGCTTGATTCAATTAATGAATGTTTCTATATCACGCGCGAGATAATAATTCTTATCGTCTTACTTGGAAAGACAAAGGGTTGCGGTCATGAGCACCAGCTGTAGTGGGTAATTTGGTTTGTTGGGTAAAGCTTGCGGAGGACGCGTGCTGAGGATTGTTAATTACTGCCCCAAACATAGAAGATGGAAGGAGGCAGAAAAGAATGGAAACCAAATTCACTTGCACTATCTCTTGTTTACTTGTTACATGTAAATTACAACTTTTTTTATCGCCTTCGTGTAAATTGTTGAAGGCACTGCTCGCTGATAAAATGTCACATGTTATTCCAGTGGACTCTACTTAGATTCGACATGTACCATTCGATATAAGCCACTTGGCAAAAATTGTTTTCAAATATGCAAGTCCCTGAGAAAGTTCAAGAGAATGATTCAAAACGATACTCAAAGTAGCACAACCGATCCACAGGCCACTAATGCAACCGTTCAACCTTCTTTGACCCAATGTCAACAGCTCAAGACTCAGAACCCTCAACGAGAGTAGGAAAGGAAAGATCGATACGACACCATCAGTGCATCAGCCTTGTCAACAGGGACTGAAAATACTGACAACTATGAAACGCCTTAAAATTACCGCTGCGTGTAGGACAAATAAACAACGTTCCATCTATATAAAACTCATCGTGTTTAGGAAAGTTTTCATGATAGGACCTACAGTTGTTTCACCTTACAAGAAATTTGCACAGTCATTCTCGTTGGCTTCGACTTCTTTTATTACTCAGTTTGTTTCGGTGTTGTTGTTTTTTAATTCCAGCATAGTTTTTTATGTGTTTCGTTCCATTGCTAGATGCCTTGACATTTAAACCCTTCTAACGTTATTGTTATCCGAAGATTTATAAAGCGCAAGTTAATACAACTAAATAACAGCTTTCGATAGAAAATTCCGGAACTCTTACTTTGAAAGGCAGCGTATTCCAAACCACTAGACCAGATGCACCGAATGTTCTACACGTCACAGTGGCCTTTCCGGACCACACTAGTCGTACCTTTCCTGAATGTGATCGAGACCGTCCGATAACTGCTGAGGCTGGCACATAGTCCTATATTTAACCAAGTATAGTGGCGAATTCCGTGCAGACACTTGTAAACAAACTGTCGCCACATTGAAGGTATCCAGCGTCCCTGTGACGAAACATTCTCAAGTTTCTATTTAGTTCAGATCTGATCGTTTTAGTTTAAGTTCTATTTATATTTTTCAATCGCAATCAACTTAATTTCAGTTCATTGTTAATTCTCCAAATCATTTTAGTTTTAGTTTTACCCTTCTGTAGCAATGAATCGAGTTTTAGCTATGGTTCTAGTTTCAGTTCTACATTTATGGTATCAGTCAACCGTTGGGGGAGGCCTTTATCCTGGCCAGTCCCGTCCCGTCACACCTCCATTAAATAAACAAGCCTAAAGGCTAACATCTAGAATAGGCTCGCATACGGATCCTATTTTTATTAGTAATAAAGTATTAAAAATTGACCAAATAAGAAAATATCAAATTGCTCTATTTATGTTTAAATTCACCAGAAATATTCTGCCACCTAAACATCTAAAAGATTTTAGTAAAGGCTCTGACATCCATTCTCATGATACGAGGGGTGCGTCTAAGTTCAGACAAGAGTTTGCACATACGAACACAAGAATGTTCTCGATCAAAATTGCAGGTCCTAAACTCTGGAATACCCTTCCCCCGATGCTTCAGCAAATGGGATCTCTGTTAAGTTTCAAAAAATCACTGCGTGATTTTCTATTGATTTTGTAGTCTGGGTTTTACGGAATTAAGGTCTTGTTGTGTCAATTGCTATTTGCTATTCCAGTAGCTTTGTAAAAATAGATCTCCACCAGTTAAATTGGTTTTATCTGATGTGTCTGTTCTAGTTCTACTTTTTGTATTATTATCGTCTCCCAAGTAACTAGGATCATAGCTAATTGGACTGTGCCCCCGACTGTCTTATTACTTCTCTCTCTCACTCTCTCTCTCTCTCTTCCTCTCTCTTCCTCTCTCTTTCTGTCTTCCTCTTTCCTTCTCTCTCTCTCTCTCTCTCTCTCTCTCTCTCTCTCTCTCTCTCTCTCTCTCTCTCTCTCTCTCTCTCTCTCTCTCTCTCTCTCTCTTTCTCACTCTCTTTCTCTCTCTCTCTCTCTCTCAGTTATGTTTGTATGTAGTTTACATTTGGTTTCTGTTTTTTTTTGGTTTCTCTGCCCAAGGTTTTGGCAGTTTAGTTAAGAACTCTACTTAATTCGTTTTATTGATCTGTTAGTTAAGGTTCAGGTTGGTTTCTGTTTTGCGCCATTGTATTTGAGTTCTGTGAATGGGTGTCCCTGCTCGCGGGAGCTTGCTCCCTTTTGGGCCATTCCCTTGCTAACCAGCTTGCTATGTTTCTGTTTAATTTTGTATACAAATTTTTTGGATTTTGGTGGCAATAAACGAGTTTTCGTATCGTATCGTATCGTAGGCTTAAATCTAGAGAGAAATAAGTATGGTAACTATATGACAAATAACCAAATCTAGAAAGTTATCCTCAGTTGGGGGCTGGGTAGCTGATACGATATACCCCGTGATCGATCGAGTCAGTCGATCAAGTCGATCGAAACTCGGCCAAGTCGAGTCGGTCGAAAAATCGTCGACTCGATCGACTTGCAAGTCGAGTCGATCATATGTTTTGACAAGTCAAGTCGATCGTTGTTTCCTCGACTTGACTCGACTATGAAATATTTTCTTACTATTTTTGCTGCTACTTCACAAAATGACTCACATGATGTGATGACGTAATGCTTTGTAAACGCACAACTACCGTATTAACCTGATTTGAAGTTCAGTGCAAAGTGCAAACTATGAGCCCCTTGGTGATTTCGTATGGTGGAAGATGTAGATACGTTTTTTCACAGTTTTACGGTGAAATTGGAAAGATTAAGATGCGTTAAAATGCGCTAGTTTCAGGAAATTTCAGCTTTGTAGTCAGCATGATGTAAAAAATTGTTGTTATTTAACATCATGGTAGTGAGTAACGACGATCTCAAAACTTTCGAATGTCTGTATGTTAGGACGGGACTGAATGCTTCGACTTTGGCCAAGAGCAGTGGCTCGGAAAGTGTTTCGTGAGCTAACCTCAGGCAAAGTACAGACCTATAAGATGGATAGAATTATACATTATATCCGATATAACCAATAAGAATATTTTGTCATTTTTTACAATCAGTGGAAAAGTTTATTATACTTGGCCTACATATTCATGAAATGAAACGCGTCTATAGCACAATAAGTCAATAATTACTTTAGCAAGCATCAAAATACAAAGCGCCGGCCAAAAGTTGTGTGAGCACGCTTGTGCCTCGGCGCTACAGAGCCAAAACTTGTGTGAGAATTGGCACCTTTGGCGCCATGGCTCCCGGGCCCCTGGCCCAGAGATACAGTCCAAGTCGACAAAGTCGACCAAGTCGATCGTTTACTTGCCAAGTCGATCGAGTCGACGAGAGGTCGACTAGTCGACAAAGTCGATCGAGTCGATCGTTGGCCGAGCCAAGTCGATCGTAGCAGCTCGACTCGATCGATCACGGGGTATATGATACGACTGTCAGGGTCAGAAATTACACTGTGCCGAGTCGATTTTGGTGGGTCGCGAACAGTTTTTGAAATGTGATTTTTTGTTTCCTTATAAGGAAACAAAAAAAAATCACATTTTAAAAAATTCGAGTTATAACTCGAGAGCGTACTGGTAGTAGTAGGTTCGTCCAGTTGTAACGAGACACTGACACGAACCACCGTCATAAGTCCACAATGTACGCACACATACGCACAGAATTCGACACCCAGCTGCAGAATCACCGCATCAGCTAATTGTAGGCCTACAGATTAATGCGGCTGTGCACAGCAACTTGTACACTCAAGTGGGGTTGGTGGCAGGGCCTACTATCCCCCCTGTAAGCTGGAAGCAATCCCCCTACTGTAACCCCTTTCCCTACCTCCCCTTTCCATCCATCCCCTCCCCACCCCATGCCCCTTCCCCTCCCCACCCCTTATTCCCTCTCCTCTCCCTTTCCCCTTCATGTATTGTATTGTATCTGTATCTAAACATTTATAAAGCGCCTCTCACAGTGTTCGCTAATCAGAGGCGCTCCCAGTGAGAAAGACCCATGGAATGTACTATTCCCTCCAATCCCCTTCCCTCGCCCGGAAAATTTTGGATTTCTACATTGCCGTATATGAGTTTTAGCGCATTTTTTCAGAAAGAAAACTGGAATTGGAAGAATGTATATTTTAGTTCAACTGAACTGTTGAATTATAATTTCTGCAGGACTCCCAGTGCACTGTAAAAATTTTATGAGTCAAGCTGTAATAAATATGGGACAAAAATTCCAAAATATGGGACACATGTTAAAATATATTGGGCAATATGGGACACTGTTCAGCAGATATAATTATGGGGATTTTAAAGATTGCATTATGAATGCATATTTCTGGTGTAATGCAGCGATAACTGCCTGTTACAGTGTTATCCAGCCAACAATTATTTTTGCAGGAATATTTCAAGACCTCATAATCCCATTTTCACTACACTACACGACAACAATTGTAGCACTGACCAACTAGATTTTTTTAATCAACAGGATTATGAATATGAACGCTTTTCTTCAATTCATAGATCTCACTTCAGGTCATACTGTACTAAAAGTGAACCAAGGTATATTCCAGTCATAGGCGTAGACTCTGGGGGGTCAGCCGGGGCACGTGCCCCCCCCCCCCCAATAATTGAGGAGCCGGGGCAATGCCCCCCCAAAAATCGAGAGGAGAATTTCTTCAAATATTAAAATATTATGTTTCAATAAGACGAATTTCTTCAGAAACAGAAAAACAGAGACACAGAACTGAAATACTATCAGAAATCCATAATGGAAACAAAGATTTATTTTTATCTTCAATATGAAACAAATTTACATGTAAACAAAACACCCATTTCATACGCCTCTGCTAACTGTCCAAACCAGAGCTGAAAAAATTTAAGCTTTTTCGGATTATGTTTTAAACAACACCAAAAAGAAAACCACAAAATTTGTTTTAACAAATAAATTTCTTATTTTTGTAGAAGTTATTTTAATAGCATTGATTAAATGATTTTTAATTTTCGGAAATCGCAACTGACTTAAACTGAGTTAGAGCTCTTGTTCATGCCATTTTTCATGATTTTTATGATCCGAAATCAGAAAAACTTAAAACAACCAAAACAACAAAAACCATAAAAACCAAAAAACCCGAAAAAACAACAACAAACAACTTTTCATCTTGAAAAAAATTTTTTGGCACCTCTGGTCCAGACCCCATGCCCCACCAATATTTTGCCCCACCAATATTTTGCCCCACCAATATTTTGCCCCACCAATATTTTTGACAAGTTTACGCCAGTGATTCCAGTAATGTTTAAAGAAGCAGTATGTAATAACATTTTCTGACAGAACAGAAAATTTACATCAACTTTACATCAACTTATTATGAACTTACAACTGTAGATAAACATTAACAAGAATATAAAATAATACCACTAATACCATAACACATTAACTTTACAGTGTAGAGACTCAATTACAGTCAACAGCCGACACGTTGCAACGGTTGAGTCAGTAAGTCATTGAACAGCAACATCCGTTTCATTAGGGGGGGGGGACTTTCCCATCTGGCACAAATTGGAAGCAGTCTGATTTCTTTCCCCCCCCCCCATACGTAGTAGGCCCTGTTCGTGACACACCAATTTTTCGCGACACACCAACGACACACCATGTTCACGCGACACACCGCCCTTCGATTCGCGACACACTAGTGTGTCGCGACACACCGGTTAAGAACCTCTGGCCTAGGCTACTTGGCGCCAACCCAGCTTCGCATGCAGCACCAACTCGACGGTGCGCCATACTAACCAGGGCGTTCCTAATTAAACAAGACGTCAATCCATTGGCCCCATATATAGCCTACACAAACTATAAGCCATGTACACATATGCACATAGTAGAAATAGTTAGAAATTGCGATAGTACACTTACGGAGGGTTTCTGGGGTTGTCTTTTACGACGATTTAACTTCACCTAACGGATATCGCACTGCAGTTGTTGTTCTCGACGGAGAAACGATGAGCGGAACGAAGCGAAACGGAATTCGGGTTTTTGTTGCCGCTGATATGGTATCCATATTTGCTATTCTTCTCGTGATTTCTTTGCGGTCAGAAGCCTATAGTCAGCAGACGGGTAGGTTCAGAGTCAGATTTAATGCTATCGGTTTGGATAAGCTGAAATCTAAGGGAGTTATTTTGTTTGAGGCTCTTCTCATGTATGTGTGTATGCATGTTTGTATGTCCACGTATGCATATGTTGTATGACATGTATATATATGTGTGGGTTTGCATGTAACTTTTAATTGCATGATCATCGAAAGCATTTTAAAGAAAACTCACCAGAGGTGCTTGCGACCTAACTGCACTAGATCACGATTGAACAGAAGGATCTTCATCCGCTTGTGAAATAGGAGCACGGAAGGAGAATAAGCTTATTGCGCAGATTGCATGGAAACCTGTTCCAGAATTAACGACCGACCACGGCAAAGCTTCCATGTTGCGTATGCCAGTAGGGGAGAGAGGAACAACCAGATCAGCCGATGTTGAGACCTGTGCCCTGGTAACGATGACACTGGAGTACGTGGCTCTCTAAGGTAGGATAGAGCACAACCGGCCAGGCAGTTACAAATCAGCATAAGGATCTTAAACGTCTACTTATATACATACGTACATACAGACATAATTATATAGATAAATGTGTGTATGCATGTTTATGTATCTATTCGAGTAAGTCGTACTATATTCCATTCAGTCTAACTGATCGATTTGGCTCTGTTCCGAATTGTGTTGGTTTCATTCTGACTGTGCACTGTTGGTGGGAAGATGAGACGGCGAGGGAGAGAATTAGCCACATGCCTTCATATGCCGAGGCTAATAAAATGAAGTCGCTAATACTTCATACCTATGGCTGCCTCAGGGCTTGATTAACGGACACCTTCTCTAGATCTTGTACTTCTGTTTCAAGGTGTTCTATGTTGTTCATCTAGTGTCTGTTTTATTTCATTTTATAGTTTATTTTCATGTCTTTCATTCTTTTTCTGTCGGGCTATGTACTCCTACTTTATAGGTATTTAGAGGGTGCTCGTTAGTCCAGTGGCTAGCGTGCTGGACTGTCAATCGAGAGGTCGGGGGTTCAAATCCCCGCCATGGCAGAAATTTTGGCCATGATTTCTGCTTCATCTGCGCCCCTTAGTCAACTCAGCTATAATGGGTACACGACCTACACTGTCGATGGGAAGATGAGAAGGCGAAGGAAAGGACTGGCCGCCCGCCATCACATGCCGAAGCTAAGGAAATGAAGTTGCCATCACTTCATACCCTTTGCTGCCTCAGGGCTAGGCTAAGGGACTGCTCTCATTCTGTCTTCTTCTATGTACTGCTATAAAATTATTCCATCCAATTCTCTTCATTGTTGTTCTGTTCTAAATCCGCTAGCAGAACGATGAATAACCAAATGGAACAGAATAAAGACCCGTTTCAGAAACATGTTGTTGTCATTGACAAGGGAAAAGACTGGAGAGATGTTTAATTTTTTTTATTGATAACACTTGAATTTATATTGAGCTGTTCCTTCCTTTCCATTACTCCTGTTGTTTCCTTCCTAAACGTCCCGATTCTTCCTATCTTTTCGTCGTTTCAAGCTGAGTGCATAGTGCATACGACGAAGGGCTTAGAACAAGACGTCAAGCCATTAGTCCCTTATATACACAAACCATATGCCATTTACACAGATGCAGATAGTATAAATTATCATGACAAGATGTTTGTGTCTATTTAACTGAATGACCTGCATATGTAATTTTGTATGACTTGTGCTTTTATTGCCTCTCCTAACCAAACATGTTTCGCGGTAAATCTATCTGAGAATGGAAATTGGAACAGAACAGGACAGAATATTTAGAATAGAGTAAATATTATTTGAGACGAGTCGGATTGGATTTTCCGCAGCAATCAGTCTGAGAATGGAAATTGGAGAAGATCAAGACAGACGAATACCACTGACAGTGAGAGGCGAGTAATTGTAACCTCCTAATATTAACAGCACTATTCAAAAGATTAGTCCAGAACATCAGCTTATACACGAGCGCTTGCGTCGTGTCACAGGGGTTGTCCACTGTCCAGAGTCACTGCTATCCATTCGATTCGAAATAAGAACATCAGCTACAGACACTAAGACAATTTCAGGCATACGATAACAGAACAGACCAGAAGAACTTGAGAACTGAGCCTCAATCTATAATTATATGGTTCAAAATTATCTGGTCATAGACAGCCAACACAGTGAACTATAGGCCAAATAAATGTCAGCATATTTGCATTAATTACTTTGGATGCACACTGAGCAAAGAATCCTGTTTCAAATCCGTCACAAGTTTACATTTAGGTCAGCCGACCTGTATCTCTGATCCTTACTAGCCTGTCATAGCAGCAGATGCTGCATTCGATCAACTGATACTTTGACATGCTATGTCCGCCTCAGAACATAATACTGATGATAAGCGTCGCCATCCTCCTTCACTCAGGCTTGGTACTCACATTACAAGCGTATGGGCGTTGGCGAGGATTTGTATTCTGATGTATCTTGCCCAGCAGTGTTTAATCTAGTCCGCCTTTTCTGGGGGGGGGGGGAGAATCAAGGTATGCAGGGGGGTGACAAACGAGCGCCCGAAATTTTTTTAATTTCCACACTGTAATGATAATATTTTAAGCTGTCATCTTAACAAAATTGCTGTATTATTTCAGCGCTGATAGGAGTGGAACAGCTTATCCTCATGCTCAAGAAGGTCCTGGACTGCTGACCAGGACACAATTAGCAGAAATAGCCTACAATTGGTGCACAAACTAACAGAGGTGGCGATTTTGCTTGACAGGTTGGCGGGGGGAGCATTTTTGAAGTAGGTCATCATTAATTTGTGAGAGCAAAAACATTTTCACCTCTTTTTTGCATGTAAAATACGTTAAAAAAGCATGAGGCAGGCACTTTGTAACGGCATGTAGATATATCTTTCATCAGATTGCGTGATCACATGCAAACTAATTCAAGTTTAAAATTAATTTGTTTTTATTAGTTAGTAGCATAGTCACTGGCGTAAACTTGTGCAAAATATGGGGGGCATGGGCTCTGGACCAAAGGTGCAAAAAAAACAAGTTTTTTAAAGATGAAAAGTTGTTTTTTTGTTTTGTTTTGTTTTGTTTTTATGGTTTTGTTGTTTTTGGTTGTTTTGAAGATTTTCGGATTTCGGATCATAAAAATCATGAAAAATGGCATGAACAAGAACTCCAACTCAGTTTAATTCAGTTGCCATTTATGAAAATTAAAAATCATTAAATCAAAGTTATTAAAATAACCTCTACAAAAATAAGAAATTTATTTTTTTAAACAAAAAAACAAATTCTGTGGTTTTCTTTTTCTTTTGTTTCTGTTTAAAACCAAAAACCGAAAAAACTTTGTTCACCTATGGTCTGGACAGTCAGCAGAGGCTTCCGGTGTTTAGTTAAAGCGTATAAAATGGGGGTGTTTTGTTTACTTGTAAATTTGTTTCATATTGAAGCTATTGAAGATAAAAATAAATCTTTGTTTCATTATGAATTTCTGATAGTATTTCAGTTCTGTGTCTCTGTTTTTCTGTTTCTGAAGAAATTTGTCTATTTTGAAACATAATATTTTAATATTTGAAGAAATTCTCTTCTCGATTTTGGGGAGGCATTACCCCGGCTCCTCAATTATTGGGGGCACGTGCTCCGGCTGCACCCCCCCCAAGAGTCTACGCCTATGAGCATAGTGCGAAACAATATCAACAGAATAATAATAAACAAAACTCACGACTTTTTGTTGTTGGTGGTGGCAACGTGTTAAGGGTTACCTGCCTGGTCTTAGTGGTCAAGTTTCCAATTTAACTAAAATAGCAATCAAAAAGTTTCTTTAAAATTCGGGGGACAACTGTATACTGGGTCTCTCTCACTGTTAAAGGTCGAGGGGACGTGTCCCTCTCGTCCCCCGCCCCGAAATCACCGCCTCTACAAACCAAGTAAGAAGGATAAAACTACCAAATCGGGAAGCCATGTGGTAATGATGCCGTCTAATTAAATATACGTTATACAAGGAACAAAATATTTTGAAATGTGACATTTTGAAATATGAAAGATAAACTGGAGATAAGTCATTTAGTTGTACAGTAGAATATCTGTAGATTAGGGCCTATAGGCCTACTCATTATAGTATGATAGTATCATATAGGCCTATATAGTATATAATATCATTATATCATATAATAGTAAAAAAATCATTATATTATAACAGTTCATATAATATTATGATGTCAACAACAACAAAAACTATTATTATTTTGTTAGGCCTATATTTCGCTGAGGGGAAATAAATCCTGGGGAAAATGCCCCCAAGAGGTGCGTAGATTAAACGCTGCTTGCCCAGTCGCCACTATGGGACGGCAACCATTTACTGAAAGCCCTTTTCCCTCGATCCGCACACTCGCGACACCCAGCCATGGTATCGGAAAAAAGTCTAATAGGTTATCCCATGGGGGTTAGTTGAGACTGATGGCACCCAGTATCAGTGGGGGTTGAGATATAAAGCCACTCTTATAGGCCTACACACTTCTACACGAATATCTTAATTCATGTGTAAATGTGTAATGTAACTAGGCGTTTAAATAGCATCCCTAAGGTATCTTTATCTGCAGCCTACATGATTTTGGAGTTCCTTAAGAGCGACTAGATCATCCGAAAATCAATGATGCTCGAACGACTGGAGAAGATCTACGCGGACGGGCTCTCATATACACGTAGAACCCGACCAACAGATCTTCTTCCGGCTTGAGTAGTATATGAAATGTCGGTGTATGCGACTTAAATATCCTATTTCACGTGCAGATGGTAATGAGTGTATGTTGCTACATGCACGTGTGCAAGTGATATCAAGTTGGGCAAGTTTCGAATGGGCGATTGTGTACGAGGAAGAAGGCTAAGAAAAGAGCTGATCTGGTAGTAGTATCATCATCAGCATCAGCAGCAGCATCGACATCGTCATCAACGTTGTATTGTATTCGGATATTTATAAAGCGCTTCTAGCGGGATGGCCATTCAGAAGCGCTCCCAGTGCGAGAGACCTCGAGAGAAAAAGCAAGTTTTAAGAAAGGTAAAAGAGGAAGAGACTTACCTGAGAGAATAGAAGAACGAACGGACGGAGGAAGCTCGTTCCAAAGAGCAGGGCCAATGGAAGCAAAAGACCTAGATTGCGCCAGTGAAGTCCTGACACGGGGAACGAGGAGGTCAAAACGGTCAGAGGAACGAAGAGGACGAAGAGAAGCTGTAGAGTAAGGGCGATGAATTAAGTCACATAAATATTTCGGAGCGAAACCTAGTTGAGCCTTAGAGATAAGGATGAGGACCTTGAAATGGATGCGGGCAGAAAGCGGGAGCCAGTGGAGTTCTTCTGCCATAAAGGTGGTGATATGAGAGAATCGAGGAAGACGGGCAATTAGTCCAGCAGCAGCATTCAGAACGGACTGAAGAGGAGCAAGACGGACCTTGGGAAGACCAATGAGGAGCAGGACTGTAGTCGAGGGTATACGCGGGTATACAGCGTATACTCACCTCTAGCGAGATTTGAGAGCGTATACTCAGCGCTCTAGACGAGGGTATACGCGGGTATACAGCGTATACTTACCTCTGTAGAGACCTGAGTAATGAAATTTGGAGGAAAAAGAGAGGTTTTGACAGGTTTTTAGAGGTTTTTAGGGCGAATGACTAAAAAAAAAGGTCATCAACTTTTTCAGAGACGAAATCGTAAAAAGTCAGAAAATTTTAAGGGAATTTGTGAAAAGTCTGAAATTTTTCTTACACGAATTCCTAAAAAAAGGTCTTCAAATTTTTTTTACGCCGCTGGTCACCGGTAGCGTATACTCACCTCAAATTTTACCACTACAGCCCTGATGAGGAGGGAATTGCAGTAGTCTAATCTTGAGCAGACAAATGCATGGACTATCGAAGTGAAAATTGGAGATGAGACAGAGCGACGAATAGCACTAAGGCGCCTTAGGTGAAAGTAGGAAGTGCGGGTGAGTTTGAAAATGTGTTCAGTAAAGGTGAGAGAATTGTCAAGGGTCAGTCCTAGATCGCGAACGCTAGACGAAAAGTGAAAAGCGGAAACCTCTGAGACAGCAGAGCAAAGTCAAGTTTCAGAAGTTGCTGAGAAGTGCCAAACCAGATAAATTGGGTGTTGGACGAGTTGAGGGAGAGGCGATTGGAAGACATCCAGGAGTGGAGATCATGAGAAAGAGCTTCGATGCGCTCAGTAAGAAGAAGTTGAGAGGAAGGAGGCCCATGAACATATGCCTGGACATCATCAGCAAAGAGGTGGCCTGAAGCCCCATGGATGGGAAGGAGAGAGGGGATACCGGCCGTGTATAAATTAAAGAGGAGAGGGCCAAGAACAGAGCCCTACGGAACACCCAGTTTAATAGGGTCATCATCACAATCGTCGTCGTTATCATCGCCGTCGGCACCGTCATCAGCATCATATAGAGTCTTCTTCTAGCTCAATAGGAAGAGATGCTTATTAACGCAACAAAATATGTCAATGAAAAGCAATAAGAATACATGTATTGAAACTGAACTACGCCAAGTATGGTAAACTGTGAGTAAAAATAATAATAACTAGGACGTTTATGCCATTGTTAAACTAACTGAAGGTCAAACTAATATTGTACGTCGTAGGTACTGAAGTGTACAGTACGAAAACTGACTACACCTGCGAGGAAAGTGAATTGAAGATCTCGTGCACTGAAATTGAAAATGAACGCATCCACATTGCCTATGCCAACTTCGGTCGCCTTATGAACAGTACTTGTAACAATGAGATCCCTGTCTACAGCGATAGGGATTGCCTCTCGAAAAACTCCCTGTCAATCGTTCAACGCCTGTAAGTCATTCGTATTTCGTTGTTTTGTAGCCGAAATTTCAGTTAATTTTTTCTGAGAAAACTACAGACGCTTCTCACTTAACGAAATGCCCGTGATTTTGGTCCAAGACTTTTATGCGGAATAGCAGGTGTTCGCTGGCTAACATCGGTTAATGTGTCAACCGTTGGTTGTGGCGGTGGTTGCTGTGGTGCTTGACATGACAGCAAGAATGTTGACTGTTTGATGATATTGTTGTCTGTGCTAATCTTAATTGACCATGGTGGCAACAACCATAATCGCAATCTTGAAATTTCCAAAGCGCTATTTAGAAGCTAAGCGTCGGGCACCTGCTTTCTCACGAGCGTTGCTTCGTGTCAGAGGGGGTTGTCCGTCCAAGTCCGGACATGATCTAAGTTTTCGTGTGTGCGTGTACATGTTATCACAATATATGTATCTATTTATCTATCGCATCCAACAGTCTAGTAGTTAGCTCACTGGACTACTATTCAAGAGATTGGTGGTTCAAATCGCCGCTATGGTAAAAATAAACTAAAGTAATTTTCTTCAACTGGCACTCCTTGCGAACACGGCTATAAAATGAGTACACTAACAGAACACTGTCGATGGGAAGAACTGTCAACAAGGGAGAGGGCTGGCCATCGGGTTCGTGCCGATGCTAAGGAAATGTGTGTGTTTATGTATATACTAGATTATTGCCCGTCCTAAGACGGTTAAAACATTTGGAATGTATTTTCCAATTGTACAGGCAATAATATTTATCGGCGCTATATCAAATCAAGTCGTGAAAGGCCGTCTGGGCCGCTGTTCAGTTCGTCACTTCGTTATATTTCTGACCCGTTGAAACCCGTCAGATCTCGTTCGTTTCAGCCTGCTCGCCACTTAAGTAAATTAGTCTAAGCCCGTTTTAAGCCGCTGGTTCAAGAGAGCAGTCTTTTACGGTATATTAAGAAAATGTATTTTCCAATTGTACAGGCGATATTACTTAACAGCGTTATATCAAATCATATCGTGAATGGGCGTTTGGGTCGTGTTCAGTTCGTCACTTCGTTATATTTCTGGCCCGTGTAAAGCGTTAAGCTCGTTCGTTTCAGCTTATTCGCCACCTAAGTAAACTAGTTTAAGCCCGTTTGAAGCCGTTAGTATAAAAGCGCAGCCGTTTACGGTATATTTAAATTTACTTTTGAATTAAGTGTGAACCGATCATCCGTCAGTTGGCTGTCACCCTTTTATAAATAGTGACTTCGTTGGTCATGAATATTCAATATTTGGAAGTCGCTAATGGGAGGAACGTAACAGAAAAGTGGACTTCGCCCCATTTCTGTTCGTTTATATTATTACTGTATGTATGTATCTTCTTCTTCTCTGCCTTCAGGCTGGGATTAATCCCTCGCTGGGGAGGGGTCAGCCACTCGGATCCTCTGTCTCCATCCCGCTCGATTTCTGGTATCTTCTTTTTTTCAAGCCGAGAAGCCTGAGGTCCTGCTGAACCATGTCCATTCATTCTTCTTCTGGCGTCCTCGGCTTATAAATCTATTGTGTATGTATGTATGTATGTATGTATGTATGTATGTATGTATGTATGCCTACATGCATGGCTTGTTGGCCACATTTCGTACTCGTGGATGCCTTTAGGGTTTTGCCTAGTAGACTGCTCTTCCTCCTTCTCATCGTCCTCTTCTTGTCGGTCTCCCACTTAGAGTAATAAGTAATCTGGATCGGGTTCTACGCTCAGTTGCTCGCCTTATTGGGCGCATCCCTGAGTATGCCTCCGTCTCTGCTTATATGCGTGACGTCTCACGCTGGCTCCCTGTCTCCCAGTGTATCTCCTATGGGATCGCTGCGCTAGTTTTTTCGTTGCCCTTTTGGTTGTGCCCATCTTACATACTTGATCTCTGTCGTCCGCTGTCTGACGTTGTAACTCGTCGGGTGCCTTGTTCTTGGGTCAGAGGGGATCTTTTGGTTCCGGGGACTCGTCCCTCTACCATGCAGAATCGGGACTTTTCAGTTGTGGGTTCCTCCACCTGGAATGGACTTCCACCGTATCTGCGGTTATTGCCTCCGAAGTCTACCTCCCTTTTTTTCTTCAGCCGTGACTTGGCTGGAGCGCTAGTTAGAAGGTATCCTAGACGGCCGCTATACAAATTCTCTGAATGAATGAATGAATGAATAGCGTGTATATGGTTGATCTTTCAAAAGCGCAAAGTTTTTGCGTTTTCCATAAAAATTTGATTATTCTGTTAATACATTCATGTATGTTATCTATGTGTCTTTCTGTCTGTTGATCATCTGTACTATCGTTATACGTGCCCATTGACAGGTGTTCTGGAGAGCCAAAGTGTACCGTACCTACTGCCAGCAACGTTTTCAATGCTCCGTGCCTTCCCGCAATAACAAATTTCGTAGTGATGCATCAGTGTTACTCAGGTAATTAATTAAGTAGCTAACGTGATAGCGCAATTAGAATAAGAGATGGGTTGGTCGATTAGCATGTCGAACGAAAGCATGTTGATAGAGTTTATTTAGCATACTTCTCGGCATGTTCCCAAGTTATCATAAATGGTTAATGGTTATCATCAACGTCATCATCATCATCATCATCATCATCATCATCATCATCATCATCATCATCATCATCATCATCATCATCATCGTCGTCGTCGTCGTCGTCGTCGTCGTCGTCGTCGTTGTCGTCATTGTCATTAGGATCGTCGTCGTCATTATCACCATCATCACAGTCATCGTCAACACCGTTAATATCAACACCAAGTCAATGAAAGCAACGCATGTATTGTAAAAGAACTAAACCTAGAATAATAACTAAGATATACCTAACTTCAAGGCTTAGCTAATTGCAAGGTCAGAATTCTATTGTATACGTCGTAGATACTGAAGTGAACAGAACGCTTGCTACCTATGCATGCGAGAACAGTGAATTAAGGATCTCTTGCAAAGAAAATGAACGCATTCACATTGTATCAGCCAACTACGGTCGTCTTACCATGAATATTTGTAACTATTATGGGAAAACACAACTACACTGGAACACACAATGTTTATCGAGCAACTCCAGCACATCAATCGTTCAACGCCGGTAAGTCATTAGTATTTTCGTTGTTTGAATACTTGAAATTTCAGTTAATCTCTAAGAAAACTGCGACAAGTCCTAACGCTACTGATAAAAAAGATTCGATATCTATCTAGTGCGAAATGCCAGTGATGTTGGCCCAAGACTTTTTACGGAACTTTTCGATAGGTATAAATGTTGTATAGTATTATGTTGTAAATAAATGTATTTTATCGTAACCCAAGCGAGTAGTAATATTTTCTTTAAGCGGACATTATGACAATACATACATAACAAGACTAGTGTTCGCTAGCTAACAGCCGGTTAATGTGCTCATCGTTGGTTGTGGCGGTGGTTGCTGTGGTGATTGATAGGATAACAAGAATGTTGATGGTTTGATGATATTGTTGTCTGTGCTCATCTTAATTGACCATGGTGGTAACAACCATAATCATAATCTTGAAATTTCCAAAGTGCTATTTAGAAGCTAAGCGTCGGGCACCAGCTTTTTCACGAGCGTTGCTTCGTGTCAGAGGGGGTTGTCCGGAGGTGCCAAGTGGAAGTCCAAGACCCGAGGCCGAAGAGAGTATGCGGAGGGAACAAATCATGGAAGACATGACCAGGGTGCTGACGGATTTCAGCAGAGAGAGCATCGTCAGCCCTAGAACACAACAGGTCAAATATAGGAGTATTAGTTGGCAGATACCCTTGTCGCTTAAGTTTACGTAACAAAGCATGCGCCATTGGTAAATCCCCACCAGACTGGAGATGAGTACAACATTCTTGCCAATGTAGTGGAACGTACAACATCATGGAGGCGGCTTCCAGTCAATCCATGCGAAACCAGAACTCGCAGAGTAAATAGGGATTGTTTAGCTTTACAACAGATGTTGTTAATGTATGAGGAGAACCCAATTCTTTCCGAAAGGTCGGCTCCCAATATTCTGATTTCATTTACCCGTACGATCCGCGAAATGGGCGAAGAGGTGTCCTGAATTTTGGTTCGGGGACACCGAGTTATGATTTCACAAGACTTGCTATGATTTAGGCGCAAGTTGCAATTTCTAGCCCATTAGCTATGTGGGCGAGTTCAGAGTCAGTGGTCGCTATGTTCGAGGCAGGAATCACCAAGCATAGCAATCGTTTGCGTATTTGAATAATCTGTTCCCTGCATGCATGAAGCAATTTTAGTCCGGAAATGATGGTCAAAAACTTGATTGGCCCAGGTTCTGACCCCTGTATAATTCCAACATTGATACATTTATATACGGGGAAATGATACCACAAAACTTAGTTCAATGCACTGCACTCAATTAAAAAGCAAGGAGAGAACCCAATTTTATACAAAATCAGGAATTGATAGAGGCTAACTGCACGGTAAGGTAATTATGCCTTACCCTGTCATATAAACCCAGATTTCAAAATTTATAAATGCATACATAAATACAAACACATACATGCAAACAACCATGCATACTTACATGGTCTGTAACATACATCCATACACCATTCATTCATACATAAAAACATGCACATAATATGTACATACGTACATACATACACTACCCACATGAATGCATGATAGATACAGACATACATAGCCTACTTACCTACACGCATGCATATATGCACGCCTACATTCATACATGCATACATATATACATACATACCGGTATTTTTTCTTTTCCTATTCCCTCTCAGAAGTCGCAGGAGAGAGAAAAAGGAGGAGTGAAGGAAGAGATGAAAGGACAGTTCTGTTAGGTTCTGTTCCTGGTTATTGCGGTTAGATATCGTTTCACGATTAAAATTCTTATCTTGTTACGGCGAGTTGCAATAACGGTCACCATCGTCGCAGTGTCGGACCGCTGCTTCGTGCCTACCTCCCGTTGTTCTACGGCAAAGATACAAAGCAGGAAGTGTGAAAGTCTTCTGCTATTGAAGTAAAGAGAAACAGTCTGTGTGTGTGTGTGTGTGTGTGTGTGTGTGTGTGTGTGTGTGTGTGTGTGTGTGTGTGTGTGTGTGTGTGTGTGTTGGCTGGAATTATTGTATAGCGCATAATTATGAAAGATCTTTCAAAGATGTAAAATGCAAGTGTTTTCAGCGAAAATTTTTAATTATTCTGATAATACATTCATAAGTTTCTGTATGTCTATCTGTCTGTCTGCATGTCTGTTTGTCTGTTTGGTTTGATCATCTGTACTATCGTAATACATACACATTGACAGGTGTTCTGGAAATTCAAATTGTACCGTTCCTGCCGCCAATAACCTTTTCGGTGATCCATGCATCGGCACTATAAAATATCTCGAAGTGATACATCAGTGTTACACAGGTAATAAATTGGCTAGCTAACGCGATTGGACGATAACGCAATAAGACTGAAGTGTGGTTTATGTAGATCTGGATGAAGATTGTTGCATAATGAACGTGGTTTATATCCCAATGAGTGGACTTTAATCGTAAAGGGTGTGGCCCAAAAACAATTTGGCGGACTTAGCATCGTAACGGATATATAGCTTTGATGGAATTTGGTGGAGTTCATATTCTAATGGACATGGCTTATATACGTACTAATGTAATTGGATGGAGTTTATATAATAATTAGTGTGACTTCGAAATGGGCGGTGTATAGTTCGTAATTGGTGTGGTTTAGAATTGGGCGGAGTTTATATGCAATGGGTAGGGCTTTTATAGAATATGGTGGAGGTCATATTATTATGGGTGCGGCTTAGATAGAATTGATGGAGTTTGTATTGCAATGGATGTGGCTTAGAATTGGGCAGAGTTTATATATATATATAATATATATACATATATATTTATATATGTTACTACTACTACTACTACTACTACTACTACTACTACTACTACTACTACTACTACTACTACTACTACTACTACTACTACTACTACTACTACTACTACTACTACCCAGTTTGCAACCCAGTTTCTTCCTTGCCTGCGAGGGCTTCCTTGCGATCTTCGGCTCGCGGCCTTATGGTTGTCCCTCGCATGCGATCTTCCACGGCACAATCCAGAAGTTTCGCCTATGTTGGCCCCTCTGCTTGGAACTGTCTCCCCTTGTTTCTCCGCCAAGAGCTTCTTGCCCTCTCTCCTCTCCAGTTCCGTAAACGCCTGAAAACTTTCCTTTTTGCCGGTGCTGGCATTGATGCGGGTTGAAAGCGCCGCTGATTTTAGTGGCGCTATATAAGTTTTCGATTACAATTACAATTACAATTACAATTACTACTACTACTACTACTACTACTACTAATAATAATAATAATAATAATAATAATAATAATAATAATAATAATAATAATAATCATCATCATCATCATAATAATAATAATAATAATAATAATAATAATAATATAATAATAATAATAATAATAATAATAATAATAATAATAATAATAATAATAATAATAATAATAATAATGTATTACAGATTAATGCTCCCCTAATTTTTGCAATCCTGAGGAATCATGTGTACCTCGGGAAAAGGGAGAAAATAATAATAATAATATTATTATTTATATAACAATAATATATATAATTTATTATTTATATTATTATAGTTTTGTATTATATATTAGAATAATAATAATATTGTTGTTATTAATATAAATAATAAGTTTGCCCTGCCAGAATTGGATGAAACGTAGCCGTTCCAGATGCCATTAACTCTTTCCGTACAATTTGTTACCTCCTGATGAATTATTCTACTTACCTTAGGTAAAACTATTATTATTAACTGAC
This sequence comes from Allolobophora icterica, assembly GCA_963556255.1. Lineage (NCBI taxonomy): Eukaryota > Metazoa > Annelida > Clitellata > Crassiclitellata > Lumbricidae > Allolobophora > Allolobophora icterica. The sequence continues at coordinate 54,684,271 of OY744607.1, read as the reverse complement.
GGGTTCCAGAAAATATCCAAGTACAACCCACTTCTACCGCAGTATCACTTTGTTCTGGTGGCTTTTGAAACTATGGGCCTATGTAACAACGCTGGGCTTATCATTATCACGGAGCTCATAGATGTTAAAACCGTTTTTTTCGTTTTTTATTTTTTTCCAAAAAACGTCGTTTTTTTCGTTTTTTATTTTTCTTGTCGTTTTTTCCGTTTTTTATGTAACTTTATTTATTGCTTTATTTACTGTCTGTTAATGTTTTTCAGTTTCTGTTAAATTTTTTGTCTGATGTCCCTTACGTTGTCTCCGTACTTTCAAGGAGTCAGAGCTAATTTACCTCACTATTTACGTCTTCATTTTGAGAAATATATACTTTATGAAAGAGCACTGTACCAGAAATAAAATGTTATAAAGTTATTTCTAAGTTATCTAAAATACCAAAAGAAAAGGGTGCGGAATGGATTCACGTTACTTTGATACACGAGAAAGACAAAAACTCAGCATTGGCTAAATTGAAATGCATTTACTGTGAGAAAGTTTACACTCCATAATCAATACCTACAAAGTTTAGTTTTTAATTGTGTTAGTTTAGTCAGCATGAACTTATGTGGACATATGTTTACAATTCAAATTTGAAAAAATTTCAATATTTTTAATTTCTCAATTTCTTATTAGACCAAACCTATAAGAAATAAAATAATGTTGTAGAATGATGTTATTTAGTGTTTACTAATAAAGTTGTGTTATTTGCTGATTAAATTCTGTAAACAAGGTTTTTAATTTTAAATTGCAGTAGGGCCTACAAGATGCTAGAAAGTCAAATTATTTTCTTTTGTCGTTTTTTCCCCGTTTTTTTCCGTTTTTTATTTTTCTAAAAAAACGACGTTTTTTTCCGTTTTTTATTTAGTTTCTATCGTTTTTAACAACTATGACGGAGCTTGGGTTATCTTTTACGCATGTATTTGGCAGAGAAATATGCCATCCTTTGCAGCGCCTATCAATTTCGATTCAACGTTTTAATGGTGTAGCCTTTCGCAGCAACTTTAAGCTGCCTGAACTTGACAATATTCAGCCAACCTACAAATTAATTTATTAATTAATCAATATCTAAGTTCCCGATGGATCATGTGTACCTTGGGGCATAATAACATTATTATTATTATTATAATTATTATAATTATTATCATCATCATCATCATCATCATCATCATCATCATCATCATCATCATCATCATCATCATCATCATCATCATCATTGTCATCATCGCTACCATTATGATTATTGCTTTTCTTCTTCTGCACAACCTCGATCTTTATCATCAAATGTACACTGACTTTTCTAAGAATCTTGGTACATACATTTAAGCATTATGGGATGTAGATTGTGGAAGCCAATGCGCTCGTTGCTTACAAGGAATGAATTGCACAGAATGCAATGTTGGTCACGGACCAATTGACTCTTGGAACTGTTCCGGTAAGAGCTCGTTCAACATGTCAGCATGCTTTCACTATAGACCTACATAATCGAGTAGGCCCTATTAACTTAATAACTTTTATAGCGCCGTTATCATAGCGCACAAGCATCGATTTCTTGCACGATAACCGTGTCATCTTTAACATCTCTCTTATCAATCTCCGAAAGCATCTGTTCTATTTTCGCTCCTGGCTTACCAACAGTGCTAAATCCAGCACAATGCCTCTGCAGATTCCTCCCAAAATGTCTCACTAACGAATCTGCTACCATCAACAGATTCAAAACCCTGTCCTTCCTTTGACTGGATACCACCTTTTCTGGTTTCTGCTCCTTCTGCTGTTCTAATGACCTTCCCTTTTGCTCATGCACCGCATCCTCTTGTTCCTTCTTGCTGTTTCCTTCACCCGTTAGATCACCATAATTCGTCTGGCTGTTCTTCTGGATGCTCTTTCTCTCCACAGCACTCAGGCATCAGTGTTTAATCTAGACACCTTTTGGGGGGAAATTTCCCCCCCCAGGATTTGTGTTCCTGCAATATAATTTGGGCCTCAAACTATGAATCACGCCTCCACAAGTTACATATATTGCAAAAAAGCGGTTAGAATGATAAGTAACTCCTCATTTAGATCCCATACGTTGCCTATATTTAAAGACCTCAAGCTCCTTAAATTAAAACAACTACGTATCTTTCAAATTGGAATACTATTCTATAGATATGTAAATAACGCCCTCCCAGATTCATTCGCTGGTTACTTTGCGCTGGCTTCCACGGTGCATGATTACAGCACAAGGTCAGCCTCTTTATTTAACCCAGCCAAAGCACGCACTAATGTGAGATTCTTTTCTATAAAATCTATGGGTCCATCCATTTGGAATTCATTACCCCTTGGCATAAGATTAAGCAATAGTATGTTTCTGGTTAAAAAGAAACTACGATACTTTCTCGTATCCTCCGATACGGGTTGAAACAGCCTTAGCATATGATAGGCTAAAATTGAATGTCCTAGCCGAATGTCACACTGGAGACGGAAGCAATAGCTAAGATTAGATAAGATAGTTAAGGCTCACTCTTTGCAACTCACCTGAGTATATAATATGAATCAGTCCTACTCCATCAACTTAAATAATGTGCATTATCATATTGGCATCCCTGCATTAGTGGGAGTAATATCCCTTAGGGGATGCCATTTGCTGTTGATGACAGTCCCATGTTTTATTAACCAGGTACTAAAGTCATTATGATGTTAATATGGTAAAGTACTCGTAATAAATGCGAAATGTTAGTTTTAAAATGATTCTGAATTTTCTGTTTGCCTTGTACTGTGACCTAGCATAATACCGACGAGTACCTATGATAATCACTCGCAGAATATGTTCATATACTGTCGTTGATGCCAATAAAGGATATTGATTGATTGATTGATTGATTGATTGATTGATTGATTGATTGATTGATTGATTGATTGATTGATTGATTGATTGATTGATTGATTGATTGATTGATTGATTGATTGATTGATTGATATACCAATGATTCATTCCAGCTGCACAACTAAACATTTCGTTCACTATGCGTATATTCTTGTATTCATTCAATGCACTTAACGCCTCTACGCGGAATACCTGAGATATCTACATGCATTTAATTACATAATATTATTTGATATTAGGACTGAACATAGAAATTAATAATAAATTAATTATCTGATATTGGGAACTGATTAAAAATCATATCTAGATTTATTAATATTTTCCTATAGTATATATACAGATAACGGATTTTGATTTGCAATAAATTAATTGAATCATTATAATAAAAATTATTTAAAGATTTAAGATTACTAATTTGTATGATAATGTGTTTATTTTATTATTGATTTTGTTTCAATTAATTAATTAGTTAATGATATAAAATGTGCTTGTATCAATGAGCACATTTGCGTCCGCGACCAGTTTCTTCAAAAGTTCTGTCTGTTAACCTGTTGGACTTAGCCTGTTCTGCGCATTGTGCGGTCGGATGCAACAGAACTGGTGCTGGAAAGTGTGATCGTTGTGACTCCGGTTATGGACTGACGGCAAGCGGTTCGTGTGATGGTATGTCGTAGTTCATTACTACCCTGCAATCAGAAATATTACACTAAATTACCGTGACACTGGCAAACTACAGTTAAAGATATATAGGCCCCTATGGAAATTTTAGAACAACGGGCAGGCCTTATAATTTCGCGTTGTCGCCATAGGTATAATATTTAGAGCTTTATATATACTAGAATATTTACCCGTCATATACGACGGTTTGGTGAGTACTCCCGTCAGATCGTATGCAAAGGGAGAGGTAGTGCGGTAGGGAGTGAGACAGAGACAACGTCCGTCCGTCTGTCTGTCTGGCTGTGAGTCTGTACGTCTATCTGCCTCTCTCTTTCCCTCCTTCCCTCCGCGCCTCCCTCCCGCCCAGTTCTGTCCCTCCCTTCCTCCTTCACTGACTCCGTGTATTAATCCGTCTGTCTATCTGACCGTCCTTCTGTCTGTCTGGCTGTGCGTTTGTACATCTATCTGCCTAGTGCAGTGTTCGTGGGCCTGTCCAATTTCTGGCCAGGCCCAGCAACACTCCCTAAGGCCGGCTCGGCCAGCGGTTCGCTAGCGGCCTGTCAGGCACATTCCATACATTCGAGATCGCAGCGGCCCTGTGCGTTCCAGACATTCCATTCCTTCTTGTGTAACTGTCAATCAAATAGTCCGGCCCAGAGCCGCACACATAATGTGTGTGGCTCTGGGCTGCTAGTCTGTATGTGTAAATGTGCATTCTGCGTGTATGCATGTCTATGTGTGCTTGTCAATCAAATGGGCTAGGGGTCAAAGTCTCATCCAATCAAAATAGGCCTAGAGCCGCACATAATATTTGCTTTGCCCACTGCGCCTAAGAATGAGTCAGAGCGTTTACCAACACGCAGATCTAGGAAATTATATTATACACTGTGTCCACGATAAAGTAGAACACTAGACTTTGTGAAACATCTTGGTCAATTGTAGTATTATAGGTACTAAATTTGGTGCACATGAACTTCAGTCTATTCTGTCCATACCCTGCAAATTTTATGACAATTGATGCAACGGTTACGAGGATATACCCTTTTTAAATTGGGTGGTTCAGAAACCAAGTTACCGAACAGTAAAACGCATATTACGTCATTTTTCTGGCTACCGCAGAGGATTATTATAGGCCTACATAGGCTGTTGTTTATAAGCGTCATTTTCGGAAACAGTTAGACTACGAGACCTGTTTTACGTAACAGTAGTTGGTTGTAAAGAAATGGTTTTCAGCGCAGAGGACAAGATTTTAATCAAGGAGTTGAGAGAGACGAAGGGGTATGGCGCAAGATGAGGTGATGGAGTATGGCGAAGGGGTATGGATATTAATCAACTCCTTGATTAAAATCTTGTCCTCTGCGCTGAAAACCATTTCTTTACAACCAACTACTGTTACGTAAAACAGGTCTCGTAGTCTAACTGTTTCCGAAAATGACGCTTATAAACAACAGCCTATGTACTAAATCGTATCTTCTGCGGTAGCCAGAAAAATGACGTAATTCTGTGCGTTTTACTGTTCGGTAACTTGGTTTCTGAACCACCCAATTTAAAAAGGGTATATCCTCGTAACCGTTGCATCAATTGTCATAATATTTGCAGGGTATGGATAGAATAGACTGAAGTTCATGTGCACCAAATTTAGTACCTATAATACTACAATTGACCAAGATATTTCACAAAGTCTAGTGTTCTACTTTATCGTGGACACAGTGTAGATATATTATTGCATGTGGCCACGTGACACGGGGTTTACTAACGCGTGATAGACTGCTGCGTAGTTTAGGCGGGAGTTCTCTGTATGCTAAGGAGTGGCTTCTGCTATAAACAGCGCGATACTGCGTAGATTGGGAGCTCTTATGAATTTGGTTGTCAGCCATGCTGGTTGACGTTAGTAGAGCGTTGATCGACCGCCTGTTGGTTGACTTCATAGTATGTTTTGGTGCTCGTCGACTTTGCATAGTTGATCGTAGCTCTCGTCTCCTTTATGGGTGACAATTTGTAATTATCTAAGGCTTTTCTCGAAGTTAGAATTCTTCATAGAAGCGTTGTGAGTTGTTCATTCGTTGTTCTACGCGGTTACTGTGTTCCGCTGGCGTTTCTTCTGTGTTTCGTTGTGAAAGCTTGTAAAGGTAACTATATCGCATGTGCAATTAGAATAAATCCTATTTCATAGAACCCGATGTTGTGCACTCTATACTAGTCTATAGCAGGCGTACAATCATCCAAACTAATTGGATTGGATTCCAAACTAATTGTGCATACCTTTTTATCACACAATTGTGCTCCCAATGTCCACACTTATAGTGAAGTTTCTTACAGGCATCAACCTTGTACCTGTACCAGATGAAAAGCAACTTGTGCACACCAAAGTGCAAATTCGTATTCGGTAAAGCATGTAGCGGTCGGTCTTTGCGTGAAGCGTGGTTTAAATTCAAGTGGCCGCCAGCGTGTTTTCTCGAATATAACTTTGAAATGTAAGTCAATATTGGCATTTCTGTATCATAATATTTAACTTTTCGAATAATTAGAAACTTTCCAGTTAAAGCACTGTAACATACCATGCTTGTAGAATTTTACGCATGATAAGGCCTACCAGATGGTTTATTATTATGTTACATTTGCGTAAGGTAAGAAGTAACCTTTCATCAGAAACGCGCAAACGCATAAAGAATCGATATATTTCCACTGCGAATCGAATCTAGACCACACAGACAGACTACGTATCCGCAATGAATTAACTTTTCCGCAACGATCGCTAGATTCGCACAGCAAGCGATAAATCCACGCAGTAAGGCGATCGATGAAGAATTGGTAAATCCACACAGAGACCTCTATTAATCCACACCGAAAAGCGACGACATCTTCAAGCGACGATTTCTGGCGACGACTACCGGGCGCATTCGGCAGCTCGTCTTATACCTACCGCCTCCTGCGGTGTGATTCTTCTTACAGATTTTATTTTAGTTACGGTTATAGTTAATGGTTTTTCATTTTAGTTGTAGTTAGGCCTACAGTTATAGTTAGTATTATTTTTAGTTATAGTTACAGTTATAGTTAATGGTTTTTCATTTTAGTTATAGTTACAGTTATAGTTTGCATTATTTTTTAGTTATGGTTATAGTTACAGTTACCAGACTTTAATTTTAGTTAATATTGTTCGAACTATAGCACGCCAGCACAAATATTCATTGGCAGCCGACTCATTAGTCTTAGATTGACGATCGGTGCCAATCAAAAGATTCTTGGATCGTTGTAGCTCAACGTTACCATGCTGGTAAGTAGTCCTCCTCTGAATAGGTGGACCGGTCCAAAATGACAACAGTTGATTACGTGTAGCCTCACGTCGTAAAATACAAGACACAATAAATAGGCCTAACTCTGGAAGCGCAGATTTGGACAAAGCAGAAGTCCGAAAAAAATGTAAAGATTGTCGATTAAGTTCCGCTTAAATAATAACGAAAATAATCCTTCAAACTTATATGAAAGACAAACCAAAATAACCTCTAGTTGTAAGTAAGTAATTACAATTGAAACGGATAAAATTAATACAGCCAGATTCAGATTATCACATTCTTTTCTCTTGAACAGGCAGTGCTCATCGTAGCAATTACTTCACATTTATAAATTTAGTTCAGGTAGCCATTATAGCGAAGAAGAAGATCAGTCTCTTAAGCTAGCCTGACAGGCCGCCATGGGTATGAATTAAGTTTTAGCAACTTCATTAAGGTTTATACCGTTTGACTGATTTTGCAGGAATTTTATCAGAAATTCAGTTATCTTTGAATATAAGGCGTTCATATTATCGAACTGTTAAAACTCAGCGTTACAATACTCTGTCAACAACTTATCACTATGGCAAGCTAATAATTGAGGAGTGCCTCTCCTCTACGAATGTACACCACAGCTTCAACTGTTTAGCCAAAAACCCGGATTAATTCATAATGCCCATGTTCTTCCGCAGCTATATAGCATCGAGGCTTGAAGGCAATACTTCAGTTCGGCCGAGCCTATGCATCAAAAGCAGTTAGCCATTTTGCAATGGGAAATATATATTACTGTAGCATTATTTCTGCAACTTACAATGATCTTAGTACTTCTTGGATTTGGCATGGCGTGTCAACATTAAAAGCCTTTCATTTTCGTTTTCTTATTGCACGTGTTACTCGCGTATGGTAAGTGTGCCTACTTTAGAATATGACGAGTGAGACGACAGGCAACAAATAACCCGCAGTCGTTGAATTAGAGAGCCAATGCCCGACAGCATAGACCATCATGCTCCATTGTCTTACATATTACTTAGTTTTCAGCTTCCTATGACAGTCATAATAATAATGCTAATGCAGTGCTCTGAACCACCACAAATATTTCTTTTGCAGTACGACAAGGAGTTTCCATAATTTCAAACATCGGTTGCAGCATTTCAGTCGTTGCTCTGGTCCTTACCGTTCTCGTCTATGCCTTTACCTGGAAGTAAGTTATTTGAACCTGATTAGAAACCTCTTTAGTTTTCCACTTCGTATGACAGTCATGATAATACTAATGTAATGCTGTGACTCGCTGCAATGCTGCAACTTCACTGGAGTCATTTAAGACCAGACTCAAGACATACTACTTCAAGATGGCCTATGGGCCGTGTTGAGCTTCTCAAAGCGCCCTTGTAACGGCATGTGTCGTGTTACGGCGCTGTAGAAATCGTCGTATTCATCATCATCGTTGCAAATGTTTGTCTTGCAGTGCGACAAGTGTTGTCCTTCATTTCAATTATCGGTTGCAGCATTTCAGTCGTTGCTCTGGTCCTTACCGTTCTCGTCTATGCCTTAACCTGGAAGTAAGTCGTTTGAACAAGAGCAAAAAGTGTCGGAATGCCTTATATATTTTTGTAGAAATGTTCAGTTAATCTTTGTCGTCAATGTTTTATCCTCGTTTACTCTCCTGCGATGACTGATCAGTTCAACATCGACCGAAATTTTATTTCTCGTGTTCACTTCAAGAACATATATTAATGAAAATGTAAACAAGTTGCGTCTCTGACAGCCTGTATTTATCAAATAAACGAATATTGAATTGAATTGAATTGCTCAGAAGTTGACACTATCACTCGAATTAAACTAAAACTAACCAGTGATTCTCACGGTTATGAAATGTTTAAGAAATCTTTATGTTTTATGAATGCGTGTGGGTATATTTTTGAATCCAAGAGTACATAGAAATAATTGCTTTTGTATTGCGATGTGCTTTGTTAATAGAAAGTCCAGGTCAGCGCTGGCAACAGTTCTGCTTAATCTGTGCTTCGCGCCGATGATTGCCTACATAATCTTCATGGCTGGAGCAGATAAAGTCGACTCCAAGGGATGAACATTCACCACACCTTAAGATGAGCTACGTTTTGTGAAACCTAAACTTAATTGTCCTCTTTGCTAAATAAACATTCATTTGGTGTGAGATCATGTAATATCGCCATCTGTTTTGACTGCTGCAAACTATTCTTTTTCACGGAGTGTATATCAAGCATTTTACTTGTTCTTAATACCTAGTGAACTTTAAGATTTAATTAGCTACCGAGGGCTATTTAAAAAAGTTTACAGAAATATAGGTAAGTTGCACAATACTCTAATTTGAGTAAAATCACAGCAGCTGCAAGTGCAGCAGTTTTTCCTGCGATATCAGGCAAAGTTGTTCTGTTACTCCACTACACAGCTGCGATATATTTTAAGATCGCTTATGCTGAAGCAGTATTTCAATAAAGAGTGGTATATCTATAGGGCCTATATTGGGAACCATGTGTTGGTCTTTTCTGTAGGACGGTTGCAAAGCCGTTGCTGTTCTGTTGCATTACTTCTTCCTGGCCGCTTTCTTCATCATGTTGGCTGAAGGTGTTGAACTGTTGTTCTACATCATCTTCGTCTTCCACGTCAGACGAACAATCGAAACCGTTATGCTCATTGCTTCCGCTTGGGGTGAACAGTTTGTGATATTTGATCTCATAGGTTGCGATAAATGCAATACACCGTTATTTGATAACGACCTTATTAATAAGAGATGCATACTTCTATCCAAGAAACTTTACCCATTCAATGCTACTTTCTTCCACTCTATTCCTTCCCGTTCGCCATGCCTGACAATTTGGAGAATCGTTCTGCACTCCGCATAAACCAGTGTATATATGTATGCACCAGAGCACTTGTAAAGCGCATTTTAAGTTATTCACAAGGTAGTTCCGGTACGGGTACCTAGGAATAACCGAAAGTCGAACAGAAAACGGTTCCTGAGCTGTTAAAGATACTAGTGATCGCCTGTCTGGTGGCAAATTGTTCCACAGAGGAAAAGGTGCGCAAAGTTCGCACCGAGAGCGCGAGACCACGAACTGGCCATAACACCAAAAGGCAGCCCGAACAGTCTCGAGGAAAGATCTTATGGGCCGGAGTTAAAGCGGTAAAGAACGTTTATCTTCAATGGAAGCTGTGTTATTTTTTAAAGAATTTCACCGCGGCCAGAAGACTACATTCCTATGAGTAAATACAGAAAAGGTTCTTACTATGGTTTAATTTGATTTCTGATATGCGACTACCTCTTTATTTAGGGGCTTTTGGCATAGTTTAGATTCCGCGGCAAATCCTCATATGCGCCCCCTAGCCAACTCAGCTATTATGAGTACACTGACCTCACACTGTCAGTGGGGACGAGACGGCGAGGGAAAGGACTGGCCATCGACCCTCGTATGCCGAGGTTAAGTAAATGAAGTTGTTAACACTTTATACCGTGGCTGCTTCAGGGCTAGCTTAAGAGATTGATTTTCTTCTTCTTCTTCTTCTTCTTCTTCTTCTTCTTCTTCTTCTTCTTCTTCTTCTTCTTCTTCTTCTTCTTCTTCTTCTTCTTCTTCTTCTTCTTCTTCTTCTTCTTCTTCTTCTTCTTCTTCTTCTTCTTCTTCTTCTTCTTCTTCTTCTTCTTCTTCTTCTTCTTCTTCTTCTTCTTCTTCTTCTTCTTCTTCTTCTTCTTCTTCTTCTTCTTCTTCTTCTTCTTCTTCTTCTTCTTCTTCTTCTTCTTCTTCTTCTTCTTCTTCTTCTTCTTCTTCTTCTTCTTCTTCTTCTTCTTCTTCTTCTTCTTCTTCTTCTTCTTCTTCTTCTTCTTCTTCTTCTTCTTCTTCTTCTTCTTCTTCTTCTTCTTCTTCTTCTTCTTCTTCTTCTTCTTCTTCTTCTTCTTCTTCTTCTTCTTCTTCTTCTTCTTCTTCTTCTTCTTCTTCTTCTTCTTCTTCTTCTTAGTATAACTTAACTTAATTGCTACTTGGTGACTGCCTCGTCTTTTAGTTTGATTAGAACAGGCATGGGCAACTTCTTTTAACAGAGGGCCGATCTAAGATTTTAAGGGCAGCTCAGGGGCCGCATGCCAATCGCGGGCTAATTTTTGCAGATTCATTTGCCCAAGAAAATAAGAAAATATTAATTTTATTAAAACTAACTCAATTGCGATATAACCAATACGGTTAAATTTATGTTAAACTAAATGAAGACAATTTTTATGATGAAAACATAATTATCCTAATTACCTACAGTCCTACACTACAATAAAATACTAAATATGTTAAAAGTTTCTTCAGTTAGAAAATACATAAAACTTTGAGTGTATAATGAAGGCCTATCCATTTGCTTGGTGTGCTATATTTAATGACTAATGTGAAATCTTCTTCTCACGACACGATTTATCCAGTATGGTTGCTTTAATGTTCGAAGTGGCAATTCAAATTTCATTGTAAGGATTGTCATTTGTTATGCTGCATCTGCTTCTGCATTTTGTTAATTTCGTCTTTGAGAAGAACTGTTCACAAATACAGGTGCTTGGAAACAGTGCAACCATTTTCAGGGCATGAAATCTAAGTGAAGATGGCTTCCAAAGTTTCGAACCTACCCATGCACTCTGTTGTATTGTTTCATGCAGAAAGTAATTACATTGATGAATGAGTAGTGAACTAGTTGACTAGACTAGAGGCCAGATTCTTAATAAATAAGAAACAGGTGTTTTAATGTCGGCCTACGTACAGAGATCCAGACATTCATGTAGGGCCGGATAAAAGTGCCAGATACATTGCTAATATTAAAGACATGTCAAGGGCCGGTTGAAAAGTCCCCGGGGGCCGGATCCGGCCCGCGGGCCGTATGTTGCCCACCCCTGGATTAGAATCTCACTCCTTATACACATTTGGCGTGAAATATTTTGACTCAGTGATCATTGTTTACTTTTCTATTATCTGTTCAGCCCTACCGTTCATCATTGTGGCCGTGTCTCTTGTATCCACCAAATTCGAAGGATACGGCAATGTTTCCGCGTCAGTTACTTTTAATCATCAATTCTATATAAACACGATATAATTGGCTCACAGAATATAATATGCATATCTAACTGAGTATTTACATCGCAACCTTGCATAGGCTTGTCAAGGAAGCTGGCAATCTCTATCTATTTAGCACAAGGTGTTCGTGCAAGCGTAACCAGCATTGATAGACTAAAACTTTGCATCCCCCATCTTTAGATATCTAAACGAAGCACATTATTTTAATTTGATGATGAAACATAAAATAAGGCAGATGAACAGCCAACTGTACTAAACGGAAGACGCCAATGTGTTTTCTCAGTTAATTTGTGAATTCTACATTGATATAATAATAATAATAATAATAATAATAATAATAATAATAATAATAATAATAATAATAATAATAATAAAATAATAATAATAATAATATTAATGATAATCGTGTTTATTGACAAGCTCACTGACAAACCGTAGTAAGTAACATTGAAACATCTGACCACTGGCGTAAACTTGTCCAAAATATTGGGGGCACGGAGTCTGGAACAAAGGTGAAAAAAAAACAAATTTTGTCAAGATGAACAGTTGATTTTTGTTGTTTTTGTTCTTTTGCCCTGAGGTACTTCATTCCCTCAAAGTCTTAGAGATTAGATAAGTTATTTTTCTGGAACGGTTATTTTTCTGTTTTTGGTTATTTTTTGTTTTGTTTTGGTTATTTGTTTGTAAGATTTTCGGATTTCCGACCATAAAAATCAAGAAAAATGGCATGAACAGGAGCTCCCCTCCCTGCCTTCCTCCGTCCGTCCGTCCGTCTGTCTGTCTGTCTGTCTCTGTCTCTCTGTCTCTGTCTCTGTCTCTGTCTCTCTCTCTGTATCTGTCTGTCTGTCTGTCTGTCTGTCTGTCTGTCTGTCTGTCTGTCTGTCTGTCTCTCTCTCTCTTTATGTATCTGATAGTGTCCGATAGCATAGCGTCTAACAAGTTTAGCGTCTAAACTCAGTTTAATTCAGTTGCGATTTCCAAAAATTAAAAATCATTAAATCAATGTTATTAAAATAACTTCTACAAGAATAAAAAATTTATTTTTAAAAAACCCCAACATTTTGTGTTTTCTTTTTCTTGTGTTTTTTAACCAAAAACCGAAAAAACAACTTTTTCACCTCTGGTCTGGACAATCAGCGAGCTTCAGAGACTTCTAGTGTTACGTAATGCGAAATGGGTGAGTTTTGTTTACATGTAAATTTGTTTCATATTGAAGATATTGAAGATAAAAATAAATCTTTGTTTTCATTGTGAATTTCTGATAGTATTTCAGTTCTGTGTCTCTGTTTTTCTGTTTCTGAAGAAATTTTTCTATATTGAAGCATAATATTTTAATATTTGAAGAAATTTTCATCTCGATTTTTGGGGTCATGGCCCCTTCCCCTACTCAATTATTGGGGGACACGTGCCCCGGCTGCCCCCAGAGTCTACGCCTATGCATCTGACGGTACAATTATCAAGATCTTAATCTCTGTGACGTGTAGAACATTCTTTGGTCCCTAACGCAGTGCGAAGTTCCTACAAGCACTTATCCATTAACTATAAAGGTGGCTGACCTATCCTCTCGCTTTCCGTCTGATCTTCCCACACACTGTATTAGTCTGTATATGTTACAGGAAATTTGTAAAACCAGGCACATCAAAGAATTGTAAGGAAATAGACAATCAAAGTCCACTGGGCGCTGCAAGACAAATAGGTACAAATTTTTCAAAGGGAAAGTGAAGTTGTCGAGCGGTATTGTTATTTAATTTGTGAGGTATCAACAACTTCAATTATCCTGCAGCTTCAAAGTTCGCTGGGCGCTTCAAGACAAATCGGTGCAAATTTTTCAAATAGAAAGTGTTAATCCGGCTCGACAATTTCACTTTCCCTTTGAAAAATTAATTTGTCAATTAATAATTAATAAGTCAAGTGTAACAGTCGATGTCATTCTAGTATGCTATGTCGTGCGAAAACAGAAAAATTGCTGTAGCTTTCGAGAACTGAAATTAAAATATAATTTATGGTCATACCATGTACAAATGTTAATCCTTGGAAAATAATGTTTGTGTGCATAATAAATTTCGATTATGTTCGTCATTTTCATTTCAGGCAATCTGTCAAATTTTCGTCATCAGATTTAAGGGATTTTACAAAATCCCTGGTTTTTTCAGGGATTTTGTGAAGTGCCTGAGTGATCAGGGATTTTACAAATTGCCTAAAAATTTCAGGGATTTTACAAAATCCCTGGTTTTACGAATTGCCTGTAACATATACAGCAGATGAAGATGTTGAAAGGTAAATTTGTGAGGGGGCTCCACAATTATTTCTGTCTTGGTGAGAATCTAAACACCGACCTCTGGATTAATAAATCCTAAGAGCGTAATAAAAGAGATGTTAATTTGTGCCCAGCTCATTGCACCCGAAACAGTCGTCCGTTTGTTAGACGCCATTTCCCAAGATATTTCATTGCATATGCAACACAGTCCAACAAAGCAAGGCGAAAAGCTTTTCACAGTTCAGCGGCTCTGATCATTTCAGCAAAAAGAAGAATGTGAAGAATGCGAATAAAAACTGCAAATGTACATATTTTTATGCAGTATAAAAAATTATCAAAAGATTGAGAATGATAAAAATGAAAATTCCTCATGCGCTGTATCTCCGTTCTCCTATCTGGCTCTTAGCTAACTGTATTGGAACACACGCTATTTGTTCTTATCACTGATTAAGCAACAACACAACACGATTTATGTTCATCAATAAACCCGTATTATTGCGGTCTAAGCATGCACAATTGTTTATAGCAAAATGGTATATGTGGGATTTAGGCGATCGAGATAAAAACAAAGGAATAACCTCTGACGTTTTGTTCAGACTTTTAGCGTCTTTTAATTTGCCTATTTCTATATTGCAGTTTAAATGTGACACTTTACCAGCGAGCAGCGCCTTCAACAGTTTACTTGAAGCCGCTATAGGAGTTGTAATTATTTTACAAGAAAATAATAGAATACTGCAAGTAATTTCTTTTTTCTTCTTTTCTCCCTCCTTCCATCTACCCTCAGCTATGCTCTGTAACATCATACTTGACATGCTCTAGAGTAAATGAGCCGATAGATGAGTCTCTGGAGTATAATTTAATGAATTCTTCGATTTAGGAGAGTCAGCTTTCTCAGACTTCATATCGGCCGTCGTCAATTCCACCGTATTCCATTCTATACGGTGGCTTGTACCTTTACAAGTGCGTTGAAACCAACGTGTCAGAGTTTTCGATGCATGTAAGCTGTGTGCCAATGCTGTGGAAATCTTCCTGCTTTTCAATTGAATTCAACGTGTCAGAGTTTTCGATGCATGTAAGCTGTGTGCCAGTGATGTGAAAATATTCCTGCTTTTCAATCGAATCCAACGTGTCAGAGTTTTCGATACTTGTAAGCTGTGTGCCAGTGCTGTGGAAATCTTCCTGCTTTTCAATTGAATCCAACGTGTCTGAGTTTTCGATGCTTGTAACCTGTGTGCCAGTGCTGTGGAAATCTTCCTGCTTTTCAATTGAATCCAACGTGTCAGAGTTTTCGATGCTTGTAACCTGTGTGCTAGTGCTGTGGAAATCTTCCTGCTTTTCAATTGAATCCAACGTGGCAGAGTTTTCGATGCTTGTAAGCTGTGTGCCAGTGCAGTACCAATTGTCCTGCTTTTCAATTCCTTCGGACAACTGCACATCCATTGTTTTGTTAGTAGGCTCATGAGTCGAAGTCATCTGGGTGGAGTCACTGGGGTTGGACTTGCGACAGCGGCAAATGTAGTTTGAATAGACGTACGAAAGCTTTTCGCTCATTTTCTGAAAAGCACCCATATTCATGCTTATCAATAAACCCGTGTTATAATGGTCTAAGCATGCACAATGCAGTTAGGCCTCGCTTAACGAAACATCTGCTAGCTTCTTCAACTACGCCTTTTGTACGAACAAGCAAGGCCCATTCAAACAAAGATTGATCATCCATCCTATTTAACACTAGATGAGATGGCAGACCTTGAATTCCGCATTTATGTATGCATCTAGACAACTTATATTAATGCCTGTTTAATAGCTTCAGAGGAGTGCGGTCTACGCTCACCCAAATAGAGTTTCAGCTTATTTAAAACAACAAGTGCATCAGTTATTATAAGTGCCATCATCTTATGACTAAAGTTCAGTCGATGGCGCTGAGCAATGGTGAGTAAAGGACTTTCACAGATTCCTAACATCATGCACAGCAACCATAGGCGTAGACTCTTGGCGGGGACAGCCGGGGCACGTGCTCCCAATAATTGAGGAATTCAATGCAACAAGTGTAGAATGAATAACCAAACCCTCCAATATTTTGGACAAGTTTACGCCAGTGACAGCAACCGTGTTAAGGTAGACTATGAACAGTACGAATCGCATTACAAGCAATCGCCTACCGTGCCATGAATATCTCACCCCGAAGAGAGTATGAATGAAAGAATGAATTGCATTATTAAAAACCAAAGCTTAGAGAAGTTGAAAAATCTCAATTGGAGGACTCCGGAGTCCAACCAAATAATTCCCATCTCAGTTTAACAGTTGGCACTGTGTTCAGAGTGGAAGTACGATGACAGTCGATGACGTCCGAGGCACACGGTTACTTCACCGTCAAGCAGTCTGTCGCAGGTGAAAGAATTCGCAATGACCAGGTATCCCTTGGTCATTAATCTCTCTGTATCTTTCTATATCGTACACCGTTCAACAGTTTAACTGCATCTTAATGCGGACACTTGTTCTCAAGCTTGTTTGTAAATTAAATTTAAGTATTACCTTAAATGAATGCCAGTTGTAGGCTTAACTGGTAATGAGCCCGCTTACCTTGTTATGAAAAAGCGCATGGAAGATAAATATGAGCAGTCCCTGTAAAAACAAACAGTCCAATCTGGAGTCAAATTTTAGTAGAAAAGTGGAACGGAGACTAAAGAGGGCGAATCTTTACCGAAAAGAGTTCCAGAGTCTAAGGCCAGCGACAGAAAAGCAATACCTAGGTATAATGTCATTTAGACTGGCCTGGGGTAGTACAGAGAAGTCTTGGAAGATAGCAGAGCGTGCAGATAGTGAAGTTGGTGAAATTGTAGAGCTTTATAGACTATTTAGATATTATATACGTATATAATGTATACATGTATGTGTGTTTGCATTTATATATCGAATATGGATATTCTGCCCTTTTAATGTGAGTAGATATCCGTCCGACCTCTATACGTAGACGAACGTTTCTTTAGACTTTTATTGTCATTGACTTTATGAATGTCACTTCAACGTACATACACTGCGGACATCGTACGGATTGTTCTAGCGTGATCAAAAGTACAAGAGAATCTCAGTCTGCTCTCAGGGTCCAAGTCGCCTGTATTCCGGCACGTAGCCAACAGTTGCCACTAACGTACCGAATACCCCTTTGTCTCGTCTGCCATAGTCTTAAATCCCATCTCCATTCGCAATCCTCCCGAACACTCCCACATTGGTCTGCATGAAGCCACTGGAAATCGTAATCGTAATCTCCAATTTTCTAAAGCGCCACTGTAAAGCTGAGCGCAAAGCACCAGCTTATTCACGAGCGCTGCGACGTATCGGAGGGATTGTCCAGAGATCGATGTCCATTGGCGGTCCGAGTCCGATTTCCAGAGAGACCAGGGAGAGGCAGAGCAGCTGTTACGGCGGGTTTCGTTGAGGACGAGAAGGCTTGGAAGGCAGAGGATCAAATGGATCAGGATCCCACTTGCCCCTTAGGTTGTTCCTGGCTACCCATGTGCCCTATCTTTTCCGGCATCCTAGTTACACTCTCTACTCCTCGAGTCTTCTCATTCGTCCCTACTAACTCTGCTTACAGCCCTGCTCCTTCATGTCCATCATTTCCACTCTACTTCCATCCCTGTTCCCACATGTCCATCCCTTCCGCTCTGCTTCCACCCCTGAATATATCTCCTCACTCCGCCCCGTTGGTCGAACGTTGATCTTCCATCCGCGCTAGCCTAGTTCATTGTTGCCCCTAATCTGTACTACAACAAGTCACGATCTGCCATGATAATATTAAACAATGGACGATTCCCTCTTGCCATTACACAAACTACCTCATTCACATTCCTTGATTTAAACTCCGCATGGCCCCTTCTCCTGCTGACTCACTACTCACATGCAACCGATTTCTGTAACTTCTGTGGTGCCTTCTGCCTGTCTCATATATGGATGGATGGATTGATGTAATGCGCGTGTGTATATGAATGCATGTATGAATGCATTCATGAATGTATGCCATTGCATGCAGGTATGCATGCAATGGCATGAACTCTGAACTAGAGCCCTGCGCCGGCCGCGCCGCGCCGCGCCGCCGCCGCGCCGCCGCCGCCGACATTTCGTGGGCGCCGCCGCCGCCGATTTTTGTTTGTCGGCGCGCCGCCGCCGCCGACAATCTGTCGGCGCGCCGCCGATGCCAGTTTGATATGCTTAATTGTTATTGTTGCATTTTTCATGTTTTGCATGATATTACAAAGATAAGTAAACTATTCTCAGAAATGACACTTTGATTGGTAGGAAGTCGTGTGTAAATGAAGAAGATAAAGAGTGAACATAGCTGATTACAATGTTTGTGGTCTTCATCTTGATACCAATTGAGAATGCATTGTCTTCCTGACTAAATTCGTTTTCCTTATACTTTGATGATCTTGTCTTTGTGCCATGATACACACAGTCATTTAAAGCGATATCTTGTTACCAGTACAAGTAACCATTGTTTTGATACACCTGTTCCTGTTGCCGTTTCCTTAATACCTTGACAATAAAAGCAATATGCAATGCATGTCTTTGTATGTGTACTACAGTACTACAGTATTCCCTCATTCGTTACCTTCGTGTTGAATAGCTTCTATAACTTATTGATTGTTGTCTTTGATGTCTGTGGTCTTATTACAATGGTGTAAATTTTTGGCTTAATGTTGTAAGATTAGAGGAGTTTATGAGTGCTAATAATATGAAGATATGCCATTTAAGTAATAATCCTGCAGAAGGGAAGGTATAATTGATTCATGCTTTTGGCTGGAATCTATTCAGGTAAACAGTATCAGTTGACACAGTTTTGACTTAGTACGTATAGTATCAAGAATGGTCTTTTTCAGTTTAATCTGATACAAACAATGGTCTAGGACTATATGTGGAAACTTTAAATGGCGTGGCACCAATTCAAACGGGCAGCAGACCACTTGGTAAATTCATTGAAAAATTAACAGGAGTGAGGCCACTCGGCCAGTGTATTACCATAGGAAAACGTATATATTTACATATCACTTCATAGCTTCAGCAGCCTCTCTTACTGGGAGGATGCTGTTATCCAGCATCTGCCATGTGACTTGGTGTGTAGGCCTATACTGTATAGTGCACATGCAGGTG
This sequence comes from Allolobophora icterica, assembly GCA_963556255.1. NCBI lineage: Eukaryota > Metazoa > Annelida > Clitellata > Crassiclitellata > Lumbricidae > Allolobophora > Allolobophora icterica. The sequence continues at coordinate 54,664,966 of OY744607.1, read as the reverse complement.
TATTCATGCAATATGCAAATGCATGTTGCTTCATCTGACTACAATTTGCCAATACCTATACAGATATGCAGTGTAATTAAGGATGTTCATATTTGTAAGGCAAATGTCTGAAGGTGTCTTCTCTCTCAGTCCCTTTGTATGTAGTTGAGCTTCAGTGTGATGGAGTGGCTTTAGAGAACTTGGCCCTTTGATTGGTCACAGGACCAACGACTGTTCAACTCTCATAGTGACTCAGATGAGCGTCCGGAGGTGGGGAAGGGGGATTTGCCCCCTGGATTTGTGAATAGATTTTCCATGCAAAAGCGTCATTTTGCCCCCTGGAAAAATTTTGTCCCCTTAGAAAAATTTTGCTCCCCTTTGGAAAAATTCCTGCGGATGCCCATGGTGACTCATGTTTCTGACTAGGGCACGCCGCGCCGCGCCGCGCCGCGCCGCGCCGACGCCGACATTTTGTGGGCGCCGCCGCCGCCGATTTTGGTTAGTCGGCGCGCCGCCGCCGCCGACCAAAAATGACCGGCGCGCCGCCGCCGACACTATGACGTCGGCGCAGGGCTCTACTCTGAACCTTTAAATAGCACCTTTATAGTATGTCTTTAGCCCTTCAAGGATATGTTAATTAGTCCTATTGTAGCAGGTGCGCAACTTGACGCAACACATCGACACAAAGAAAAGCAATGACAAAAATGATCTAACCTGCAGGGAATTGGCGATGACAAACAGGTACTGGAAGACAACGGAACTGAAGACAATGGATAAGACGCCAAAGAGCCAGCCAAGGCCAAGCACTGGACAAGTAACCGACATATTCCAAAGCGTTGCTCTTCAATAACACATACATGAAGATCACACACACACGCACGCACGCACGCACGCACGCACACACACACACACACACACACACTCACACACACACACTGACAAACACCAGCCACATGCACTTAAAACGAAACGAAAAGCTCATTTGAAAGTTTATATGTAAGCAAAAAGTTGATAACCAAATAATCATCGGATTAATCCATCAAATCAATTCTATCTATTTCTATAGCGCTGTTGTCATAGTGAATACAACATCAATCGAAAGTCGAATCGTAATCGTAAACTCCAAATTTATAATGCGCTACTCTAAAGCCAAATAAACCAGAAGTTAGGCAACGGTGTGTATTATAGGCTAGAACAGTCACCAGTGGCGGGTGCTGGCGTACAAGTAGAATACTGAGCTGATCCTTGGCATGATATTCAGAATTTAACAAAACATATGTTTTATTCTATCTGCAAACACTACAACATCAAATACAATAGGCCTGGAAAAGTGCAACAGGACCAAGAAAAAACTAAAACTTATTCGTCACTTGGCTTCTATTTCAAGTCAAACCGCCTTTCACAACCAATGTTTCACATTAAGTGATTTTCAAACATGGTCGTCAGTAACAGTAGCAATAATGGTAAACAGTAACATCAATGGTAAAATTATGAATAGTAACAGTAATAATAATAAGAATAAGAATAATGAGTTACAGTAATAATAATAACAATAATAGTAACAGTAATGATAGCAGAAATTTCTGATGCTTTGTCCGATCTATGTTTTCTGTATATGTGATATGTTGATCCCAGTGTAGGCCTACTTTATGCCAACACTTTCGATGATATATCATAGTAAATAGAAATTCTGGCAAAATAACATAAAATCGCTTTGTAACGGTACTTACAGTATCTCGTCTCTCTTCTTGGCGTTATTAGCGATGACAGATTTTTTCCGAGATATCCACACGAGAACGATGGTTAGAATAACGAAGTTTGCCTGTTTAAAATTGAAATCCAGTAAGCACACGAGGTTCCAAGTAGAAACACAGAATAAATTATTTTACAATTTACATTGACGCTTCAGCTATATTTTATTAAATTTTTAATTAATAATACCTTCAGTCGTGCTGGTGTCTAATGAACGAGAGATCAACCGATGGCGAACCAAAACCACGAAAAACCGTAGGCCTACAAATCGTGAATCAGCTCAATATCTTGTAGATCGATTGCTGACCTCATTCACGATATGTTTTCGGTCTGCATCATTTGTCGCAATCGTAATCTCCAAAATTCTAAAGCGCCACTCAAAAGCTAAGCGCAGTGCACCAGTTTATTCACCATCGCTGATATTTCTCAGACACCACCAGGCTGCTATCGGATGATCCTAAAAGGTCTCGGCTGGTGTCTTCGTTCCGGCAACAAAAACTAAAACGGGCGATCGGGTCTTTCGGGTCGCTGGCCCACGTGCCTGGAAGAGTCTTCTTGCGCATATACAGGAAGCCAAAAGCATTTATGTTTAAACAAATAGTTAAAACTGCACATGCTGGGTAACTTCGAGCAATAGCATTTGCACTGAAAGAAGTAAGTAAGTATATTCTTTATTACACCATTAGCAAACGCACAATGGGACAGAAGCTAGAAGCATTGATTGTAAAACATTGAAGTAATAATAAATCGAAATAAAAATGATAAAATAAGTAATTAAAAAAGCAAGTGTTTTCTTATCATTTATGCAGTAATCTAGCAATGTAACCCTTCCCCGTCAAAGGATCACATCGTGGTATCTCGCGATTATGCCGGCGAGGTCGAAGATAATATCCGGTAGATCGTATCGGAGGGAGCAAATCATGGAGGACATGCCCTGGGTTCTGAAGGATTGCTGCAAAGAGAGCATCGTCCGCCTTAGAACACAACAGGTCAAATGTAGGAGTATCAGTTGGCAGATACCCTTGTCGCTTAAGCTTACGTATCAAGGCAGAGAGACGTTCTCTCTCAAGACCATTGGAAAATCCCCACCAGACTGGAGATGAGTACAACATTCGTGCCACTGTGGTGGAACGTACAACATCATGAAGGCGGCTTCCAGTTAATCCATGCGAAACCAGGACTCGAAGAGCAAAAAAGGATTGTTTAGCTTTACAACAGATGTTGTTAATGTGCGAGGAGAACCCAATTTTTTCAGAAAGAGTGACTCCCAAAATTTTTATTTCATTTACACGTACGATCCCAGCAATGGGCGGAGGGGTATCTAGAATTTTGGTTCGAGGACGCCTTATTATGATTTCACAAGACTTACTATGATTTAAGCGCAAGTTGCAATTTCTGGCCCATTCAGCTATGTGGGCAAGTTCAGAGTCAGTGGTCGTTATGTTTGAGGCAGGAATTATCAAATAGCAATCATCTGCGTATTTGAATAATCGGTTCCCTGCATGAAGCAATTTAAGTCCAGAAATGGCGGCCAAAAAGTGGATTGGTCCAAGCCCTGACCCCTGTACAGTGCTAGCATTTATACATTTGTATGGGGAAATGATACCACAAAATTTAGTACAGTGCACTCGATTAAAAAGCAAAGAAAGCACCCAATTGTAAACAAAATCAGGAATTAACATGGAGGCTAACTGCTCTGCGAGGTAATTATGCCTTACAGTGTCAAATGCCTTAGAAAAGTCAAGCGATATCATGCGGGCATACGGTTCGCATGTAACTGTTTCTAGTAAATGATCGGTTATAGCTATCAATGCCGCCGAGGTCGAACCAGATGGCCTGAAGGCATATTGGTCTGAATAAAGACTATTTTCATTAGGGTTTGTAAGGATTGGATAATAGTAAATTTGAACAACAAATTTTTCCAAAATTTTACATAAAATTGGTGTGATGGATATTGGTCGGTAATCAGCCTCTGTCACTGGGCTAGAGATCTTTGGGATAGGAGTGATTTTACTCTCCTTCCATTGCGGAGGGATATAAGACTCAGTTAGTGACTTCTTGTAGAGATATGAAATTGGGGTTGCCAGTAGATGAGCCATACTTGACAAGAGCCACGAAGGAAGCCCGTCTGGCCCCTCCGAAGTGCCTCGAATGGAAGCTAAGGCAGAATAGACATGGTAGTCTTCAATATCAACCGCATCTGCGGAGGTGACTGTTGTTTTTGCAGCTGGTCGTACATACTGATAGTCAGTGGATGTTTTGCAGTAGTGTTGATTAAGACTGTCGGCGGAAATTTTGCCTTTGTGTATGGGGCGCTCTTTGTCTTCTCCATGCAATCGTCGCACCTCAGACCACAGACGGCGTGATCCGCGCGCGAGACCATCAAAGGTGTTTTTGTTGTGGTTGGCAATTATTTGGTTTATTCGGGCGGCGAGGGCGTCTGCAGTAGTGTGTCGACCACGCCGATACTCATGGTTCTTTTTCCTTAATAGATGCTTGAGGTAAGGTGTCATATAAGAAGGTTCACGGGCTTTGATGGTTACTTTTTTAATCGGAAAAAATAAGTCCAATGTGGCCTTTATGAAGATGTAGAAGGATGAGAAGGATGCTTCAATTGTTTCACAGTTATATATGAAGCTCCAATCTTGCATGAGAAGAAAATCCTGCATCTGGGATAATGACGCGGGTGTTCTCAGACGCAGGTCGTAAGTTGACCTATCAGTATGTCTAACAGTTTGTCCAAATTGAGACTCGTGACCTGTTGTCATAACCACCGCCAAGTGCTTCGTACGAACTGCTGAACTGATTGTTTTCCCGCCACGGTAGAGGGGTTCAGATGCGTACACTCGGTCAAGTGGATGGCCTTCGTGAGTAGGGCCTTCAAACTCAGAACTGAGTCCAATAAGCTGGAGAGATTCAGTGGGAAGAGTGTTGAAATCTCCAGCTATTATCACAGCTGGGCAATTGGGGTGAGAAGTAATCTCTTCAAGAATATCTTCGAGAGCCAACAGGAGACTGCTCGGGGGATAGGTTGGCTTAGGCGGATGGTAAAGTCCTCCGATATAGAATTCTCTTTTCGTGGCTGTCAGCCTAATCCAAAGCATTTCGATGCCCGGCTCCAGTTGAGTTGTTGGATTGAATATTGTTGGTTCCAGGTAAGCTTTACAGTAGATGGCAATCCCTCCTCCACGACGGCCTTTCCTGTCACAGCGAAACAAGGTGTAGCCAGGGATAGTAAAGGACGCGTCAAGATGATGTTTCTTCAGCCAACTTTCCACGATTATGGCAACGTCAGGGTTAATGGTAAGAAGCTCTGCTGTAAGTTGTTCGATTGCATGAGGTTTGGCAATACTCGTCGGGTTAAAGAGGAAGAGCGAAGGTAGGGTGGGGATCAGAGTCCCATTTCTGGAAAATGGAGAAGAGGTATTTTCCAAGGATGGCTGTGTCGAGCTATTATCTCGAAGTGGACGCACTAATATTCTTGGTCGCCGTGGACGCACTGAACTTTCAGGAGTCTGTCTAGAAAATTTAGAGGCCTTATAAATGCGTTGACTGGATAAAACTTGGATGGGATGGTATTCATCATTGGTATGATGATGAGATTCGTTTTTTAGGTTAGGCCGTAGATGTTTGCCTTTTACCTTTCTTGGTAATTTGCAGATCGGTTGATGTTGACTATAATTGTCAGAATAACAGAACGGGAAGTAATGTTGCTTTCTACGACCACCTCTTTTTCCACGGTAGCGCAAAATATTGTTTTTCTTCAATTGCTCTAGAATTTCAGCAGCTGGCCTCAAATGAACATGTCTTCGGACTTCATACAGCTGATTTAACGTGTACGAAGGTAGGTTGATTAAGAGGGAGGAGGAATAAATATTAGATAGAATGGGCAGGATGGTCATTGCGTAAAGCTCCATGTTTAGAATAAAATCAATTCGTGTGAAATTGTGAATGTAAACGCCATTAAAACTGTTGATGACGTCACAGAAATATGGACGACGAAGAAGACAGCGATCCAATAACGTAAATGCGCTCAAATATCAGAACGATGTTGCAAAAATAATCAATTATATTTACTGTAGAGAGGCTTGAAATAGATCCGCTTTCGTTGGTAACAAATTATTAAGACTATATAATGAAGTAAAGACAAAAATTTAAGAAACAGTAAACATCTAAAAACAAATTGGCAGCCATAACAACTGGCGCCACCTACGCAGTACAGTAGTATTTGTGTATGTGCATATCTGTGTGTGTGTGTGTGTGTCTGTGTGTAAAGTATCCTAGAAGTAGCTTGTTTCCAACGATGCCATATTTGAAGTGTCGTAATTACAATTACAATTGCTTCCAATTTATATAACAGGAAATAAACAAGTTTACTTGACTCTAGAAAATACAAGTGGATGATATTTAAGATCATAAAACTATATTCGTTTGTTTTATAAGCTAGCAGCTTCTGTTGATACATAAAAGACTTATTGTTTCTGGTGGACTATACTTGCCATGATAATACACAGAACGGGAGCAACGAAGGCCCAGATGAGACCGCTATCAACTGACAACCAGCATCTGCAATCACGAAAACGGCTTAAAAACAGTCGTATCAATTATATGCCAAGTAAAGACATTTTTGCTATTTGGTTTATTGTTCCAATTATAATTGCTATTATTATCATTGCTATTACAATTACTACTAGAGTTAGTAGTAGTAGTAGTAGTAGTAGTAGTAGTAGTAGTAGTAGTAGTAGTAGTAGTAGTAGTAGTAGTAGTAGTAGTAGTAGTAGTAGTAATAGGCTTAGTAGTTGTAACATTTCTTCTTATGATATATGTTATTATTATCTTTCTTATTATTGCAATTATTATTTTTCTTCATTTCCCAGATACATAAGCTCCCACGTGACTTAAAAGAGCTCCAGAGAAATAAATTTATAATAATAATTATTATTGTTATTGTTATTGTTATTGTTATTGTTATTATTATTATTATTATTATTATTATTATTATTATTATTATTATTATTATTATTATTATTATTATTATTATTATTATTAATATTTCCTAACCACACTATGTCGATGCACTTTCCTGAATGTTATCGAAACCGACCGGGAGCTGATGATGCTGGTACACAGTCTTATATCTGAGCCACGCAGACGCTTGCAACCAGACCTGTTTGGAGATTTTGAGGTACAGATGTGGTAGGCCTATGGTCGAACTTCCTCGCTCTGTTAGGAACCTTTCTGAAATTTTTATTTAGTTCAGATCTGATAATTTTAGCTTAAGTTCTAATTTTATTTTTCCCATCGCAATCAGTTTAGTTTCAGTTCGACTTTTATTCTCCAAATCATTTCAGTTTTAGTTTTGTTCTACTGTAACGATGATTTTAGTTTTAGCTATGGTTTTGTTTCAGTTCTACATCTACGGTGTCAGTCACCCACTTGGTTGGCCTATATCCTCAGTACCGGATTTCGACTTGGTCAGGCCTTAAGCTATATAAAGCTTGGAGGTCCCTTGTTAAAAATTACACCAGAAGGTCTCACAAATAATCTCAATTATTTTATAGCAAGGCATTAAAAGTGGAAAATTTAAATTATTTTCAAATAAATGCAATTACTCAGTAGAGAAGGAATTTGCTATAAAAGCCGTTTAAAAAGTGTCTACATAGTATGTATATAGGCCAATATGTATAGGCCCTATATATTTACAATACACATGACATTTAAAACGCCATCTCAGCAAAATTCTGAATTTTTATAGACATCTGCGGATTGTGAGGCCCTAAGCTGTAGCACTTTTTAGCTTATGTATATCGTGGCCAATCTCGTCACACCTTCATTCCACAAAACAAGCTTGAAGGCTAGAATCTAGAATAGGCTTAAATGATAAATCTAGAAAGAACTGAATATGACAAGTAGATGATAAACACCCAAATCTAGAAAGTTAGTCCCAGTTGAAGACTGGCCCTTTGGTCATAGCAGTTTCAAAGGATTAAAGATCACACAAGTCTGGAGGCTTCTGGATCATCATTATCATCATCGTCTTCTTTGCTGCTGCATTAATTAACTGCTTTAAGAGGTCTGCTGCAGCTGTCATCAGCAACTCCTTATCCACTCTCTAGTAAGCCAATAAGATCTCAGCCTGTTGCATGGCTGACAGCTGTCGGCGTCTTTTGATGTCGCGGCATCAGATAGCTTCACTGAAATGAATTTTTTGGTTCTTAACTGTGCCAGTTATTTCGTTCAGTTTTCTTTATCGTTCTCGTTTCTGTTTCGTTCAACACCATCTTATTTTCGTTTCTATGTAGTTTTAGTTTTATATTTCTTGTTTGTTTAGTTCCTGTAAACGAATGGCTAGTTATTTTCGTTTTCGCTTTTGTTTTCATTACGAAAACAACACCGCCTGAAGCCACATCGAAAGTATAATCAAAGAAATCGGCTGCGTAGGCTACTGGGCGCCAACCCAAGCTTAGCAGCACCAACTCGACGGCGCGCAATACTAGTCCGCTCGTTCCTATTTAAACAAGACATCAATCCATTGGCCCAATATATACACAAACCATAAGCCATGTATACGTGTGGACATAGTAGAAATAGTTAGAAATTGCGTTATTACATTTACAGAGGGTGTCTGGGGAGACTGGGGTCATCTTTTACGAGGAGTTAACTTCAGGTAACTGATATTTAACTGCGGTTGCTGTTCTCGAGGGAGAAACGATGAGCGGAACGAAGCGGAAAGGAATTCGGATTTTTGTCGCCGCTGAGATGATCTTCATATCTGCCATTCTTCTCGTGATTTCTTCGCCGTCAGAAGTCTATAGTCAGCAGTCGAATGGGTTCAGCGTCAGATCTAATGGTATCGCTTTGGATAAATTGAAATCTAAAGGAGTCATTTTGTTTGAGGCTGTTCTTCTGTGTGCGTATGTTTGTATGCATGTTTGTATTTCTACGTGTGTGTATGTTCAATGTATGTTTGCATGTAATTTTTAAGTGCTTGATTATCGCCCCCTTTAAGAAACTTACTAGAGGCGCTTCCGACATGATTGTACGAGACCACGATCGAATAGAATGGTCTTCAATCGCTTGTGAAACACAAGCATACAACGGAAAAGAAGGTTAGTGCGTAGACTACATGAAAACTTGTTCCAGGATAAATGGACGAACACGGCAATGCTTCCATGTTGCATATGTCAGTAGGGGACAGAGGAACAACCAGATCACCAGATGTTGCAGAGCGAAGAGACCTATGCCCTAGTAACGATGACACTTGAGTACGTAGCTCTCAAAGGTAGGATGGAACACAATCGGCCAGACAGTTACGCACCAGTATAAGGATCTTAAATGTCTACTTACTTGTATACGTACATGTATACGTAAATGCATGTGTGTATGCATGTGTGTATGCATGTGTGTATGCATGTGTATATGCATGTGTGTATGCATGTGTTTGCATGTGTGTATGCATGTTTGCATCTGACTGGACCTTCGCAAAGGCTATGTTCTCAGTAATTATATTATATAGCCAGCCACATTCATTCTTATGTACAAGGGTTACACTGTCAGCGAGACCCAGGTCCCTTAAGGGTTTCTCTCCCTTTGCTTCCTGTAATTGATGCTAGTTGTTCTATTTTCATGTGTTACCAGAAGTAGGCCTAATAAAATTTATGGTTATGGTTATGTATGCAAAGTACGGTTAGCAATAATATTGGTTTCACAATAGTATAAAATTACTTACTTGTTCCGTTCCCCGCATGCCTGAAACTGTCCTAGTTTCTCTAGCTGATGATTTGATTTCGAGCCTGTAATAACTCTGGACAACCCATGCGACGCGACGCAGCGCTCATGTATAATCTGGTGTCCTGCGCTTAGCTTTCAAGTAGCGCTTAAGAGATTTAGAGTTTATAATAATTCGCTTCTCGCTGTCATTGGTTTCGTTAAGATGGATTTACACAATATACAATATGGCTCAAAATTACCTGGTCATGAGGAGCCAAAACAGAGAACTATAAATGTCAGCATAATTATTAGCATTCATTACCCTGATTACTCAACTGAGCAAAGAATCCTGTTTCAGACCTGTCTAATTATAGGCTTAGATCACAAGTTCACATTGAAGTCAGCCGACCTCTCTCACTGATCTTCACTGGCCTCTCATACCAGCATATGCTTCCCTCGATCAACTGATGCTTGGACATGATATGCCCGCATTATAACATAAAAAAGATAATTAGCGTCGCCCTCCTCCTTTATCTAGGCTTGGATCTAATATTAGCAACCTACGGGCAGTGGCGGAAATTGGTAATTGTTACTGTGGGACGACTCTCGTTCGTTTACTGAAAGCCCCTTACCTCGATTCACACAGTCGTGATGCCCCACCATGGTAACGAAAATCATCTTATGCGCACGAGGGTTTTGCTGTGAGCGTCCGAAATTCATCTCCTGGAGGGTTAGTTGAGACTGGTGGCACTCAGTATCCGTGGGGCTGAGAGATGAAGCCCATCGTAATTACACGTCCCGTCCTATAGACCTAAATACATCTGTGTTCGTTCTTCTACTAGGCAGCGCCTGGCTTTCTCTCGTTTGGGTCCCTCCACTTGGAATGTGCTTCCGCTGGAACTGCGATCACTACCTCTGAATAATTGCCTGCGTTTAATAAATCACTAAGTCTTTCTTTTTTTAGCCGTGGCTGGACTGGGAGCGCTCCTGAGTTGGTATCTTGAATGGGCGCTATATAAATTTTCAGAATGAATGAATGTTACACGAATAGCTGAATTCATTCGTGACTATGTAATGCAAATCGAAATTTAATAAACGTCTCGCAAGTATCTCTCTCTCTCTCTCTCTCTCTCTCTCTCTCTCTCTCTCTCTCTCTCTCTCTCTCTCTCTCTCTCTCTCTCTCTCTCTCTCTCTCTCTCTCTCTCTCTCTCTCTCTCTCTCTCTCTCTCTCTCTCTCTCTGCAGGATAAATTATGTTGGAGTTCGTTAAGAATGACGAATTCGTACAAAGGCAAATGATACTCGAACGACTGGGGATCTATGCTGCCGGACTCTCATATACACGTAGAACCCGACCAACAGATCTTCTTCCGGCTTGAATAGTATACTACATGTTGGTCTATGCGACGTAGGCCTATATATTTGTTATCAGGGGCGCGAAGTCATGAGTGTATGTATGTTGTTACGTGCACGTGTGCATGTGAGGTCAAGTTGGGTTGGTTTCATTTAGGCGATTGTGAACGAGGAAGAAGTCTTGTAATTGTATCATCAACCACAGTAGTGTCGTCATTGCTATCCCCGTCACCATCGTTGTCATCACATCGTTAACACCATGGTTATTGTAATCGTCATCATCATCGTCATCATCATTGTCATTATAATCGTCGCCGTAATTATCATTATCACAGTCATCGTCACCATCGTTATCAACATCCATTCAAAATATCAGTGCTTGCAATAAAATTGAAGTAAACTGTGTATAATAACCGATTTGACCCAACTGATTTGGTTTTTAGCACTCGTCAACAACTGGCAAAGGTTGACTACCCTCTCTTATCTCAAAGCTTTCTTTCTTATACCTTCTCTACATCTGTCCGTAATCTGAGTGCAATTCTTGATAGTTCCCTTTCCTTTTCTGACCATATCTCCAATCACACCCGCTTGTGCTACTACCATCTCCTACGTCTCAAAGCTATCTGAAGCTCTGTCTCCTCTCCAGTCTTCACCTCCATTGTCCACGCCTTCACCTGCTCTCGCGTTGATTACTGTAACTCCATCTTGGTTGCCCCGTCCCCCCCCAAAAAAAAATCCGTCTCTCCCCTCTGCAATCTGTTCTTAACGCAGCTGCCAAACTAATCGCTCGTCTCCCACGCTTCTCCCATATTTCAACATCCATGTTTGAACGTCTTCACTGGCTTCCTCTTACTGCCCGCATCCAACTAAAGCTAGGGCCTACTTGCCATATTTGCCGATCTTACCATGGACTTGCTCCTAAATACCTCTGTGTCATATAAGCCTATTTCGTCTTCCCGTCTCAGCTTGTTCCCTTCGCCCTCTTTGTTCCTCTGATCGACTTGACTTATTTGTTCCCCGAGTGAGAACGACGATGGCCCAGTCTCGTTCCTTTGTTTGTATTAGCCCTTCATTGTGGAATCAGCTTCCACCTTCGGTCTGGGTTGCAGTACTATCTGGTGGTCCTGTTACAGCTTTTCGTTGTCTTAAAACTTGCCTTTATTCCCGAGGACTTTCGCACTGGGAGTGCCTCTGACTGGTGGGCACTGGGTAGAGAGAGCACTTTATAAGGTTTGAAATACAATACAATACAATACAATAACTCAGAACAAGATAACTTCATGGCTTAGTTGATTGTGAGTGTCTAAATGATATTGTACATCGTAGGTACTGAAGTGAACGGGTCGCTTGCCGCCTATGCATGCGAGGACAAGGAATTAACGATCTCTTGCAAAGAAAATGAAAGCATCCACATTGTATACGCCAACTACGGTCGTCGTAGTTACAACATTTGTAACGATGATGGGAACATACGTGAAGACTGGAATATGAATTGCTCCTCGAGCAACTCCACGTCAATCGTTCAAGACCGGTAAGTCATTCGTGTTTCGTTGTTTAGTACTTGAAGTTTCTGTCAATTCATGAGAGAAATGCAGACAGACTTTTGCCTTAACACTATTGAAGATGCTTCTTACTTGACGAAATACCAGTGATTTTGGTTCAAGATTTTGTACTGAATAGCAGGTGTTCGTTGGCTAACAGCGGTTAATGTGCCAACCGTGGGTTGGCATATTAGCCTGGTGGTTGTTGTACTCAGTGCCGTCTTGACAGCACTGAAGGCCCTGGGCAAAGCAATGCACTGCCGCGCATGGTGGTCACACACAGTTTAATTTTTTTTCGTGTCTTTTTAATTTGGGGACCCCTAGAATCATTGAGCCCATGCCTTAAGACAGCACTGGTTGTACTGGCTTTCAAATGCGTAAAATGTTAGCGTTTTCAGTGAACATTTGATTATTCTCTAAATACGTTCATATCTGTGTGCCCGTCTGTCTATCTGCCTATCTACAGGTTTGAACATCTGTACTGCTATCGTCATACGCATCTAATTTGACCTGTCCGGCAACTTTCTCAAATGGCATAGCTCTTTTCTTCACGACCCCTCACCTTGTGTATTCCATGGGCTCACTATGTCCTCATGGGTCCCTGTCCCTTACGGCCTGCCCCAAGGCTCCGTTCTGGGTTCCCATGTTTATATCATCTACACTCCCGATCTAAACTCCCGACCTCGCATCGCTCCTCGCATCTGACGCTGTTCTGGGCCAGTTGTAAGCTGACGAAGTCCAGGCATACCTGCACTGCTTGGCGTCTGATGCCACAGCTAATGCCCGGGCTATTAGCCTGGTGTTACATGCTTACTCTCTGGTCTGATGGTTATATTCAGATGCGTGGGCAGATGTTACGCTAGACCAGTTCCTTAGTGGGAGTGCTGTTGGCCGGGGTACTATAAAAGCGGGATCTTTAAGGGTGCGTAGAGGTTCGCTTTCTATTTTCCGATCCACGGGGATTTTAGGGTAGTTAAGAGGCCCGCCAAGTCTCGCGTTCTACTTAGAATTTCTATAGGAGAACCACCTAAGGTTCCTCCTTTGTCTAAAGCTCTCTGTCTCGCGCTCTTTGAGGCCGACAGCGCTGCTGATTTTTTGAGGCGTCTGTTAAGCGTACTCTTCGTCTGATGAAGAGGTTTCTGTGTTGCCGTTGCCAAGTTGGTTTCCAACTCTTCAACTGTAGAAGAAGTTGTTTGGTGAAGTCTACTGACTGCGCAACTGTAATGGACGGTTTGTTGTCGCTTCTAAATGTAGACTTGTATATAGTTTTTGAACGTAAATAAAACCTTTTAAAAATCATACTGCTGGTCAAACCTATTGCTTAAATTATAAGGGGGCTATATAACACTGGCTATAGATGTTCTGGTGGCTTGGATGTCGTCAAAGCGACTGCGGCTGAATCCGTCAAAAACCCAGTTTATCTGGATGTGCGCCAGGCAGCAACTTGCCGAGCTAGACCTTGCTGTCTTCATTACTGACTTTCCTCACTTCACTTTATCCTGTGTCCTCCGTGACCTTGGCATCACATTTGACCAAGAACTTACCTTTACTCCACATGTCCGCATCCTCAGTCGAGGCTGCTACTACCAGCTGCGCCAGCTCCGCACTGTTGGTCGCTCGCTCACTTCTAGCGCCACTATCACTCTTATTCACTCTTTGCCACAGCCCAGATTGATCACTGCTGCTCGCTTTACATTGGCCTCTTGGCTGGGCGTCTGGGGTGCCTGGATCGGATCCTGAACTCCGCTACGCATAAATTCGGTCACGTCTCCGGGTATATGCGGGAAGTTCCACATTGGCTTCTTCTTCAGCAGCGGATTGCATATAGCATAGCTGTCCTGGTGTGGCGCAGTTTTCTGGGCTTTACCTCTGCTTGCCTCCGAGAGCTCTGCTGCCCTGTGTTGGGTGCTCGAGGACCCCGGTCCCTCCGCTCAGCAGTCGGTGTGTACTTCTTGTTCCTTTTGCCCGTACTTCCATAAGACAGATCCGTGCCTTCTCTGTTGTTGGCCACTCGGTCTAAAGAATGGCCTTCCTTTGGCGCTCAGCCTGCTCCGAAGGGTCCATTCTGACACGTTCTAGCCTCATTATAAGACGGCTCTCTTCAGCCGCGCAGTGGTCCGGAGAACTTCTGAGTAGTTGCCTTGAATAAATGCTATAGAAATATCCGTCATGAATGATTGAACATTGACAGGTGTGCTGGAAAGTCAAATTGTACCGTTCTTGCTGCCAACAACGTTTTCGAGGATCAATGCCGTCACACTCTCAAATATCTCGAAGTTATACATGAGTGTTACCCAGGTAATTAATAGGCTAGCTACGCGATTGGAGAGAAAAGGCAATTAGATTAAGGCGTGGGTTAATGTAGATTGGATTAGATTACTCAGTGTATGTCTGTAGATTGTAGATGACATAACTTTTTGACTGGAGGGTTTTGAGGAAGCCGACGAAGAGGGCGAACGGCACGAGGGTTTAGCTACTATTTGGACAGAAGCTTCAAGCTATGAGAGTTTTCCTATTAAGTTAAAGAAACACGCACTTTCATCCTAAGACATAAATATTTAATTATTAACAACCTACTATTGTAATTCGGTTGGGAACTCCTTTTGAGTCATTGCTGGAGAGTAACAAAGGCAAAATGGGTAAACAGATTAATTAACTGATGCAATTCATTCTGGCTGCTGTTAATGACAATGTTGACCTTTCTGATAAGTTCTGCAACATGAACAACAGTCAGTTCATTGGAGTCTTACGTTGGTCGGCAAAGAAATTCATCGACCATGTCTTGGCAACACCACTGGTGGTAAACACCTGTAAAAATACGTGCATACAAAATATTCTTCGAATTTTGGTAACCTGCGTTTACCATACAAACATTGTCTTCGTCATAGATGACACCCGTTTGAATTAATTATCAAATGCTTTTCAGATGTCGATATCGTTCCCTACTGCTTTAATCTTAATCGTAATCATAAGCCTCAAATTTCTTAAGCGCTACTTTGAAGGCTAAGCGCAGGGCACCACCCTATTCACGAGCGCTACGTCGTGTCAGAGGGACTGTCCATGAAAACTAGCCTAGGTGAAGAACCAAATTTAATCGCCTGAACACCGAAGAAAGAGGGCGGCATATGTAATGCATATGCGCTTATAAGTTTCAAATAGACTACCTACTAGATTTAACCAATTCAAGTAGATGCTTGATAAATGATTTATTCCGTTCGACCAATTGTTTGACTTGGTCCTTCAAAAGCCCTGGTAAATGAAGTATTCCATCTTCTGTTTGTCTGTTTGTCGCGCGTTTGGTTCCAATGCATCTATTATGCAGCATACTAGCCTAGGTTTCTAAAAAATTCGCTTATTTTATAGGACTGTGTTCAAGAGAGTGTTTTCTAAACGGCAATGCGAACGAAACCGTTTGGTCTAAGGCAAACTGCAGTGGTTGCTTTGCACCTGCCACTGTACCTGCAACTGGTACAGCTGACAAGAAATTTGGAGATTTACTGGAAAAGGTGAATACATAATCAGGCTTTCATTTCTATAAACTTATTCTGAATTTATAACAGGTTTTTATCGAGCAGGTTTATCAAGATGACTAATTTTGGATAGAATGATTCGCTTAGGCCTATATGCATGACTGTGAGTTGGTTTGATAAAACTGCAATGCATTCTGGATAGAACAAATTCATAAGACCACAGCAATATTAGCCTATAGTTTCAGCGGGGAGCCCCGCTTGTCTCAAATAAATGCCAATTAGTAACTGATTCCTTGTCCACTGAAGCATTCTAAGCCGATAAAATATTGTAAAATAAAGAATATGTTCTCTTTTAGCGCTCTATCAGCGAGTAACTATATATCAAAAGTACTTTGATTCTACCGAGAGCCCGACCGAATCTATACTGTCAGTAGATTGACAGCCAGTACTATAGTCTACTGTAGTTCAAGGAAATTGCAACGCAGAAAATGTTTGTTATCGTGATGAGTACAAATCTGACTGGGCGTTTAGATATATCCCATATAGATTAACCTTGCGATTAATTTAGCTTTGGCTTATATTCTGCCACTCACCTGCAGCCAGAAAAGTTTGTGTAGAAAGGTTTGGGGTGCTTAACGCAAATGAAATCCACAAGATAATTTAGTTAAACAAAATTCAGGAAGCTCTATGCTGCGAAGAGAAGCTATCGCTCTAGTTATGATTATGTTTTAACTTGTAGTTCGTATACATTGCAGTAATTAATCAATAATCATTCTTATTAAGGTCAATGAGTTGGACGCAACTGCACTGAAAAATCAGACTGTGATTGATGAGATCGTCAGCCAATTATCATCCTTTACCAATAAGACCGAAGGTCTGAGCTTAGGAAATCTCAACGCCTCAGTCATGATATTAAACCGATTGGCTGACCAGCGAAAAAAGAGCGTCAATAACCCAAGCAAAAACGAGATTAAGGTACGACTGAATGAATGTCAGATTTCATTCGATAGATAGGCTACAGATACATTCGCACACGTAACCCTCGTCATGAAACTTCCGTTGCACATACGTGGGCCTACTGTGGTATAGGCCTGTGACTTTTTTTCAACAGACATTTTCAAATTGTCTTTCAACAGGATTGTTCAGATGAAAAGGTGTTAATAAGATAAGCTTATTGATACAAGTCATACATACATACATACATACATACATACATACATACATACATACATACATACATACATACATACATACATACATATATGCATAAATACATATACATGTATGCATACACCTGTCCTACCTGGTATATACCTGATCCTATCCGTACCCGAATCAGTCTGTGAAATCCTACCTGTCTGAACTCTGTCGCCCAATTTCTGACTTAGCCTCTCGCAGAGCTTTGCTCTCTCCGACAAATGGGGAGCTAATGGTCCCTCGGGCCCGCTCTGCAGTCAGACAACGCCGAGCCTTCTCCGTTGTTGGCCCGTCTACCTGGAATGGTCTTACAGTCTCCCTACGCTGCTTCCCCGTAATAATTCGCCTGCTTTCTTACGACACCTCAAGTTTTATCTATTTAGCCGTGGCTGGGCTGGGAGCGCCTCTGAGTAGGTCTCTTGAAGAAGCGCTATATAAATGTCCAGAATGAATGAATGAATGAATGAATACACACGTACAAGAAAACAGGTCTGCTGGACTGCCAGGTTCGTTCAGTGAATCACGCGCCTCGTCGTCAGCGACCTCTGACCCTTTCTTGTCGGATGGAAACTAGATCAGATATAAGTAAAAATATTGCGATTCTTATAATGGAAACAAGCCACTTTGTGACTGTAATTAGAACGTCTATTAATAAAGCCAAGTTCGATTATGAAATCATGGTAATTAGATTTACGATATACCAGTTAAATACAAATCTTTGACGATGCAAGACTCACTATTACATGCAATGGTCGCATTTTAACCCTAAAACTTCACTTGAGGCGTTACGTGCAAAGCCGGGTATACCTGTACCCGCTATGGTACTATCCGTACCCGAATCAGCCTGTGAAATCTATACCCGACCCGAGGTACTGGTATGAACATACATGAATCAGTAAATACATGTATACATAGATTTTCTACATACGTTGATACTTATACATACATCCATGCATATAAATCATTGAGTGCTTTTAAATTTTATTTTTGTTTCAATGCAGTCATTTGTTCAAGCGACGAGCAACGTTCTTCAACCGAACAACTCCGAAGGATGGAAACAACTTAAAGCCGTAAATCGAATGTTTTCGCTTTCAAGCAAATATATTCAGTAACAAAATCATACAATTTCAGTTCTCATACTTACAACGTTGACTGCGATTTCACTTTTTGAGCTCCAATTGATTGTAATCTGGAATTTATATAGCGCCACGTCAAGAAAAAACTCACCCGTGGCGCTGTCGATTGATTCCTGATGCATTAATAGAAAAGCCCTAGAAAGGTTATTAGATTAGATAAAATTATGTATAATCCGATGTGATCATATTTAATTAAACGCAGGGGTTTATGAGATTATGTTCCTCTGTTCAGTGTTTGGTTAATTGTAGAATGACAGAACTGTGGGATCGATCATTTTGTCCTCAGCTGATGTATACGGACGGAGTCTATCATCCACGCTTAACATATCAGGTCACAGCATCGAAGTTGCCGATAATTTGGGTAAGAGTAGGTATATTTAGACTATTCTGGGACAACCACGCAATAACCACGTGACGTCACGACCATCGTATGAGTCATCAGGTGATTACGTGGGTTTTTATAACCAGCAGTTATAAAAGCTATGATTCATCTTATTCCTGTGCGTAGAAAAGACGCCTTTGTCTAACGAATCGATCGAGGACTATCATGACGTCGTTTACTTTTACCTGAATAGACGGTTTAGCCCCGATATAGATATTATCGATGCGAATATCGCAAACAACCTTACAACGCGTATTTATGAGAGTTTTAGGATCTATCGGTTCATCGTTTAAATCGTAAAATCCTGTAGTTATCTTAGGTGGCACATCTGGATTTCGTGATTTTTCATAGGCAGTTAAAAGTCTCGGATATAGAGTAGGGGGTATATCGGGAAGGACTTTACCTTTATCTTTCTTTCTGTAAAAAATATCCATTTGATCAACATCCGCATTCATTTCGTATTTATTAAGCGCGTCTTTCACATCAGATTTTTTAAGATGTTCTTTTACCAGTTTTAAACACGATTCAAAAATTTCAATCGTTTTCGCTTCGTCTTCACCAACCATTCTATCGTACATGTTTAATGGTAAAGAATACGAGTCTAAGAGACCCGTTTGTGAAGATCGGTTTTCTTGAATCCCATAAGAATACAGCGGAGGAGTTTTTATAGATATTTTGTCGATTGTCCCATCGGCGTATTTGTACTTTAGAAATATGCGTTGAAATTTAGTTTCAGCGGGAGTAGACCTTTTTGTAACGTCTTCGAAAATAACATTATTAATATCAAAGTTTTTCCATGTGATTGCCATAGTATCTCTTTATTATATGAAAATTATTTTCTTTAAGTCGAAATAGCATTTTGAATAATCGTTTCACAACGTCATCAAGTTATCGTTATCCACCCAAGAATTGAACGAGTCTGAATATCCTAACCATTTAACGAGTGATTTCTTCCCACGTTTTCTAATCACTTTTTCGATCCTAAATATTTCTTGAGTCGTCTTCTGTAGCTCCTGTTCATAGAATGAGCCCCGTACCTCCTCACCGTTAGAATCAGTAATCTTATAAGTTGCTGGATTTGTATACTGAACTTGCGCAATTGTGAACATTTCCTCAGTCCATCTAGGTGTATATCCTTTTTCAAATATGTTTTTCTTCTTCGTTATCCTGACTTTATCTCCAACCGAGAATCTAGGCGCAATAGGCTGTGAAACCTCTTCGCCGTATAAATTCATAAATACAGTCTTTTCATTCGTTTTCATACTAGCCTTAGCAGGCGTCATTTTAATGGAACAATGTTTCGTATTGTTGTAATTACTAACCATTCCGTCTAAAACGTCGATATATCTTCTCGTCGAATTAGCTGTAAAGTACTTAAACATTTTATCTTTCATCGTCCTGTTCCATCTCTCGACAACGCAAGATTTTTCTTCATTCTCCGTAGAGTATAACCCAATCAAATTCTTAACGTCTTTGTTATAAAACTCTTTACCATTATCTACCCATAATTTAACGGGCTTTCGTCCACTCTCGAGTATCTTCAAGAAGCCGCTTGCTGTAGATTTCCCACTCTTATCGTTCAATGGCACGATCCATCCGTACTTTGAAAACACATCTATAACGGTTAATAGGTATTTCACACCATCGTTTTCTTTAGCGAAGGCTTGCATATCGACTAAATCAGCAGCCCATATCTCATCTATTCCACTAACGTACACTTTTCTCTTTCTAAAATGTTTTACTACCGGTTTATGTAGTTCATCCGCTAATTGATCTGTCCATTTCGGGTCGGGGCTTTTTTTAAACCTAACCCGAGACTCGATTTAACAGACAATATAGGTTTAACTACCGCTCTCTCCATACGCTCTCGGATAGTAGGATTAGGAATATTATTCAAATCATTAATCTTTTACAGCGGCTCCTTTTACGAATTGAGTTTTAGTCGTTCCGCATACGACGCATACGCCTCGAAGCATGGGCCTATTATTTTTACTGACGGCGTTCTGAAGATCTCTTGTTTCGGTCTTTCCTTTACACTTTACGCAATACATTTCGGTTTTAATATAGAACTTTTATATATTTAAAATGGAAGTGAAAGACTTAACGTGGAACGATTTATCGTTGAAAAGATTTAATATCAACCTATTACCTAAAAGTATAAGGGGTGTAATAGTAGGAAAATCGGGATGCGGTAAGACGACGTTATTGTTAAACTTAGGCCTACTTTTGAGACCCGGATGGCTCGACTATGACAATTTGCAAGTATTCGGAAAATCTCTATTTCAACCGGAGTACAAAATTCTTAAGAAGGCATTCGAAGAAAAACTACCAAAAGAAACGATCATCGAGCTGTTTAACATTCGAGATGAGATAATGAGGTCTAATATTTCTCCGGCGTGCGTTGTAGAAGAGATAGCGAAACATTTAAGAGACAAGTCGGATATCGAATGCAGGTTTTACGAATCCGCGAACGATGTACCGGATCCGAGAGAGTTGAGCCGTGAAAAGAAGAACTTGATGATTTTTGACGATTTACAATTAGAAAAGCAGAACAAATGCGAAACGTATTATATTAGGGGCAGACATAGTAACGTCGACTGTTTGTACCTCGCCCAGAATTATTTTAAATTGCCTAGGCAGACTATCAGAGAGAACGCAAACTTTATTTGTTTATTTCCCCAAGACATGAAGAACGTTTCCCATATCTACAACGATCATGTAAGTACGGACATGTCTATAGAGGAATTTAAAAAACTATGCGTGGAGTCGTGGAAACAACCGCATCAATTCGTAGTTATCGACTTAACGAGTGAAAGGAGCAGCGGTAAATACCGTTGTGGATTAGATGAATTTTACATCCCCAATTCTGAATTAAAATAATATAATATACTAGTAAAAATGGAAGAACTCCTCGTGAAGATACAGGTGAACACAGCACAGACTGCGACTAACACGAATCCTAAATCGTCGTTTTACATTTTAGTGGGTAACGAAAAGGACAGAACCGCACGAATAATAACGAGGAACAATCCTGTAATCGAACTAGATAAAACCAAAAAGTATGAAATGGCTCTAGTCGATTTGTATACTTACTACGTGTTTCCTAACATAGACGCGAGCAACAACAACTTCAGGTATTCGCCGGATCATGGCGTGACGTGGTTTGACGTAGATATTCCAGAAGGGTCCTATGAGCTCGAGGATATAAACGACTACGTGAAGAAAATCATGAAAGAGAACAGCCATTACGACGTCTCAAACGAAGAATATTGCATTACGTTAGAAGCAAACACTAATACGTTGAAGGCGGTGTTAAACATTGCGCCGAATTATAAGGTTGATTTCACATCAGACAACTCGATCAGAACGGTCCTAGGTTTCACTCCCGGGACATATACGGAGGGTTATTTCGAATCGGAGAACATTGTGAACATAATGAACATAGACAGCTTTAGAGTAACTAGCGATATAATCGGAGGTTCGTACTCGAATGGATCGACGACGAACGTGATATATTCGTTTTTTCCTACCGTTGGACCTGGTTATAAGATCATCCAAATCCCAGCTAACTTAATTTATCTCCCCATTACGATGAATACGATTTCATCGATGGAAACGAGACTTACCGACCAAAATGGAAAACTAATTAACATTAGAGGGGAAGCGATGTCGATCAAGTTTCATATTAGAGAAGTGTGAAGACTTAAAACTTTATCTTAGTTATATATAAAATGACTCAGTACACAAACTTCTATGTTAATATTTCGGAAGGACAAAAAGACAAGATTAAACGAGCGCTTGAAGCGGGAATCGATGGCGTCAGTATTAGACTATCTCACGATGATCTGGAGGGAGACCACGTTTTAGCTTTTACGAAAGCGCAAATTAAGAAAGTGGCGAAAGCTTACCAAGACGGAAAGGGCACGACGATCAAAATGAGTAAAACGCAATTAATATATAACGCTAAAGTCGAAGGCGGTTTTATCGGAGCTATATTACCATTTCTAGCTACTGCCGGAAAATTTCTTCTTACAAGCGTACTACCTAGTTTAGCACAAGGCGCTTTAACGGGTATAGGTTCCGCAGCTGCATCGAAAGTTGTAGATAAAATAAGCGGATCGGGAGTATTGTACGTTAAAAAAGGGGACTTGGCTTGTAAAGTAAGACCGGATGGAAATGGGTTGTATCTGTCTCCGTGGCCGAAAGGCAGTTCGATGGGTGGGGGACTGTATATGAAAACGGGTAGTGGGTTGTATATGAAACCCGGTTCCGGGCTTATACTAGGGCCTAATTCGCCTTTCCGAAATATTCCGATTCTCGGTATGTTGTTTTAAAAACTTATCCTCGTATAAATAAAATGTCGGGATTCAACAGACCTATCCATAAATTTATAACGAGACCCACTCGTCGGATCGAAGTTAGAACCCAACCGAAAGAGGTGCGTTGGACGTTGAAAAAAGTGACGCATACACCCTGCAGACAACTAGGTGGACTAAGATGGGAGATTTTTGCGCAACAACTGATAACGATTCAACCTAGAGAAACAGCTACGGTGGCGCTAGGACTAGGTGTTCGAATGACAAAAGGATCGTGTTTAGTTTCGCTTAGACAGGAAATCGAAGCGAGTCTACGAGATGGAGTCGTTATCGGACAAGTAGAAGACATCGAAATTACTATTCAAAACGACTCCGATTCCGTAGTTAGTATAATCGAAGGCGATTCGTTATGTTTCGTTAATTATATCGCAGTTTAAAAAATTATATCGCGTTATTATAAAAAGAATGGAGATCCCACTGAAAATCGATGGAAGCGCCCATGCTTTCCGACTTTCGAAAATCACTGAAATTCAACAAGAGCTCGAGCGGGAACTCAAAAAAAGAGAGACTCTAGGTAAAAAGTATCGTAAAGGTGTTAGGATTATCAACGTAGTAGACGGTATATCGACTCTAGTCGCGTTGGGCTCAACTGCTTCGGCAATCACGGTTCTGTCTACGATAGTCGCGACACCTATCGCGATGGTTCTACAAGCACTGGCGGTTGGAGCGGGTGTTTTCAGCGTGATCGGGCGCGTGATCAACAGAAAGCTCACACCAAAGGCGGAGAAGCATGAAAATATTAAAACGTTGGCCGAAGCGAGACTCAACACCATCAGTCACTACATCTCGAAATCTTTGGAAGACGGTAATATTTCGGACGAGGAATACTCGTTAATTCTAAACGAACGCGTGAAATTTAACGAAATGAAAGAAGAAATCAGAAAATCGAGAAATAGCGGAGAAACTATAGCCGAGTCGTTGAAGGACGCGTTTGCGAAATCGAAGGAAAACGTAGAACGTGAAACATAAAACGTAAAACGTAGAACATAAACGTAAAAACGTACAAATTCACGTTCGTTCCATTTCAATGTTTTAACGCGTGTTCCAAAAACGCTTTAAAACATTATACCACCTATTTAAAAAATGTCATTTCTAAAAATAACCGATCCCACCAAAAGAGACTTTATCGTTGAAGAGTTTCTGAAGACGAAGAAAAACATTCAACGAGATTATTTATCAGAGAAACTAGGCGATATAGGATTGCAGCGAGATTTGGTAAAGTTGTACAAGCCGATCGTGGACTCACAATCGACCATATCGAAAGAACAAAACGCTTTGTTGTCTACTATTAACCCATTAGTGCCCAATGATCCCATTTGGGAACAACAGTTCATCTGCCCAAATCTATTTCGTAATATACAAATTTTTAATTTAAAATACATGGGAACACATGTTTACTTATTTAACTTCTAATTAGTCTAACTTTTTTCAGTGAGAATTCTACTTCCGGTCTGTAGTTTCGTCGACCAATGTGGAAAATTTTGTGTACTGACATCAAAATAATGAATAATTTCACCACAAGAGGTACTATAATTATTTTCTACAACTTTTGCCTGAAATAGTTAACTTAATGCTACATCTTACCAATTTCTTTCTTAAAATACTGATATGAGCTTTTAGTGCTATGCAGTAACTTGAAGTTTGCGAGTGTTCCCTTTTGGGAACATTGGGCACAAACGATGTCTGTTCCCAAAAGGGAACACATGCTAATGCGGCGTTTGTTGCCATGTATTTATGCGTATGGTTATTGTGTCTTGTTATAGGCTGTGAAGAGGAGTTAGTCACGAGCAGATGTAATGAAAGCCGTGTTGGAAGATCTAGATGTAGAACCGGAAAACTGTGGTGATAATGATGTGGAGTGCACTACATTACCAGAAGCTGCCGAAATAGCTGCGTCTGATAATAGACGAGTCGATATTGTCATTGTCCCTCCATCAGCAGCAGGGGCAGTTTCTGATGAAGAAACAGTCGATAATCAGGGTGTTGGTCACCAGGTGGTTACTTCACTGTTGTCAGTGGTCACCAACCCGCTGTGTCGTGAAGTGTTCTTCGACAATTTCATCACGTCTCATGATCTACTTGACCACCTCAAAACTCTGGGCATCAAAGCAACAGAAGCAATTCGAGAAAACAGGCTTAGACAGACTCCGCTTCAAGACACGAAAGTCATGAAAGAGACAGCGCATGTTACATATGACAGCAAGTGTCATGGTATTGTGGGATTTGTGAAATGGAACGACAATCGCTGTGTCAATGTTGCTACAAATTACGACATGGTTTATGCCATCGGTAAAGCGTTGCTTTGAAGTACGACAAAGAGGGCAGTAGTTCAAGTACCACAAGCGATTGTGGTAAGTAATTATAACTGCCACGTGGGAGGTGTGGATATTACGGAGTCGTTCATGGCCAATTACCGACTGACTTTTCGGAATCAACATGCTCGTCATGGCAGCTTGGCGAATCCATGTGGAATTAGGAGGAACATTGGAGCGGCTCTCATTTCGTCGCCACATTGTCTGCAGGTTGATGCACACTGTAAAGTCCAACACAGCTGTTACAGGTCCTCGTCCCATGGAGGAGGTTCGCAGGGATGGAGCCAGTCACCATCTTGTAAGCCAGATGCAGATTCTGCATGAGAAACCGTAGACTAAAGTGCACGAAGTGTGATGTACCACTGCATCTTATATTGCTCAGTAATTCATACGAAAAAACTTTACGTAGCACATTGTTTTCGGACTGTGGTCTTTTGAGTTTGTGCAACTGTAAATGCTTTAGTTTGAAGTACCACAACCTGTTCTTTTGGTTTATACATAAATTTTTACTGTAGCACAATACAAATGATCTTGTAAATGTGCCACAATATCTGTTGATGAAATCAGAGTTATTCTTAAGCTATGTTCCCATTTGGGAACATGCTTCATCAAGCTATGTTCCCATTTGGGAACAGACTCCATTTTGGCCCAATGTTCCCATTTGGGAATAAAGCGCCATCTGGCGGCCATATATCCAATTGATGATCCGAGTGTATTTCTGACTTCGTCTCACTCAGAACACCCAGAAAATACAATTTCACATGTGTGAGTTATGCGACCATCATTTGGGCACTAATGGGTTAAGGAAAACTCGGCAGCCGCTCTAAAAGCGCTTCCCGCATCGATATCATCATCGTTAAAAGCCATACAGCTTCCACAGTATCCCTCGATAGAGGCTTACGAGGATCCTATAGAAGACGTTAGAATGTTAGAATTAGGAGATGTGGCAACGAAATACCTAAGTCAATACACCTCTAAAACCAAGTCTACCGATACGACGTTCGGTCTAAATTCTAAAGACGGGAAATTTTATATCGGAGACACACGCGTATCGTTCCAGAACGACGATATAATAGTCGGAGAGAAGACTTATACAGGTACTCCAGGACTTTGGGAGCTAGTGACTATGACTAAACCGAACAGTTCGATTTACGACGACAACGATATGTCCGATTACGTCGAGATTCTAGACGCGACGAATGCGATGAGGCAACCTAACAATCCGAGTAAACCAAAATCGTCAAGAAGCTCTAAGTATAAAAACATCATTAAACCGATATGGGAAATGAAGACTGGAAAACAGACGCCGAAGACGGGTAAAGGAGTCGTCGTAATTCCACAAGATCCGAATGCTTTAGTAGAAATGTTGAGTCTGCGTTTCGCTAGCTACGACGCGGGTAATACGGGAGTAAGAAACGAGATCGTTGGTATATGCGATGAACTATTACGACAAAAAGAGATCAACAAAGAACGGTATAAAAACTTAATGTTGCGATTATAAAAATGCTCGTCATCGCTAATAGAAGAATTAAGAGAAAACACGTTATAGGAGGAGCGGGAATAATGGATACTATTACGGGAGTTTTTAAGAAGCTCTTCACTTCGGATGTCGGTAAACGAGCCGCATCATCCACCCTTAGCGCGGGTAAAGACGCCGCGAGAGAGTTGGCTAAGAAGGCGCTAGAAGTTGGAAAGAATACCACCGTAGAAGTTGGTAAACGCTTGATGGATAAAGCTGCGACTAAACTCTTAGCAGCGTTGGTTCCGAAGACGCCTGTAGTCGAAACGATACCAGCGCTTACGCGAGAGAATGCAGCTATCTTAGCACGGCTAATCGATAACGATGTAGGAACTACTGATATTAATAAGATACTAGCCGGTGACGGACTTTCTTCGAATGCCGTGTCCATTCGAGATCTAGTGCGTGGTCTCAACAAAAACGGAGCGGGATTGAAACTCGCGTGAGTTTAAATAAATAATCTTTAGTAATTAAAATGCAATCGAATATTCTAAACATTACAGCACCCACAGAGGTCGATGAAGGAATCGAAAAATACGAATGGCACGAATACGAACCAGCGGCGAGAACGACTTTTAACACACCCGGCGAGATTCGCATAAATATCGAAACTCAAGATCTATTTTGCCATCCCGCCGAATCTTACCTGCTTTTCGAAGGTAGGCTAGTCAAAGCGGATGGAACAGCGTACGCTAATGCTAACGCAGTAGCCCTCGCGAATAATGGACTCTTGCATCTTTTCAGCCAAATCGCGTATTCCCTATCGAATCAAGATATCGAAACGGTATTTCACCCAGGCCAAGCAACGACGATGCTTGGTTTGCTTAAATATCCGGACGACTTCGCCAAAGCGCAAGGTCTTAATCAATTATGGTGCAAAGATACTGGGGCAACCGCGGTTATAGCGGATAATGCGGGTTTCGCGACTCGTCAAGGGTATCTTATTCAAAAACCAACGACTAAGGGAACGTTTAGTTTCATCGTGCCCCTGAAACATATTTTCGGATTCTGCGAGGATTACGATAAAATAGTGTACGGTTTTAAGCACACGCTAACGATGGTTCGCAAATCGGACAACGACGCTATTTTTAGACACGCTGCCGCGGATGCTGGGAAAGTCGACGTCGAGAAAATCTCGTGGTTTATGCCGCACGTTACTCCGGCGGATATGGAGAAGATGCAATTGTACAAAACTATCGAATCGAAAGCATCAGTACCCGTCGCATATCGAGCGCGACAATGCGATACTATAGGGGTTCCTCAATCCAATACTTTTAGTTGGCGTCTTAGCGTCAAGACGGCTCCTGAAAAACCTAGATGGATAGTCGTAGGATTTCAAACCGCTCGAAGCGACGGCAACCAAGAACATAACCCCTCGATTTTCGATCATTGCAACCTCAAAAACATGTACGTGATGATGAATCAAGAGAGATATCCGGCGGTCGACTACGACCTATCGTTTCCCAACCAGAAATTTTCGAGAGCTTATAGAGACGCGGCGTCGTTCAGCGAAAAGTTCTACGGAATGGATCCGTTGATTACGCAAAGCAACATCACTCCAGCCGATTACAAAGATCTATATCCGCTCATAGTTTTCGATGTTAGTAAACAATCGGAAAGACTGAAATCGTCGGTCGTCGATATCCAAATCAAAGCTACTTTTAACGCCGCAGTCCCCGCTGATACGCAAGGTTACGCGGTTATAATTTCGGATAAGTTGCTAAACTTCCAGTCGGATGGTCAGAAGATGAGCGTAGTGTACTAATCGTCTGTATGAAAATAAGTTTCTTGTTTAAAGACACTCTTGTAGTATATAAAATGAAGCTGCCAGAATTACACAAGTTAGCGAAAGAGAATAAGATTAAAAGCGTCACTCATCTCAACAAACCGGAATTGGTAGAGCTGCTGATCGAGAAAGGATTGATTCCCGCGGACAACTCCCTGTTAGGTAAACCGAAATTAACGAGAAAAGAATATCTAAAAGAATATCAAAAAGAATATTGGAAAGATCGTCGAAAAGAATATAATGACGATGGTAGATACGATAGATTGAAAGGTATCAGAAACAACCCGAAACGAGTCGTTATTTTTGACTTGGAAACGGGTGAGACCATCGAGTATTCGTCGATGCACAAAGCGGCTAAAGCTCACAGAGAAAACGCCCGACTAATATTGTATTATAACGGAAAAGTATAGAGAAACAGATACGAAATTACGGTGTACGACGGAATCTGTGAGATCGATAAAGAGACTTCGAGAGCATACGATGAAACAATCGATGCAGTTGCACACCCAAGCGAAGAGTGATACATTTTTAGAAACCTATCGTTTGTATACACGCGATAGGTTTCTACAGTTAAAATTACAGACTTAGTTTAAGGTCGTAAGAATGCCGCTGAAAAGTCTCTAGCTATTATGGGTGTGGCGATGGACGAATAAACGAATATCTCGAGGTAATCGGTACCGGTTAGAAAAACTATAGTACTACCGGTTGAATTGTTATGCGCAATTCCCGTACCCCCTCCACCCGCAATTTGCATGTGCGACACCCCGTTTTTATACAGGAAGACGTTAGCAAAAGCGGTATTACTCGCGCTACAAAATTCTATGTACGTCGTAACGATATAGTATCCGGCTTTACCAGGAGTGAAACGAGTCGGTCCTGTACTGTTATCACTACTATCGGTATTGAATCTTACACTATCGAAAGAAACTATTGTGTGAGTTGCAGCGAGTATGGCTTGTTGAGATATAGTGTAAACGCTAAACGCGGGTCCGACTGCGGTTGTATCAACATATTTTTTAGTCGCTGCATCGCCGTCGCCGCTGGGATCGCGTAGGCCTGTAATGTGCGCGCCATGCATAAAGATGGGCTTATGCACATTTATTTTAGAAGGAGGAGTGCCATCCATTGACTTAACCATCTCTATGATGGTTTCATTATTTATTCTAAAACTAAATCCATCCGTCGATTGCGATATAATCGGCTGGTTTAATCGACCTTCTATTTTATTCGTTGTATTTCCTAAAAATATAATAAAAGCTTTATTTCCACCTAAATCCTTACATCCCATCCTCCGCGTAAGCTCTCTACCGACGCTTAAGAGTAAGTCGCCAGTCATGGTATCACCGGTTTTAGACACTTTTAGATTATCGTCGGACGGTAAATCGGCGCGATTCGTTAACAAATCTATGGCTTGTCCTCGACTGACAGCCTCATCCATTCCTGCTTCTGAAATATTCGTCGTAGGTAAACCTTTTATCGTGTGGCCGCTCATATTTAGATTTCCAGTCGCCGGGTTTGCTCCGTCCATTCGAAGGAAACTAGCATTTACTTGACTAAGAGTAACACCTCCTGCAATTATTCTTTGCGTAGATCCTGAATCTGTATGTCCAAATTTATCTACTGGCATTGTTTTTTAATAAGATTATTTATTAGTTTAATGCAAGTCGTTTATGATTTTTTGAAATTCGCATCCGTCGTTCATCGCCTTCTTTAACACGTACAAACACAAATGTCCGCAAAACACTTCGTTATCCGGCTGTATTCGCTCGCTGTTGTAAAGCAACGGTCTTTGTAGATAGTTTATTAATTCCGTAGGAGGAGGCAGTCCATAGCTATCGAAATATATTTTCTCGTTGCCGTTCTTTAAAAAGCCGACCCAGTGGTGGCCTACCCCATTAGAATCGTCTAGGTTTAATATTCCACACTCATTCCGGCTAGGTTTCTTCGGTAGGGTGTCTCGCAGAAAAACTCCTCTAAAATTCGGAATATTTAGTTTCTTCGCAGCATCTAATAATTCAAAATTCGTTAGCGGTTGATTTGGAAGAACTACGCCTTCAACATCTATGTTTTTCACAGTTGCAAAACTCATTTTACTATTCGACTAATACTCTTATTAACGAAGCGAATAATGTCCGTATGCTAAAGTATGTATACCATCTTCCAATATATCTCGTTTGTCATCGTCGGCTGAAAGAGCGACCTTATTTACTTCTTCGGTGTAGATATCGTGTAGGTGGGATCGAATGACATTCATCTTTCTCGATTGTTCTCGTTTGGTGAA
Source organism: Allolobophora icterica (assembly GCA_963556255.1). Classification (NCBI taxonomy): domain Eukaryota; kingdom Metazoa; phylum Annelida; class Clitellata; order Crassiclitellata; family Lumbricidae; genus Allolobophora; species Allolobophora icterica. The sequence continues at coordinate 54,634,173 of OY744607.1, read as the reverse complement.
CAAGCAGTCTCTATAATCTTCGTGAGTGATAGATTTCTTGACGACGTTCGTCTTAACGCCTTTACATTTCTTGTGGTCTACTCCAGCCATCTTGTACGAGTACAACTTCGACCTCAAACCCACGAATTCTTCGATCTGTTTTCCTCCCGCTTCATCTTTGAACATACCAATAACCTTTTTATTGATACCAGTTTCTATACCGGATGGATGGTCCTTAGGATAGTCGCTAGTGTCGAACCTACTTCTAATGTCAGGCGCTATATCGGCGTAGAAGTCTTCGGTCTTAATTTCATAAGCTAGAGAATCCGTATCGGTGAATAAAAGCTTAGCCCTATCTCCGTATTTAGTCTTGATGTAATTATAATGAAATTCATACATAATCGTCTTGCTCAAGTCTAAAATACACATACCGAGATATATAGGCTTGTTGTAATATAGTTTCGTACGTTTCATATGAATGGCGATTAGATTTTCATCAAAAATAGTTCGAGTGTCGTAGCTCGTTTTCGCCGCTAGTTTTATAGCTTGCTTCTCGCTGGAAACTAGTTTTATGTCTACTCGAGATTCTATATTTTCACATGTTTTCCCAAACACACTATTATTCATTAGTTTGAAAAAGTCTTTCTCGAAATCGTTGGTGGCTCTGGTCCTCAGGCTGGTATTTAGATCGATATAGGTTTTCAACCAGGCACTTTCTTCAAACTTAATTCCACGATGAATTTTGGTTATCTTCAAACCTAGGCTTTCGTACAGCTTTAAATTTTCATGATGGACTATGTACTTTACTTTATCGTTCAGGTTTGGAATGAGTTTAGGTACAGTCGAAAATTCGGGTGTAATATTCTCAGGGGCAAGAGGGTAGTCGTTGTGAAGATCGTGCAAATCTCTATGATATTCCAAGTCCACTTCTAATATACTCGGCGTTGATCTCCAGTCGTTTAGCTCATCATTACCCATCCACTTGAACCCGTGAGTTGGTAGATTCTTACACATAGCCCCTCCATACAAATTGTTAGCGTCTAAATAGGTTATAAATGATGAAGGCTTGCTGTCATCAAACGAGGGTGTGTACTTATTGTTCGCCTGCCCATAACGATGTGAAATTGTACTAACACCACCTCTTATCCCGTGTTTAACCATTAGTATCATATCGTAATCGCTCAACAACTCCAACTCTACTCCAGTCAACTTTAATGCGGCGTCCCAAGCAAGCCCTGGAGAAGTATAATACCAAGCGGGGTCTAGACCATAGTTCTCGCAGCACACGTCTCTAAAATTCTCAAACACGTCGGCGAGCAGGAGAACATCGGACAGGTTATATAAATCGTGGTATTCTCTGAACGTTTTAAATCCGAATTCGTTCCATACCGCTAGTGCATGGTTGTAGTCTTCATCGCTAATGTCTGAGTCGTTAAGTCTCGAATAGAATGCTGACTTTGGTGGTAGTTCTGTTTCGTTCAAGCGATCGATAGAATCGACGTAATCGTAAGCATACGCTCCTTTTCTAAACAAGAGATCGAGCTGATTACCAGAGTAGTGCTTGCTTATATTTTTACACTGGTCTTTACTTAGGTTCCTCGATAATGCGTCGAGACTCGAAGCCATAAATCGAAAACTATCGATGAAACGTAATTCATGTTTAACCTCTACTTCCTTATCTTCTTTACCCATAAACTTATCAACTACAACTTCTCTGCTAAATGAGATGTACTTCTCTTCATTGCAAGGAATGCAGTTAATCTTTTCGTTATCATCGCCTCGTAGTTTCTTTACGAATAAATGACTGTCGTATCCGGATAAATTATGTAGCAGTACCGGGATAAACTTAGGGACTCTATAGCGTAAATTACAAATTGTATGAGCGGCTCCTCTATATTTTCCAGTTAAATGACAGTGGTCTCGAACTCGATCATCGCCTAGTTCGCCTTCGCAAATGTGGCAAACAGTAGCCGAGTCGTATAGCTCCTTGTCTTCCTTCCTGAATATCATGTCTTTTGGAAATTTAAATCGCTTGTAAATATCTTTTATATCATCTATAAGAGTGTCTACAAATATCTGCGCTACATCATCGTCTTCGTTCTTCGCTGTGAATATTACGGGGGCTCGCGAATATAAGTCATCATCGAAACATTTTATGTAATAACAGAAAGAACTTGGAACGTGTTTTTGGTATTTGTTGGTGTAGGACGTGTTAGGATCTGGTTGACATGTGTCTATAGGTTTAATAAAACTTTCGAAATCGGCGTAAACTACAAAGGGGACCCTCATCTTTCTATAATAATTTTTAAAACTCAACATAGTTCCTGGTTCTGGAAGTTCTATCTTTTGCGCCTCGTGTTGGGAACAGTACTCGGTGTGTTTATGAAGCGAACCTAGCTCTCTATATCCCTGCAAACATCTTTTACAATAGTGCATCGAATTTACAGATTTTTCTGTTCGTGCCGCCATCATTCTATTAAAGTTCTTGATCCAGCAATAATGCTTCTTTTCTCCGTCGGAAATAAGCAGTAGATCTACACAGATATCGCTTTCGTGCCTCGATATATATAATGGATATACATCCTTTTCATAGCCGAATACGTTAACGCTAACGTTATTATGACGCTCAAACTTATTTATTAATTTAGCATCAGCAGCGACTGGGAATTCAATACCACTCCAATCGAGTTTCTTAGATTGTTCTTTTAGATCTCTAGTGATTCTTTCTGGGTGGTCATCTATCAGGTTCAGCGCTCTAGTAACGCACCACTTGAAACATTCATCGTCGTTGTTTTTCAGGTTAATAATAGCCTTTTTATTGGCTAAATACTCGGGAAGCGGAATATAAGAACTGCCTTTCAATGGCTTATATACCACTGTATCGATATCCAACTTCATAACGGTTTTAAACCTCCAATTACTACCTCTCATCTGAAAACTTGCCATGCTCTCCTTAATTTTATCCACTGCGTTGCTATATATTTCACACACGTCGGTTGCGTCTAAAATGATATCGGTCTTTGATTTAAAATTAGGTTCGGCTTCGACTTCTTCCCCAGATTTAATATCTACTTTCTTCATTACGCAATTAAGATTGAATTGAACTTTTACCCCACGATTTTTCGCTAACAGACTGACTACCTGAGGTCTTACGGCATTAAGAAAAGACGTGGCGTCGATTCCACCGAATCCATCGATCGTGTATCGCTTAGTAAAACCCTTAATAGCTTTCGCGGTCTCTCGGATTTCGAACTTGTTTTTATTATTTTTACTGAAAATACTCGAAACCCTCGACTTCAACGATTCCAATTTATCGTTGACGGTCTTTTCTATTTGAGGAGGCACGTAACTAATCAACCAATCTGAAAAAGAATTAATTTTAGACCTCACCTTATTCCCCATTTCAGTCAAAACGTTTTGGCTGAAACGAGATTTCCAAGTATTAGACGGAGGCGTATACTTACCCGGAGTAAGCGTTGGAACCTTAATGTCTGGAACTGGAGCGTCTAGCGGGTTGCTCGCAGACCTCGGCGACATTAATGCTACGAGTTCCGCTTTTCGCAGTCTCGAATAACCAACCATACCTCTCTCTCGAGCGATATTTTGTAGTTCTTTGACGGTCTTCGTCGAATAGTCCATTTTATTAAGGACATTTATTCCTTTAGGTGATTTCTTGAAATCAGTTCGAGTATCCATTTTATTATGGACATTCATGCCTTTAAGCCCTTTCGTAAAACTAGATTACTAGATACTATAGGAAATTCCTAACCAACGTAATCACCTGATGACTCATACGATGGTCGTGACGTCACGTGGTTATTGCGTGGTTGTCCCAGAATAGTCTAAATATACCTACTGGTAGGAAAACAGAGATGAGATGATTTTATCAAAGTTATATCAACACAGACGATTCAGTTATAATGGTCTCCTATACGTGTGGTAATCGAAAGGACTCGTTTTCGTCTATAAGAAAACCCACAAGTTCGCATCTTCAAAATGTCAACTCTCTTGATTCTGAAATCACACATAAACATATCTGATATCAAACATACATATAGCTTGCAATATAACTATATTTGAATGCAATATAAGTCTCTAAAATTTCTCTACGCCACACGAATGTTGCGTGCATCAGGGCAACCAGCTTCAACGCCGTCGCTATATCAAATCAAGTCCGTAAGACCCACGTTTTGAGTCATTTTAGGCGAAAGGTCAGGCCGAAGAGAGACCATGGTGTTAAGGTGGGAATCATTGGCGGTCGAGCACACAGTGCATGTTGTCGAAGACATATTGTTCTTAACAAAGTGCATTAACGCTTAGACATATAGGGCCTAATGATGAGACTTTATACTAGTCCCACCATCAAGAGGAAACTAAAGTAATGTGGAAGTAAATTAGCTCACGTACGATTGAAGTGATATTAATGTTCAAGACAGAATATTGTAGGTATGACGAGCAGAGGATTTTTAAAGAATTTTCCACCGGTGGGGGTATTTCGAAGAAGGGCATTTTTGTGTGCAATTTTAAGTCAGCGTTCACTGGTGGGGGAATTTGAGAGGTCACCATTATAGATGCGCAGAAATATATGCATGTTCTGTATGATTTCCACTCAGTCACGGAGTTGAAAGCAATATAAATTAGTATTATGCAAGAGACGCTGTTTTAGCGTCTTTACAAAGGTAGGCTACTTAACGATTTATAAGGAATATCCAATCAAATCCTTAAAATAGACCGTATTAATAAAAAACCATGAGTGATGCGATAACTTGAATAGTCAAAGTTAGAATACCGCTGAGGTATGCGAAACGAAAGGCATCTTCAACGGAATGCGAGAAAGAATGCGGAAAAACGGCATCTTCAACGGAGTGCGAGAAAGAATGCGGAAAAACGGCATCTTCAACGGAATGCGAGAAAGAATGCGGAAAAAGGCATCTTCAACGGAATGCGAGAAAGAATGCGGAAAAAGGGCATCTTCAAGCCCCCATTCTTAATCAGAGCCTACGTTTTGACTTGCTTCAATAAATATTAGTCAAGATCAATATAAATCTGCAGTTTGGTGTTTAGGTAGGGGCAGGCCCGCCGAGAGGGAGGGGCAAGGGGGGCAAATGCCCAGGGGCCCGGCGACTCTTTAGGGGCCCGGGCCGGGCCCGCAATCAACTTATGAAAAATGTTATAATCAGTTATTCAAAGTTTTTGATTTATGCCTTTTTAAATATTATTATCTGACGCTTAACTACAATCAGTTTAAACTTCAAGCATCTGAATAAAATCATAGTTGTATATATAAATATAATGTTGTACGGTCGTAGGCTACACGCACTTTTATTATCTCGATTTGTCTTTTTTATTTTTTCGTACGACCATACGATATTTATATATATAAAGCCTAAAGATAGTTTATAGGCCCGTAACTGCTCTGCCTAAGGGCCCGCGACTGCTCTGCCTAGGGGCCCGTGACTGCTCTGCCTAGGGGCCCGGAATTTCTTTCGGCGGCCCTGGGTAGGGGTATTATAATTCCTACGTGCTAAGTTATCAGCTGTTGGTATTGAAAATCAAAGTGCGATTTTGAACAAAATCGGTCTTCATGTTCGGGGGCTTCGAAGGACCTCACGGTAACATTTTATAATTTTGTAAAACAAATTTATCGACAACATAATATGCACACAATAATAGGAATAACTTGAGTATGGGTGATTTCTGCGTTCGATCATTTTTCTGGACAACCCTACTATCTACATTCAGGTCTAACCCATCGAGCCTTTAGCACAAAGTGTCGTTTTCAATCAATATTTTCTATTCAGTTTTAGAAGCATGGTCACTGGAAAAGTCAAATCTTTCTCTTCAGCTTGAATTTCCAAGTCGCGCAGTTTGGAATGAAACCAGAGGTGACAAAATATCAATAGGCCTATCTGTGAGTGCACTGGAGAGCAGTAAGTAGCAAATTATTTTTTAATTTCTTAGATATCCTTACATGAGGTTTCCTCAGCACACAATGAATGCCTGTAACATAATAAGTTTTATTTTATCATCTATGCACTTTATGTTTAGTTAATTATATGGGCATTCAACATAGCACCTTTTTAGTACCGCAATAATGCGTTGCATACGTTAGTCTTATCGTGTTAAAGTTCAAAGAGAACTAAAAACGTTCATCGGCAGGAAAACACCGATCAGACAACTAGAATGTCACCATTGGCGGTCTTATGCATAGAGCAGATCACACACGATAAATATTGTACTGTATTGTATCTAGAAATTTATAAAGCGCCTCTCGCAGAATTCAGAGGCGCTCTCAGCACAGAAGCCCCGGGGAAACAAAAATGCCTTTAGGAAACGCGAGACCGATGAGGAAAAGCCAGTCATTAGTTTGGCCCTGAGGGGAAGATCATTCCACATCGTGGGACCCACTACAGCAAACGCCCGGTGCTGGGCCAATGTAGTTTTAGTCCTGGGAACAAAAAGATCAAGCCGATTTACAGAGCGCAATGAGCGAGAAGAAGATGCAGATAGCGGTTTTCGCATATAGTTCAAGAGATATTTCGGGGCAGTAGGCTGCTGAGATTTAGAGACAAGGAAGAAATAAGCACACTGATATTAAAGTCGGCAGAAGTTCAGAATTTCCGGGATGCTTTGCATCAAGGTGAGGAATGACGACAGCCGGTCAAATCCAAAAATTTCTGTTGCATCCCCGTCAAGCAATCCTTGGTCTATGACTGAAGACTCAGCGATCTTATATTATTCAAACTATTGCAGATCGGTACAAACATTCACTGGCAGCCGTCTGATTGGTCTTAGATTGACTATCGGTACCAATCAAAAGAATCTTGGGCCGCTTCATTAGCAGCTCAGCATTATGAAGCTGAGAAACCGACCTCCTTGGAACAGGTGGATCAGGCCAACATGACAGAATTTGATGACGTGTGCCTCACTTTTGTCTTTTTTTATGGCTGGTCCGACAATATGGAACGAGCTTCTTCAGGCAATGCGCCACCCTCCTTACATTATCTTTTCTCAATTCCACTCGCTGCTTAAGACCACTCTCTTCCGCCTGGCCATGGTCGGGAACGCTTCTGAATAGGGATCTTTTTATGGGGCGCTATACAAATTTTGATTGATTGATCACGTAGTGAAAATACATGTAAGGCACAATAAATAAATCTGGAAACGCAGACTTGGACAAAGTAGAAGTTCGAAAATAATCTTCAAACTTACATGAAAGACAAACCAAAATAGCGATGAGTTGTAAGTAAGTAATTGCAGAGGATATGGATAAAGTGAACACAATTAGATTCAGATAATTACACTCGTTTCTTTAGAACAGGGAGTGCTTATCGCAGCAATTACTTCCATTTTTCTAAAATTGTGTTGAAGTAGTCATTATATTGAAGGCGGAGAAAAGAAGAAGAGGAGGAGGAGGAGGAGGAGAAGTGGAAGAAAAGCAAGAGGATTAGGAGGAGGAGGAGGAGAGGAGGAGGAAAGGAAGAAGAAGAGCAGTCCCTTTAGCTAGCCTGAGAGGCAGCCATGGGTATGAAGTGTTAGCGACTTTATTTTCTTAGCCTCGCCGTCTCGTTATAGAGACCACACATCAAATTGCTTTATGTGCCATCGACAACGTAAACATACTCCCAATAAAATACTGCAGTATCATTGTTTCATGTTTATATAATATGGTTTATGCTTTTGATTTCGCAGTCTGTTCACCAGAAACTCAGTTATTTTTGAATGTATGGGGTTCATATTATCGAAACGTTAACGAATTCCTTCCAAAAAATAAGTAAGCAGCATTACAGTATTCTAATTATAATGCAACCATATCAACTATATTAATTTAGTGTGGGACAATGAAATTTAGGTGACGCAGGAATTTTTAATACAACCGCACATATAGCACAGGTAGTCGGCTCGCACACACTCACACAAACACTCACAGACATCGCCTCACTATCAACCCAATCACGATGAGCCCAGTTGCCCACAGTACGCCTACAAACTCAGCGTTACAGTACTCTGTCAACAACTTATAACACTGGCAAGCAAATAACTGGAAGGTGCTACTCCTCTAGGAACTCATGGTTCGGCTTAGACTACTTAGCAATAAAACCAGATTAAATCACTTCCATTTATGCCCTGATATTATTTATTTATATTCTTTTTTCTGTACTCCTGCTCAGTAAACGAAATGTTCTAGCGCAGGCTTGAGTGCAATATTCCAGTTCAGCCAGACCTAAGCATCAAAAGCATTTAGCTATTATGCATTGAGAGAAAATATATTGCATTTAATTTCATATAACATTTTTTGCCTGTATGGTGCTACATTTCAAATGAAGCTAATGGAATATCTGCTTAGGGTTTATCTCTAGTGAGTGGTTGTCCCGACAGTTAATGATTAACTCGTGTCTTCGTTCCTAATTGGCAGGTTTGATCTGATTTAATGAGTGTTTTAGCGCCGATGTCATCAATGCACAAAGCATTAACGGATGGTCGACTCAAGTGAAACCGTGCATAAGTTATAAGCTATGCAGGGGCGTCTATCCCCCCTAAGTCATTGGAGCAACTTCCCCTTTCCCCCTTCTTCTTCTTCTTCCTCTTCCTCTTCCTCCCCCCTAAAATGGTGACACACACACTGACAGATCTCCCCCCCTATTTCTTAGATGGAGCATTTGCTCCAAGGTTTCTATGGTGTAGATGCCTCTGAAGCTATGAGTGTAAAGTCTATGATTTGTTTGAGATTGCATAACTTTTTTCATAAATAAGCAGTCTTTTCAAACTATCAATATAGAGAAACTGATGTCATCAACTCACGAGTTCTATCGCTTTCAATCGACGGGCTGAAGACCAAAGAAAAACTAGATCGACCAGTCGTTATAACGTTACAACATAACCAGGTACAGTTTTACCAACTTCAAGTCACGCATGTGTGCAACAGAATTAAGTACCGGTAATTGTAATCTAAAAATGTCTAAAATGGCCTACCTCTTTTTTATAAGTTAAGTGCAAGGCATCAGCTTAATTGTTAATGAGCCTATTTAGGACTTTCGCTAAATAGCTGTAATAATTGTCTATTATTCCTTCTCCGGTTATAATTACCAGAGAAAGACAGCAGAGTTCCGTCTCTGAGGATTTCAATGCAATAATTTTAAAAAAGACTTTATACTTCTTTCAATCTTCCTTTCTTATAATGATCATTACAAGCGTCATTATCAAGATATGATCATTAATATCTTAATCTGCGTGATCGTCAGGATTTTCAGGATAATCATGAGTACCATGATCAACCTGAAAGGATGTCTTCAAACTCTCAGTTTTAAAAATATCAATAGGCCTATCTGTGAGAGCACTGGAGAGCAGTAAGTAGCAAAATAGTTTTTAATTTCTTAGATATTCTTACATGAGGTTTCCTCAGCACACAGTTTTCAGGATGATGTTGAGTACCGTGATCTCCTTATCTTCACTGAGCTAATCGAATTACCGCAATACTACTTTAGAAATGAATTCCTAATTGGCTTAATGTGTTGATCATGTACTCAATGCTGAAGTAAAGAAGTATTTAAAATGACCGTTTCGCTAATGCAGGCAGAAAGGATGAATTTTCCAAGAACGTGCGCTTTCTGGAACTTTCACAGGTATACATTTTAAGTTTACACTAACTTATTAAGGTTACACAAGCAACATCAATAAATATCACAGTGGCTTATGTTTCATTGCAGTTTGCTTAATTGCTTCTTAAAACATCTATGTTTCTTGAAATGTTTGTTCGTAGAAAACTCAATGTATGTCGCATTTTTTATATTGAAACTATATCTGTATGTCCTGGTTCACATGCCCCGCGTGGATCTCATCCAGGGCTGTAGTCGAGCGTATACGCGGGTATACAGCGTATACTTACCTCTAGCGAAATTTGAGAGCGTATACTCAGCGCTCTAGACGAGGGTATACGCGGGTATACAGCGTATACTTACCTCTGTAGAGACCTGAGTAATGAAATTTGGAGGAAAAAGAGAGGTTTTGACAGGTTTTTTGAGGTTTTTAGGGCGAATGACTAAAAAAAAAAAAGTCAGAAAATTTTAAGGGAATTTGTTAAAAGTCTGACATTTTTCTTAGACGAATTCCTAAAAAAAGGTCTTCAAATTTTTTTACGCCGCTGGTCACCGGTAGCGTATACTCACCTCAAATTTTACCACTACAGCCCTGATCTCATCATGCTTCACGTTTCAGGGAAGAATGGGATTCCGCTGGGTGTTCGGTGATATCAACGAATTTAACTCACACGATCTGTAGCTGTGATCATTTGACAAACTTCGCCATTTTGATGAGCACAGTTCCTTCGGTGAGTCGATTTGAGTACACAATTTGATGCATGCATAATCTCCTTATTAGCCTACTGTGCAAGAACTTTGAACACAGCTTTTAATCACAGTTGTTGAGCACCATCGATGTTCTTTCGTACAATTGTCGTGCGTGCACTTCTGATCTTCGGAAGGAGGGCAATTTCAAATATAGTTTTACTGGAACATGATATCCGTAACTTACAATAATCCTAGGACTACTTGGATTTAGCAGGGCATTTCGACATTGAAAACATTTCATTTACATTTTCTTGTTGCACTTGTTACTCGCGCTTGATAAGTACTTTAGAATATTATGACGACTGAGGTGAGAGGCAGCGAATAACTTACTGACTACGTTGCAGATGGACCGCTCAGCAGGATATAATCAGCAGTCGTTGAATTACAAAGCCAGTGCCCTACAGCATAGACCACCGTGCTCCACAGTCCTACATATTACTTCAGTTTTCGGCTTCGTATGACAGTCATAGTATTGCTACTGTAGTGTTCTGAGTCATTTAAAATGTTTCTTTTGCAGTACGACAAGGCGTTGTCCATCATTTCAATCATCGGTTGCAGCATTTCAGTCTTCGCTCTGGTCCTCACCGTTGTCGTCTATGCCTTAACGTGGAAGTGAGTCGTTTGACCATGAGTAAAACCTCTGGAACTCTCGACATGTCTTTTTCGGATTGTTCAATAAATCTTTGCCGTCACTATTTAGTACTTGCTCAGTTCAACCTGGGCATTGCTCAAAAGTTGAGATTATCACTCGAATTAAACTAAAATTAACCAGTGAATCTCAACTGTAATGAAATGTTTAAGAAATCTTTATGTTTTATTAATGCGTGTTGGCATATTTTTTAATCCAAGAATACATGGAAATAATTGCTTTTGTATTGCGATGTGTTTGTTAACAGACAGTCCAGATCAGCGCAGGCAACAGTTCTGCTTAATCTCTGCGTCGCTCTAATAATTGCCTATATAATCTTCATGGCTGGAGCAGACAAAGTCGATTCCAAGGTATTATCACACCTTAAGATGAGCTAAGTTTTGTAAAACCTAAGCTTAATTGTGCTCAGTACTAAATAAATATTCATTTGGTGTGAGATTTCGTGGCCCCGCCATGTGTTTTGACTGCTGCAAACTATTCTTTTTTTACGGAATAGGCCTTTATCGTGCATTTCCTTGTTCTAAATTCCTAGTGAACTTTAAGATTTACGCTACCGAAGACTATTTAGAAAAGTTTGTTAATATATTGGTAGTTGTACTATATCTTTATTTGAGTACAACCATTGCAAGCACAACAGATTTCCCTGCGATATGAGGCAAAGTTGTTCTGTTACACTACTACATTCTTGAGCTGCGATATATGATAATGATTGTAATTGTGATTTAAATCTGACATTTATATAGCGCAACTTCAAGAAAAAACTCATCAGTGGCGCTCCAGACCGAACCAGTGAAATTACTTTCTTATGCTGAAGCAGCATTTTTGTTAAGAACGATATATGTATATATTGTGAACCATATGTTTGTCGGTCTGTAGAACGGTTGCAAAGCCGTTGCTGTTCTACTGCACTACTTCTTCCTGGCCGCTTTCTTCATCATGTTGGCTGAAGGTGTTGAACTATTGCTCTACATCTTCTTTGTCTTCCACGTCAGACGAACAATCGAAACCGTTATGCTCATTGTTTCCGCGTGGGGTAAACATTTTGGTGGCGTTTGATCTTATAGGTTGCGATGAGTGTAATACACTGTAATTTGATGATGAACTTATTCTTAAGACCTACTTCTATCGAAGAAACTTGATCTGTTCAGTGCGATCTTCTTCCAGTCCGTTCCTTCCCTTTCACCACGCCTGACAATTCGGCGAATCGTTCTGAACTTTTGCATCAAACGTGAACCAGAGTGTTAAGGAAAGATCCTTTGGGCAGGAGTGATATCCATGAGGAAAGTTTGTCTTGAACGGAAGATCTGCAATTTTGCTAAGAATTGCACCAGGGCCCAAAGACTATATCCCTATATGAGTAAATATAGAAAAAGGCGCCTTCTGTGACTTAATTTGATTTCTAACAGGTGACTGCCCCTTTATTTGGGGGCTTTTGGCATCGAATAGAATCCCCGCCAAATCCCCACCTGAGTACTGGCCAACCACCCCTCGTATGCCGGGTCTAAGCAAATGAAGTCGCTAACACTGCATACCCATGGCTATATCGGAGATAGCTTAAGGGAATGCTCTTCTTCTTAGTATAACTTGACTTTGTTGCTAATTGGTGATTGCCACGTCTCTTAGTTTGATTGGAATCTCATTCTTTGTACACATTTTACGTGAAATAATATGACTCCTTGTTCATTGTGTTTACTTTTCTTTTATATGTTTAGTCCTACCGTTCCTCATTGTGGCCGTGTCTCTTGGGTCCACCAAAGGGGAAGGATACGGCAATGGCTACGCGTCAGTAACTTTTAATCATAAAGTCCATATAAACACGATTTAATTGGGCTCACAGAGCATATGTAACCGAGTGCTTATATCGCGCCTTGTATAAACCATTCAAAGGAGCAATCAATCTATCTACCTAGCTTGTGGTGTTCGTGCAAGCGTCACCAGCATTGATGGACTAAAACTTTGCATTTCCATCTTTAGATATCTAAAATAAGCACATACATATATATTTCATTTGGTGATGAAACTTAAAGTTTGGCAGATGAACTGCCAACTATTATAAATTGAAGATGCCCATGTGTTTCTCATTTAATTTGTGAATTCTGTGATGATATAATAATTATAGTAATAATAATAATAATGATAATAATAATAATAATAATAATAATAATGATAATAATAATAATAATAATAATAATAATAATAATAATAATAATAATAATAATAATAATAATAATAATAACCATCTGCGAAGACTAGCCATTCCAGAACAATGCCCCCCTAATTTTTGAACTCCCGAGGGATCATATGTACCTCGGGGAAAAAAAAATAATAATAATAGGGGCCTAATGATAATAATAATAATAATAATAATAATAATAATAATTATAATAATAATAATAATAACAATAAACCAAATAGCAAAAATGTCATTAATTGATTTAAAATTCATACGACTGTTTATAAACCGTTTTCTTGATTGCAGATGTTGGTTGTCAGTTGATAACGGTCTCATCTGGGCCTTCGTTGCTCCCGTTCTCTGTATTATCACGGTAGGTATAAGTCTTTTGTATATCAACAGTAGCTGCCAACTTATACAACACACGCATATATGGTTTGATGATCTCAAATTTTTATCCAATAGCATTATTAGAGTCAAATAAACTTGTTTAAAATTTGTGATGTAAATTGGAGGCAACTCTTTAATCGCCCACAAACCTATATGCCTAGATAAAAACAAATGACACACATATGCATAAACAGAAAGATCCCTTACAAAAAATATTTTGTTCAAAATTGAAATTAAAACATTCGTTATTATGTCAAATCGTACCCGCTTAAAAACTGCTAACAAATTACAAATTCAGCGCTCGTGAATAAGCTGGTGCTCTGCGCTTATTCACGGTTTGGTTTCGGTTCACTATCGGTTGATGTCTTATGCATTAGACACCGGCGCCATTGAAGATTATTAAGAATTAATAACATATAACAGATGCGTCAATATCAATGCCATGCAATGCATTCTATATTTTTACTGGGAACCTCACATGCTTGCTGGTTTTATATTTTATACAGGCAAACTTTGTTATTCTAACCATCGTTCTAGTGTGGATATCTCGGAAGAGATCTGTCATCTCTAATAACGCAAAGAAGAGAGACCAGATACGGTAAGCACCGTTAGAAACGATATTTCTGTTATTCCCAGAATTTCTAAGTTACTATGACGTTTCTCGTGTCATTATTTTTTGCATAAAGTAAATTAGAATCAAATTACATTTACAGAAAACAAAGATCGTTCAACGCACTAAATTTCTAAAGTGCTACCTTAAAGCTAAGCGCAAAGCACCAGCTTAATCACCAGCGCTGCGTCAAATATGCTGGGTTGTCCAGATATCGATGTCCATTGGAGGTCATATTCACCCACATCCTTGCCTAACTTTCGGCTTATTTGTCGGAATTCGACGAGGCCCCTTCACCGGATAACGACTCTTTATTACGATTTCACTTGAAGCGACCATCGAATCATCGATTGATTTTTATTCATCCTGATAACAGTGCTATAGAAATAATTAGATTTCTGTAGATGGATTGATCCGAGGAATTATTTGGTTGACTATCAACTTCTTGCTTACATGTAAACTTTCAAGTGACCATATTGTTGCAATATAAATACATGTGGCTGGTGTTCGTCAATGTGTGTGTGTGTGATCTTCATGTATGTTTTGTTGAAGATCAACGCTTTGGAATATGTCGGTTACCTGTCCAGTGCTTGGCATTGGCTGGCTCTTTGGCGTATTTTCCATTGTCTTCAGTTCCGTTGTCTTCCAGTACCTGTTTGTCATCGCCAATTCCCTGCAGGTTAGAGCGTTTTTGTCATCGCTTTTCTTTACCACAGACTCGATATGCTATATCAAGACGCACATTTGCTACAATAGGACTAATTAGCATAACCTTGGAGGGCTAAAGACAGACTTTAAAGGCGCAACTTAAAGGTTCAGATATCTAATACCACAGCTGCATGCATTGGCATATATTCATGAATAAATGCATAGTTGCATACATACACACATGCATTACATCAATTCATATAAAATGTTCAAAAATCAGTTGCATATTTTTAGGAAGATGTGATTCTTTAATTTGACTTCCGACTAGACTGCTTGGTTTTTTTACAGGGTCTGCTCATATTCATATTCCATGCGCTTATTCGTAACAAGGTAAGCGGATTCATTTCCATCTACTGGTATTCGGTTAGAGTAATGCTTAACTTCATTGACAAGCAACTTTGATAACAGAGTATAGAGTAAATTTTATCTACAAGCAACTTTGAGAACAACTGACCGCATTAAGATGCAGGTAAAATGTTGATCGGTGTACAATATAAAAAGATTAATGACCAAGGGATATTCGGTCATTGCGAATTCTTCCGTCCGCGAAGGACTGCTTGATGGCCTAACCGTGTGTCAGTCGACTGTCATCGTACTTCGACTCTGAACTTGGTGGCAACCGTCAATCTGCGATGGGAATTCTTTGGTTGGACTCTGGAGTCCACCAATCGAGGTTTTTCAACTTCTCTAAGCTTTGCTTTTTACTGATGCCAGGCATTCATTCATTCTTACTCTCTATAGGGGTAGGCTATGCTTGGCACGCTCGGCGTTTGGTTAGTAATGCGATTCGTACGGTTCACGGGATACTTTAAGACGGTTGCTGTGTAGGACATTTTTTAGAACCTGTGCATTGTGCAAGCCCTTTACTCACCATTGCTCAGCGCCATCGCTTGAAGCTTAGTCATAACACGGTGGCACTTATAATAACTGATGCACTTGTTGTTTTAAATGAGCTGAAACTCTATTTCGGTTAGCGTAGACCGCCCTCTTGTGAAGCTATTAAACAGGCATTAATATAAGTTGTCTAGATACATACATGAATGCAGACACTCAAGGTCTGTCATCTCTTCTAGTGTTAAATACGATAGATGATCAGACTTTGTTTGGAGAGGCATTCCTTGTTCGTTCAAAAGGCGTAGTTGTATTAGCTAGCAGATGTAATGCGAAACGAGGCCTTACTGAATTGTGCATGCTTAGACCATGATAACGCGGGTTTACTGATAAGCATAAATATGGGTGCTTTTCAGAAAATGAGTGAAAAGCTTTCGTACGTCTACTCAAACTACATTTGTCGTTGTCGTAAGCCCAACCCCAGCGTCTCCACCCAGACTTCGACTGAGGAACATACAACGAAAACAATGGATGGGCAGTTGTATGGAGGAATTGAGATCCAGGACGATTTCCAAAGCACCGGAACACAGTTTATGAGCATCGAAGACTCTGACACGTTGGAGTCAACGCACTAAGGGAACACGACATCCTAGAATGTCTGGGCATCACGTGGAATTGACGACGGCGGATGAAGAGCCTGAGAAAGCTGACTTTCTTATAGTCAAGCATTTCCTAAATTATACTCCTTTCGTTTAATTTACTTTAGAACATGTTAAGTCTAACATTATACAGAACATTACTGAGAGTAGAAGGAAGGAGGCAGAAAAGAAGGGAAAGAAATTACTTGCACTATCTCGTATTTACATACTATATCTAAATTTCAACTTTAATATCCCCTTCAAGTAAATTGTTGAATGCGCTGCTCGCTGGTAAGGTATCACATTTAAGCTGTAACATCAAAATAGGCAAATTACAAGATATTAACTTACTAATCGGTACTAAATATCACAGGTTTTTCCTTTGTTTGTCCCAATTTCGTTTGAAATCCCACATATACCATTTTGCTATAAACAATTGTGCATGCCTGTATCGAATAATACGGGTTTATTGATGAGCATAACTCGTGTTATGTTGTTGCTCAATCAATGATAAGAACAAATTGTGTGTTCCAAAACAGTTAGCTAAGAGTCAGATAGGAGAACTGAGAAATTGCGCATGAGGAATTTTCATTTCTAGCATTCTCGATCTCTTGATGATTTCTTACGCTGTATAAAATACGTACATTCGCAGTGTTTTTCACGTTCTTCACATTATTCTTTCTTCTAAAATGATTAAAATTTCTGAAATGGTAAAGCTTTTTGTTATGTTTCGTTAGACTGTGTTGCACACGCAGTAAAATATTTTAGAGAAAAGGCATAGGGCCTATAACAAACTAACGATTGCCTGGCTTAATGCTGTTTGTTTCTGGTACAATGAGATTGGCACAAATTAATTTCCGTTTTATTACCCTCTTAGGATTTGTTAACCCAGATGTCGGGGTTTAAGTCCTCACCAAGGTAGAAATATTTGTCCAGTCCTCTCTCAAATTTACTTTGTGTGCCACGATCAGACAAGAAGCCAGAGGATGTGCCACCTACCTTTATATGTTGAGGCTAAAAAGAGTGAAATGTCTAAAACCTCTTAGTATGGCTTAAGATACTCCTTTGTTATTCTCTTCGTACACTCCTATTCTATTCATATGACGAATGGATGACTTGAAAGAGCCTGTAAGGCGATGCTGTTTCTTCCTCTTCTTTTCAGATTTGACTATTGCAAGCAACATGAAAAAGAGTCTATTCATCGCGTTGAATGTTGTTAGTTACGGGTGTAGTCTCGTAGCATTCCAATACTGAATGCGATTATGTTAGCCTGCGCTATGTTGATCCGATGAAAAGATTTAATTGCGTTACAGTACCGCTAGTGCCTTTCATAGCTGCAGACGCAACAATTGGATAAGAAACGTTATTGCTGCCATGGATGACTGGAATTCTTGTACAGCGACGCCGCACATGTACAATTCGTAAAACCCTCTAAGGCGTATCATCGACCTCTTTCAGGTCACACAATACAGCGCGTTCGACCCATTATGAAACCCTGGGCTAGTTTATGAGCTTTGAATATCTGACACGTCAGATTATGTGACACGTGTAACATCTCTAACATGATAGATCTACAAGTCGAACTGTACACTTCTGAACTCTATAGGTAGGACTAGGGCATTGTCACATTACAGTTGTATTGCAAATGAAGCACCAGAAACCCACTGAACTTTCTGATGCAAACCCTGGAATAATGTATTATAGCTTAACATGCGTAATAAAATGTTGAAAAACATATAAAATAGGATTAAAGATATCATCGTGGGGCGTGGTGGCTCAGTGGTAAGTTCGGCGCCTTGTTACCGGAGGGTTGCAGGTTCGAATCCCACTCTAGCCGCTGCGTACGGACCTTGGTCAAGTCCTTCACTCGCAATTGCTCGTGTCCCTTCGGCGTGAAAATTCCAGCACAGTATCAAATGCTGTAGTTGGGAGCGCATCTGAGTAGTAGTTGACTTCGAGAGGCGCTATAGAAATATCCGGAATAAAAATAAATAAATAAAATAAAATCCAAAATTATCCTCTAAGATTTCAATCTCTACACCCGGGATAGAAGCAGCCTTTACATATTATCGCGGCAGCACGTTTCTACAAATACATTCTAGGGTCTAGTCACGTCTTTGTTGCAAATTGGTGATGCGCATAAAGGGTGTAGCACAGCAGACAGTTTTCCATTTATGTTACGATGAAGTTGTTCACGCTGTCGGTGCACACCTGTAAATCACTTTTGTCGTTATTTTGCAAGTGACACACCTGACGTGTGTTTGATGAACGATCGTTTTTCTAAAGCAAGGAGCGCCTTGCAGTACAGCGAACAGTGGACGTGTATAGCCAAGAACGATCAATACGTTAGATTAATGGATCTTACCCTGAATAATAAGTGTGTCGTAAATTGTATTTACAGCACGACTTGTGTTGTATGGGTTCGAGCCTCCTCCTCCTCTAACACGGTTACTGTGTAGAAATTTGAGCAAATTGCTCTATCGATTTTTCTATTGGGTAGTGGCGCTTAATAAATGCATAGAAATAAATAATGAAATCTAAAAATAATAATTTTGTGCACATCAGATAAATAATTAATTAAATAAATTAAAGATAAATTAATGGTAAAAAATAATAAGTAGCTGTGGTACTTCAATATATTTAAAATATAAACAACATGAATAAGTCAATTAAAATATTAATATAAATAATGTTATTGACTTACATATTAAATAACATAAATTAATTTTTTAATATAACTGAATTTATTTATTTATTAATAATATTTAAAGTGTAAGTAATATAAATAAATTACTAATATTAACAAATATATTGACTTATATTTTAAATATTTTTACGAATATATGAATACTTTTATAAAACAGTGTTCCCAACTTGGTTCATGTGGCACACGAGGGTGTCGTGAACCTGTCCTAGGGGGTGCTGCGGATAAAAATATTTGTGCAGCTTTTTCTGTCAAAAATTGTGAATAACTACTGACAAAGACCTATGACTTTTTTTAAACTTAAAGAAGTGTAGAAATAGCCGCAACATTACGGTTGAATGCAAGGAACGTTTGCCGTTGTTCAAATAAAGAACTAGCTCTCTAGCTCTCTCTCTCTCTCTGTCTCTCTCTCTCCCTCTCTCTCTCTCCCTCTTTCTCTCTGTCTCTCTGTCTCTCTCTGTCTCTCTGTCTCTCTCTGTCTCTGTCTCTGTCTCTGTCTCTGTCTCTGTCTGTCTGTCTGTCTGTCTCTCTCTCTTTCTCTCTCTGTCTCTGTCTGTCTGTCTGTCTCTCTTTCTCTCTCACTCTTTCTCTCTCTTTCTCTCTCTCTTTCTCTCTCTCTCTCTCTATCTCTCTCATCTTCCGGGGCAACCAGAATTTGTTCTTCATTTGTCATTTTACGACAGCGTGCCCACGCTGACTTGACACAGCGCCAGAGAATAAGCCGGTGCTCTGAGCTGAGCTCTTAAGTAAAGCTTTAGAAATTGATCGAGCATGAACTTGCAATTGTATCGCTTAGTACAGTTATATACTTGACGATTGTGTATGTTTTTCAATTTATAACAAATAGCTTGCTTATTTTCCTAGCTGTAAAACCCGTCAATGGTGTCTGCTTAATTGGCTCTTATGGTCCACAACTCCTTGCATTGCTTCTGCAGTAACTTTTATTTCTAGTAAGACTGTTGAGTCTCTCAGAATAAAAATAAAAATGAATTAGAAATAATCGTTCAAAGCTAGTAAATTATCGTTAAACTTAGATGAGACAAAATTCATATTATTTCGATTGCATCAAGGCCGTATTTAGGGGGTGTTTTTGGTGTTTAAACACCCCCCGAAATTAAATAATGTAAAAATTAAATAATGCATTTGCTAACTCCAAACCCCTTGGTCGGTTGACTCGGTTGCTTGTCGGCTTGCTCAAGGACGAGAAAACACCCCCCGAAACAGAAAACACCCCCCGAAACAAAATCCTGGCTACGGCCCTGGATTGCATCTTAATTCACTCCAGATCAAGCCATGAGAATAACCGTGGACAAAAAGGAAATTGAACAGATAACATCCTCTGAATTCCTTAGCGTGTGTGGATCAACACATAACCTGGAACAAGCACATAACTTGTATTGCGAAGAAACTTTTAAGATATCAGTATAGGCCTATAATCTCACATTCTGCAATATTTGTATCACAGTTTATTTCTCCCATATTTGTCATATTGTAACATTTGCTGGGGTCGAATTATCTATCCCGGTTAAACAGATTAATAATTAAACAAAAACATGTTGGCTGTACTTGGTGTAGGTAACAATGGTCTGCCAGTTCTAAGCCTGTTTTGTATTTGGCTTCTCAACTAACTAAAACTGACTGACATAACGAAATTTCAAATTGGACTATTTAGGTTTCGTTACCATAACAAACTGCTGCTAATAGCATTCAATGGTTATTTTCATAGAGGTGAGGTTTTCTATAGCTATGACACAAGATCTTCGTTAAAAAATCGAACCGAAAAGGCTTGTACAAATGTGAAGCTTTTAAACTTAAATGCTTGGGTCCACTAGTATGCGGCTCCCATTCGGATTTTCTAATAAATGTGCTGACTTTAAATCAGTTTTAATTCAACTTAGATGCTGCTTATTTAGTTTACATTCTCACTTAAAGTTGTTGTTCAACATCAAAGATTAGGCGAGATGACTATCTCAAGTCTATCTATTTCAGTCAGCTTACTGAGCGGTCTGCTAGTTGGCGCCTTTGACACCCATGATAGATTGTCATGTTCGTTAATACCAGAAAGGGTGTTGCATCAGGTAGCAGTTGTACCTTTTGTTACGGTCCGGTGCTTTCATTCTGTATAGCAGTCATCCATCCGCCCAAGCGAGTCAGTCAAGAAGCATTCAGGTATAGCTAGAATAAGTTCTATTTTGCTAGTCCCTCTGGACTTAACGGGACAGGATGTTGCCTAAAACAACCGCCAAGTTATCCAGTGTTCGCATGGGCTATAAATGTTTTCCATGGACTCTCCTATTCGTCGCAGGTACCGGTATTTGATATTTCTTTGTAGTTAAATGCCAGAAGGCAAGACAATAATCTATTCTTCAGCATCACAGGTCATCAACTTAATCTAATTTTTTATAAAATTAATAAAATCTCGTTACAGTAGCTACCTATGCGAAGTTAGTGACGGAATCGGACAATTTTCGTTTCCTCGAGTCCCATGGATAAGGTGCCACATGTAAAATCATTAGAAAGGGTGTTGCATCAGGTAGCAATTGTACCTTTTGTCGAAAATTGCCTTTTGAGTCTTCCCTAACTTGATTACTAATCTGCAAATCAGAAAGCTTAATCTCTTAATTCTCTCATTGTAAACCTAGACTGTTTCAAAAATATATCTAAATAATAAGAAATTACTTTTAAGGAAAAACGACCTTCAGTCAGTAGCCACTAATGTTACTCTAAGCCACTCTAATAGACCTCCTCTAAATGATTTTAGCTTCTACGAGTGTAAACAATTGTTTATTGATAAACAGGCGCAATATGAATTTCTACGTAACGGTTACAATGTTTCTTCGTTTGCACAGGCTACATTCTCCAAACATCAGCTCAAAGTAAGAAAAACTAAATGTTGGATTACTGCACAAACTATTGGTTATAATGACTAGCCTATTTTGTTAGAAAACTCGTACTATAAAATCGTATTCATTCTAACCTTTAAGGTTTCTGCTGTAAAACACTCTGTTAACAGAGTTTTAAAATGAGTTAAGCCCTTTGCAATTACAATCATTCCAAAGAATCACGACTTTGGTAAAAAATAATTGTATTACAAATAAATATAGCAACACTAATAATTTTGATTCCTGATGGATTACACTTACCTCGGGTAAAAGAATAATAATGATAATCATGATAGGCTAATAATAATGATTAATAATATAAAAATGGTCATAAAATAGTACTTGGAGAGCAGTTGCCATCCAAGATGTAATTAATGATGTCCAGAAAATGTGTAGGTCTTAAAGAATTATATGTATTTGAGAATAATATAATAATGATAAGCGTAATTAGTACTATTATCATCATTATTATTAATTATACCCGAGGTAGATATGATTCCTCAGGAACGAAAAATTATGTTAGGAGTAAACAAAATTAAAAAAAGAGTTATACTGAGACAGAGAAGAATGGAGGAACTGCATTGCCCGATGTGCAGCTCTGCACGGGAAGGACTAAGTACTAAGTAAGTAAGTATACTCCTGAAGTTGATGGTCACGCATCAATTATCGGTGAAGCGACGCGGGTCTTTGAAGTAACCTTGGCCACCTGGCACTTGTGGCGCTTCGATCTACCCATGTTCAACTTGCAATCAGCGGCTCAACGTAAAGCCAGATATGCGTAATATACCATTAGTGAGGGTCTGCAGGGCGGTGGCGATACCGTGTGCCGTGGATGCCATCACCTTCGTCGCTCCAATCTACCGACGTAACTTCTGAGATTCTGAATATGATGCTATGTTAACTGTGGTCTGGATTCCGTTGGTTCATTCATTCGTTCATTTAAACATTTATATAGCGCCCCTTCAAGGGGGCTACTCAGAGGCGCTCCCAGTTCCAGCACGAACATACAGAACAGTTTTTATCAATCGTTGGGCTCTACGTGTGTGCGTGGGCCAACCACGGGTCACTGTCCTAGGTCTCTGTGCACTGTTTTGCTAACCGATGAATTTCTGTTGCATTCAACATCAGTTAGATTAACGCATTGAGCGACTCTGATTTTTAGAGTGGCGCTAGGTAAATTTTTCTAATAAATATATAAATAAATTACTAATAACTACGAAAGCAATATTGATTATTATTGTAGTTATAGTTATTATAATTATTATAATTTCAGATTGTCCGCCTCATTGTACTGCGTGCGACACAAATTTTGTCTGTTCAGCATGCGCCCCCCGTTACACTGCTTATCAAGGAGTTTGCGAAGGTAAGCAACATTCATTTGTTCCTTTTCTTATAAAATATAACACTAATAACCTGCTAAAAACAGTAACTGCAAATACTAATTTTACCTTGCCCGAAACATGGCTAAACTAAGTAAATTCGGCATTAACTATAATCTTGCCTTACTCTGCTTACGTTACCGAATCTTACCTAAATTTACTTTAATTACACCTTACCATGGTTTTGGTCTGTTATTTGAAGCCCTTTATAATCCACTCATTTGATAAGACCACTCGAATTGCCTCGTCTGGTGGATTAATTGAGTTCTTCTGCCGGTGTCGAACTCAGCTGTTAGTGATATGTTATCAGAATGGTATCTCCTTGCCATTTTTCATACTGTATGAAGGCCGAATGTCAGGGTTATCAGATCCTTCTTCACGACTGTAGTCCAACTGGTTTGAAGTCAACCGCGTTCTCCTCCTTAAGGCTTTTTCATTGCTGTCCACAGGCCTCTCCAAGGCTGTAGTGATAAAATTTGAGGTGAGTACACGCTACCGGTTAGTTTTCAGAGACATATTAGAGGTGAATGGAAATATTTTGTGAGGTGAGTATACGGTCTCCAGAGGTGAGTACACGCTGTATACCCGCGTATACTCTCGACTACAGCCCTGGGCCGCCGCCTCTCATGTGTTCCTCATCTTCCGGAGCACCTTCGGCATGCCCGAAAGAGCTCACTCTACGTTGCCAGACAATGACAAAGACTGCTACTGAAGCCATTCTCTTCCTGATCACCACGTACCGACATTGACCATATAGGGAATCCGCGGGATCCTTCTGAGGCATCATGAAGACATCTTATGGCATCGAAGGCCGTTGTCGTCATTACCGGCACCACATGTCGAAACTTTCAAGCTTCCTATATTAGGCCTCAATGCGTCAATTACTTCCAGCATATCATCTGCAGCCGTTGGAAGTAGTGATCTGTATTTTAGCTTTGTCTCAGTTGATCTCTAGTCCAGGTTATTTCTGCTGATGACTTCCAGCGCTGGGAATTACAGTTCCTCCATCTGCGGCAGTGATGAAACATTATCCACCTCCTTCCCGAAAATTATGTCTAACAAGTTACTGTCTACTATGGGCTTTATGATTTCGTTCATTGGTGCCGCGAAAGGATCTTACGTGACGTTGTCATAATAGTTTCTTAATTGTTTAAAGTGTAGCCTCCTCCCCCCCCCTAATTCTTAGCTATACCCCAAGCTATACCATAAGGTTTTATTGGCATATCTTTCTTCCCACCGACAATGGCTGTACGAGTGTAAGTCTTCCTCATTTCTGTCATGTCCCATAAACTTCCATATCGCCATACGTTTAGTATATCTCTCATTATAAAACCACAAAGCTTACTTTTACGCTTACCTACTCAGATAGCCGTATATATTCAGATAGAAAAAAAGGTTTCTCTGCTGGTAAAATAGGAAATGTTGTTTTGTTCTTCTTTCGCAGATTGTGGAACGAATTGTCTAACGTGTACTCACGGCGGAAACTGTACCGTGTGCGATTCGACATATGGACCTGTAATCAACACGCCAAACTGCAGCCGTTAGTTTGTTTATTTTTACGCACTTACTAATTTACCGACTCACTTATTGTGTTTCCAAAGACCAGCTGCGTCTGTTGAATCAGCAAATGTTTAGTTTAAAGTCAGAGTTTTGTGTTGAATCATAAATTATGTCTGTTTTGGCATGAAACACACATTGCGTACTTCAAATCCCACCATATTAACGAAAAACTATGTTTGAATCGTAAACTTCAAATTTCTAAAGATTCAGGAATAGTTGTTTGTTAATACCTGGTAGGTCCGGATTCGAAGCACCAATGTATGGTAATATCAAATACAAACAATGAACAGCGAAGTTAACGAACAACTAACTACTGCTGTGATTTTAACCAAGGCAACTGGCCTTCAGTTGCTTTGGTAACTTTAACTTGCGTTTTGCTGGTATCACGAAACAAAATATGCTTATGCTCTAAAGAGTTCAGAACTGATTACTACACATAACCTATGCATTGGCCTGCTTTTCGGCAAAGGTTTGTTTCAAATTAGGACTCATAGTTTATATAACATTGAACTTTGGTCATCCACAATCCTTGAAATCAATCATTTTCAAAACGTAGCATTAATTAACCAGGATCAGATGATTGCCCTAAACTGGTCATATCTAAGACTAGAACTGCTCTTGGTGAACGAGCTTTTCTATTCCTGGACCTGGATTTGGGAACTGTAAATCTGTCCGTTCTGCTCATTCGCTTGTGTCAATTAGTTCTCAACTTAAGACATACCTTTTTAAAACTGCTTGTCCACCCTAGGCTGCCTCTGACTTACGGTTACGAACTTCAGATAATTCCGAGGCGTATCGTAATCGTAATCGTAATCGTAACTCAAAATTTCTAAAGCGCCACTTGAACGCTACGCGCAGTGCACCAGCTTATTCACGAGTGCTGCGTCGAGTGAGATGGGTTGTGCATGGTGCTCATGGAGGACTACAAAATTCCGTCACTGCAGCTGATTAGCGTGTTGGTAATTGGCTTTTTCTACATTATAGACCCTACAGATAAAACTTCTTGTTTTAAATCTTTTGTACGTCACTGTGAGCAAAAACTGAAATTATTATAACCGAATATTATTTTAGAGTTGATTATAATTTGAAAGAGCACAATGTGATTTCTCTGTTACGTTACTTGCATTGTTTAGCATGCATAAGCAACTGTGAAGTGTGCAATAAGAACCTGACCTACTGCGACTCTTGCTCCAAAGGATATGGCACATACCCGAACAGAACCTGTGGACGTGAGTTAATACATAAATTTATGTGTCCTGAATTGGTCTGATCTAGCCTAATCCAGTATAATCTTATTTAGCTAAATGTGGCCTAGTTCAATAAATCGAGTCTAATCTCTTGTAACAATCTAATGCGACCTATAGGCCATTCTCATCTACCGTAGTGATATCTACGTTAATCCACTGTGATCTAATCTATTGTTTCACAATTTAGTATAATGAATATAATCTTGTCTAATCCAAACTGATGGTTTCCTTGGCTCCGTTGTTACAAATTTCAATACCTTATTAAAATTGTGACAATTACATTGTATAAAGCGAGAAAAGTCTTCTCACCACCTTTAAAAGCACCTGATCATTTATGTGGTGCCTAATGAGACACCTCTCAGTTATTTATGCTTATAAGTGTGTTGCATAATTTGTATCATGTCATATATAAGACGTGCTTCACGTTATATTGGTGTTAAATTTCAGCATGTTCCGCATTCTGTACCGTCAAGAACACCTGCTATAGCTACGGAGCTGGTACATGTGACCTATGTGACCCAGGATACTATTATACGCCAGAGAAATCGTGTGGCCGTGAGTACCTTGTGTGATAAAAGTAAAACAAATTATTTCTTCGCATCCTTGTGCTTCGATTCCCTTCCACCGTTTGTAATTTGCGCTGTAAAAATGTTTGTAAATAGTCTATTACATTGAATTAAATTGTTTCGCACTTGGTTTCAGCTTGTGCCAGCAACTGCTTGTCGTGCAACATGAGTCTCGCCTACAAATGTGACATTTGTCAGCCGGGTTATGGACTTACTACGAACAAAACTTGTGCTTGTACGTCTGATGCTTTGTCGTCTATAAGAAACTTACTATGATCAACTTGTTAGATGTTCTCTAAATACTTTAACTTCTTATCATGTTTCATCATTTCTGGTAGAGATACTGTATATAATTGTCACGATAATTTCGCGATCATGTCGTATTAAAGTATTTGACCACATTATGCCAACTTAACTCCACGCTGACTGATCTTGTGCCAAAAGCTGATCCAACAAACTCGCGTTTGCGCACTTGATTCGTAATTTATAAGAGCTTGCAGGCGATTAGTTTCAACCTGGTCTCCTCTGACGCGGATTTTGTCAGGCGCTCAGACATGTCATTTCGGGTATTTACATTTATATCACGTGTGTGGTTAGCGCTTTTTTAGACGCTCCTTTAAGCTCTGCATGAATATTCGAGTAGGATTACGCTTCCTGAAACTGGCCATATTCCAGTTTTAATCTTATGGACTTGGCAGTCCAGTAGTAGAACTCATAATATTCACTATGTCCTTACGTGTGATATATTTATTAGCATGTTCTGTGCAGTCGAATGTAGTACGACAGAGCTTATAAGTGTGATTGATATAACACTGTATATGGATTGACTGCAAATGGCTCGAATGACCATTAATGAAATAATTGTTTTTATGAATTTAGCTTTAGTGTCATGAAAGTATTAGTGAATTAAAGTTGCTTGTTATCCTTATAATAATGTATATCAACATATATTGCCTCTGGCTTCCCTTCCTTATTGTTCGTTTCCTTCGCTTTTCTTTCCTTTTCTTTTCTTTCCTCTCCTTCCCTTCCCTTTCCTTCCCTTTATTTGATCTACGAAGGCTCTTTAACGAATCAAACGGCCATCTTGCTTATGCATAGAATTCTCGTTTCTTTTGCCTTCTCAATTATTCAACAAAGATTAAATGTTCCAGTCAGCCTATCTTAAAATACCTTACCTCAGAAGGACCAGCTTAAAAAATTGGCGAGCGTTTATTATTCTGAGTAGGGCTGAAACCATGATTCTTATTTTGTTACTGTAGGCATGCACGTAAGCATATCTGAGGACCTCTAATGTAGAGCATTTTTAATACCTACTAAGGCGTTGCACGCCTTTATGTGTAACTGATATCAACAATTACGGTTTAACTCCGTTTGAAATTCAAGAGAACATAATTATATTTAACGGAATATTTCCCAGAGGAAAAATTCCAAGGCATGAATATACACGAAGGGTTGGATTGGCACTGTCCATGGGCTCCTTAGGAATTTACTCAAGGTGCCGCTGCATTAATGCTGTAAAAAAATTATATTAAGCACTTTACGTTACATTTATCTTAAATTGTAGCTTGTGCCAGCAACTGCTTGTCATGCAACGCCAGTGGCCAATGCCAGATTTGTCAGCAAGGCTATGGACTTACTGTGAACCTTACTTGTGCTCGTACGTTTGACATGTTGTATTTTTTTTAGAAAATACTCTAGGAAACCTTAAGATATTCTGCAAATGCAGTGTTGTGTTCATACTATTACTATTCAGATGTAGGCCTACTACATTTCAATGTGATCAGTCTCCTGCACAGCTGGATGTAATATAACAGGGACCTGTAAATGTGATCGATGCGATCCAGGATATTATGGACCTGCAGCAAATGGCTCGTGCAGCAGTATAAGCCAATGAATTTGCTTAAATATTTTTCTCATTGCATGCCGCGTACTTATGGTTAGTTTTTCAGCAATTCATTACAAAATTTACCTCAATATTCTTTCAGTTATGACGCAAGCTGATCTGTGTATCTATAATAACACTAGTGTATTTGCCCGTCATATTATGACGTCATATTATAGGCCTATATGTATCGTTGGTTATCGCCGTCGTCAAGACCGCCGTCGTCAAGACAAACGGTTTATGTTTCACAATAGAACAGAACCCGTTTGTGACGTAGCGTCCCCCGACAGACGGACACTATATGGATATTACATGTATAGATAGCAATATTTCTTAAACTTTCAAAGTCTGATATTGCTGTGTACTGTAATAATATTTCAGCATGTTCACCGAACTGCACGATTGGATGTATCAACACAGGTGCCTATATGTGCGATCGATGTGATCCGGGATATGGACTGACAGGAAAAGTTAATGGCTCTTGCGCCCGTATGTTTTAACTTTGTAAATAGCTTAAGCTTAAATATTATATTTTCCTTAGTGCATGTCGCGTTCTCGTAGTTATTTTTTCAACTGTGACCTAATTTACTTCAATATTCGTTCAGCTATGACGCAAACTGTTCCGTACATCTATAATATAAAAACGATATTTCTAAAACTGTTCACAGTCTGACATTGCTGTGTACCATATTTCAGCATGTTCACCTAACTGCGCGATCGGATGTACGAGCGCAGGAGCTTATAGGTGCGATCGATGTGATCCGGGATATGGAGTCACAGCAAATGGCTCTTGCGCCGGTATGTCTTAACATTTTAAAAGTTCGCTCAACTATCTTTCTCTCTTCAATTCCGTCAATTATAATATGTCGCTTGCCCACTGTCATTTTCTTAATATCATCTTTCGGTAACTTCCCAGGCTTTCCATTCAAATAAAAAAGCCTACCTTATAAAAAACATCACCCTGATTTATCCATACCCTCGCTTTAAAGTTTCCCTCAATCGAAACGCAACAAATTGTAACAGCTCCATCGTGTCTTTCTCTCTGTGGGCTTATGGGAACAAGATTTTCTTAACTTGGTATCTTTCGATAACTCATCTGACTTCATCCAACGTTCACGTTGGGGTCCATAGAGTAGTGGTAACATCACTGGCGTGAAGGGCAAGCGGTAGCGGGATCGCTTCCCGCTACCAACCCTCCCAAAAGGTCCACTCAACCTATTTTCATTCGCGAGATGGCGCGTTGTTAAAAAATGAGATGTATGACGTGATGGGCGCCTTGCATGGCTGCCATATACAGTTAAATTCGACTCCTGTAATAACTTGTGATCATCCGTTCATACTGATTTGCAATCATACTGCGTTATTGTCAGTTTTAAAATATTAAACGAAAATATTATTATTATTATTATGAATAAATTTTAATTCACGCCTTAAAAGTTCAAAGTTTACAAATACCTTTCCTTTAAATATTTTTGGCGGCAGCTGTGGAACGCAGCCTGAAATTTCTTTCTTTGCCGTGAATAACTGTTCATCTAGGTATGTTTCAGCACCCTCAAGTCCATTAAAAGGATGATATCGACTGCAGCCCAACAGTGACACAGTTAATATGTTTCAGTGTCAGAAATGACTTCGACACGGTTGTATCCTTTCACGGTATCTGTCAATATCTAGGAGAGTTGGCCACGAGGGAAATACTCGATGGTTCCAAGCATACATAAAAATCGGTGGTATAGGAAGGTCTCCATCTTAGACATGCCAATGACATTATTGTATCTGCTGGTTATGTTGTCGTAGTACTGATATTGTTACGTATAATTATATTTCAGGATGTTCACTGTACTGTACACTCGGATGTAATATGACAGGCGCTTATAAATGTGATCGATGTGATCCAGGATACGGACTGACAGCAAATGGCACGTGCGAAAGTATGTGCTAACTAATTTAGCCTTACTGCTCTTTACATATATAAACTAGAGTAAAGTATGCCCAAATCCAGTAACGTAGCAAACTATGATTTCGCTCTGTGCCAAGCGTAAATATAGCGACCCCCTCCTAGATCAACTTAACCAATAACGACCAAATTTGTTATTTCGAATATAATATTTACTGTAAATATGTTCAAACAACAATTTTAAATAAGCCTGTACTGTAGGGTATCTATTCATTATATCATGGGCATATATATTATATATAATAAAATAAAAGTGTGTATATACATAATATATATTATATATATTATGCATATACACACTTTTATTTGTTGTTACTTAATTATATTACATTTATTTCATTTTATATGGACATAATATTTCAACATGAAGTAGTTAGTTTAATAATTATATCATTCCATCTCAAAATGTGCACCTCCTTCTTGGGTTGCGCCCTGTGTCAGCCACAGCTGGAACACCCATCGCTACGACACTGCCTATATCCCACAATTGAGACTTAGGGAAGGGGCTCATTTCCTTTTCTTCGGCCCTCGAGCCGGCAATGAACGAATCCCAGGGTCCTATACACTGGGCCAGTGATATCGCAGCATTTTCCGTTTACTTCCCAGCTTACGCCGGTGGTACCCCTGTAAGCCAATTCAGTGTATCCGGTATATTTTCCAAATATGCAGCAATTTCGTCAAGTTGACCACGCCGTGCAGTTTAGAAAAGACTGCAGTTCATGAATTTAAAACTTCGGCAGTCTTGCAAGAACTGCAGTACAATTATAGTGCAAGAGTGTCATGACTGAGGAATGAAGGTAGAACACACGATGTCATGTGATAAATTACGTTGAATGATTCTGACCTGGCGTAATGGGGTTTTAAACCATCGTTACTGCGTTGAATAAGTGATTATTTCATATGCCTTAATTTCGCCATTATAAGGCTAAATCCATCTTATATTTTTCATGTATGGAATAGGGACCTGCGAAGCTTCGATATTCGATTCGAAAACGAATCGGGCGGCGGTATTCGATTCGATTCGAAAATGATGTCATGATTCGAAAAATTTCGAATCTTTTTCGGAAAAATGATTAGCCCTTTGTTGTAAACTAATTGTTTTAATTGTTTACTGCACGTGGAATGGCTGTTGAATTTCTGCGTGCAACGCGGCACACGACGACAGCAAACCCTCAGCAACAATGAATTGAAAAGGAAATTTCGTGAAGTACCTCTGATTTAGTTCAATAAACTGGACATTTCTTAGGATTCTTACCCTTCACATATATTTCATGCCCTGAAAATGGCTGCACTGTTTCCAAGCACCTATTTTCGCGAATTCGTGAACAGTTCTTCTCAGAGACGAAACTAATAAAATGCAAAAAAACGGATGCAGACTAACAGATGACAATCTCTCCAATGAACTTCGAATTGGCACTTCGAACATTAAAGAAACATTCCAGATTTGTGACGTGAGAAGAAGTGTCAGATCTCACCTTAATCATTATTACATAGTAAATATTGCACATCTAGCAAATGGATGCATTGTACAGACTAACGGTTTTATGTATTTTTAAAACTGAAGAAACTTGAAACATATTTTGTTTTTTATTGTAGTGTAGAACTGTAGGCTTTAGCATAATTATGCTTTCATTATAACAATTATTTTCATTTATTTTAAATTTGAAGTTTAACCGAAATTAATATTTTCTCATTTCCTGGGGCAAATTAATCTGCAAAAATTAGCCTGCGATTGGCATACGGACCCAGAGCTGCCCTTAAAATCTTAGGGCGGTTCTCTATTAAAAGAATTTGCCCATGCCTGGCTTAGATGAATGTACACCAAAGTGTGGTTATGCATTTGGTACAATAAAGAATATACTTACTTACTTAACTCATAAATTATTTGTGAGTTATTCTGTTAATTAGCTTAATGTTTAGTTTAATTGATTTTAAACTGCAGAAATGTTATTGAGATATTGATAGGCTACTGTGGTACGCCTGTGCCATCACATACATACTATTTGAATATCAAAACATGGCTTTGGTACCCGCTGATTCGATTCGAGATTCGATTCGAATTCGAATCTTAACCCCCGATTCGATTCGAGATTCGATTCGACCGAAAATTTGTGATTCGCAGGTCCCTAGTATGGAATCACATTAATTCCAATGGAATTCACGTTGCTGATGTTATTGTGTAATGTATCGAAATTTCAGAATGTTCAGCGCACTGTACAATCGGATGCACCAATACAGGTGCTTATCACTGTGATGGATGTGATCCCGGATATGGGCTGACAGCAAAATTTAATGGCTCTTGCGACAGTACGTGATAATGAATTTTACCTTAATTATGTTACCCCTACAAATACGCGGTATGTTTAATACTTCTAACGTGCATTTTAAATGTGACCTGAAGTTTTTGTTTTAAAATTCCGCGTTATTTTTACTTCAGTATTCATTGAATTGTTACGTAGGCTAATGACCGCATCTATTGTACCACGATATTCCAACGTGTTTTCGTAGTTTTGATCTTGTTGTATATGCATTTCAGACTGTTCTCTGAACTGCGCAATCGGATGCAGCATTGCAGGCGCTTATAAATGTGATCGGTGTGATCCGGGATATGTACTGGCAACAAATCTATCGTGCGAAAGTATGTGCTAATCAATTTAGCCTAAGTATTACCCTGACGGTTTGTCTTAATATACGCAATGATATATTTATATAATTTGTGACGTAACCATTTATTTTCGTCTGTGACGTAATTTACCTCAACAGTCTTTCAGTTATAACGTTATCTCACGTATACATCCATAATCAATCAATCAATCAAATTCGTTTATTCATACATTAAGCTGACACAGACGCAACTTAGACAAACTAGACATTGGAAGACAATTCTAGAGTCAAGAGTACAGAGTTTTGTACAGGAAATTGTCAGTAAGCATTCTTATAAAGGATGCGTGAAATATAGTTGCGGTCATCTTTATCCGGCAAGAAGTTATGAGATCTAGTACGAAGGGGTCCATAGAGTAGCGGGGGTCCATAGAGTAGTGGTAACATCATTGGCGTGAAGAGCAAGAGGTTGCGGGATCGCTTCCCGCAACCTCCCCAAATTTAGGTCCACTCAGCCTTTCATTCGCGAGATGGCGCGTTGTTAAAATGAGATGTAGGATGTGATGGGCGCCTTGCATGGCTGCCGTGTACAGTTAAATTCGACTCCTGTAATAACTTGTGATCATCCGTTCATACTGATTTGTAATCATACTGCGTTATTGTCAGTTTGAAGATATTAAACGAAGATTATTACTATTATTATGACCACCTGTGCTACGAGAAGGGGGTCAGGCCCCGAAGGACATGGTTGGGCTAGTTACAAACAGCCTTAAAAAGACTATAATCAGATGCCTCAGCCATCTGTGCCGTATTGGCCGCATCCGCAGGCAGGAAACCCAACCGGATCATGCGGTTGATCAGACTTTCGATCCTGTCCCTGTCCCTCTAGGAGGTGAATCCCCACCAAGCAGGAGAAGCGTAGAAGATCTGTGTGATGGCAGTCACCTTAGTGACGTCATGGAGGGACGCTGATGAGAGACCGTGAGAGCGAAGAACTGTTAATGCATATAGAGAAGAAGAGCTGGTTGCAAGAAGGTTGTCCAGATGTGTTTCCATCCCTAGATCCGAACGGAGAGTTACGCCTAGAAACTTGATTGTGTCGACCCGTTTGAATGTCATGATATTCAAAAATGGTTTCGTCCCAGGGCAAGGGTTATAATTACCAATCGGTTACCGTGTCTCCAATCGAAATAAGCGCCTCTCCTACGTTCTAATAGGAGAAGGTGAGCTTTACTTTTTGCTTAAAGCCGATTAGGTTAGGCCTATGCTGAAGACATTCTTGCGGTGTGTGATGCATCAATATTGCATTGACTTCTTATTTGTTTTTGGCGGTCTGTTTTACAGTGATAACAACAACGCAAGCGCCTACGAATACCATTGCTAGCACTATTGCAAGCACTTCCAACACTACTGGCGCTACGTGGACAGGTTCCACTACAGCCAATTCGAATCCTTCAAGTACTCTACTCAACACTCCTATATTCACAGGCAATACATCAGGTATCACTCCTATATCCATGGGCAATACATCAGGTATCACTCCTATATCCATGGGCAATACATCAGGCATCACTCCTCCATCCATGAGCAATACATCAGGCATCACTCCTGTATTCGTAGGCAGTACATCAGGTATCAATGGACTCAATGGATCAGCAACTGGTACTGGGATATCATCTGGACCGCTCACTGGTCAAGGATCGGCTACCACTTTGTTCGGGAATCTCAACACCGGGTCGACATCATCCTGTACGTTAATCGTTCCACTTTCTTTGTTGTTTTAACTGAACACAATTTCATTCGCTAATTTTTGGGGTTCCAATAAGTGAGCATGATACAATCTGTAGGGGCACTTTTCCATCTGTTTCGCACATATCCTAGACTCCTGGGGCTTTCCTTTTCCCACAAATCGGAGCTTTGGCAAAGGCCAAACTTTATGTACAGACAACAAACAAGTTTACCTAGACCTGGTTGCCTTGTTACCTTGGCTACGCGCATAAGACTCTTAGTCTACTAACGCTGCGTAAGTATGTATGTACTAGCTGTAAACCCGTGAAAAATCACGGTATATAAAAAACAATTATTAATAACGTCATATTATAGGCCTATGGCCGTCGTCAAGACAACCGTCAAGACAACCGTCGCCAAGGCGGCAGTATAGTGACGTCACAATAGTGTTTGTTTACGGGACAGACAGACAGACAAACAGACGTACAACGGTTATTATGTAAGTTGATAAGACATTTAATAAAGCGCCTTTTGTATACCTCACAAAGCCCTACAAGATCCTTTTATTGTATTAGGATTGGTGCAATCTCCTTTCAGCCATCTTGCTACTTCAAATCACCTGTATACTGAAACATGTAGGTTTAAACGCTCATTGAAATATACTTGGTTTAAAGCTTCTTCAAGATATTAACCTATCATACTCTTTAGTTTCCCACTGAGACAAAACTTTGTAAAGTTTTACCAGTTTGTGAGTCCATCGAACCCACATAGATTAATTGTTACGCGATTGCTTTGTTTATCATCGGAAGCGTTATAAATTGCATCATAATTGTAACCAGATTAATTATTATTACAAATACAAATGTTGTTATTACTAGGCCTATTGCTATTATTGCTGCTATGCTGTTGTGTTGTTATTATTATTATTATTATTATTATTATTATTATTATTATTATTATTATTATTATTATTATTATTATTATTATTATTATTATTAGTAGTAGTAGTAGTAGTAGTAGTAGTAGTAGTAGTAGTAGTAGTAGTAGTAGTAGTAGTAGTAGTAGTAGTAGTAGTAGTAGTAGTAGCAGCAGTAGCAGTAGCAGCAGTTGTGGTTGTAGTAGTATTTTATTATTAAGTACAAAGTAAGTAACAAACACAAGCGTTGAATAATAATTAAGATAGAGGGGCCAAAGGTTAGCATAAGCTAATAGCTATTCTTGGTTTCTGTTTCACAGTACTTGCTGAGTCATGGCTGGAACTGTAATACTTGTTTTGTCCAATAAAGAACAATTCACAAGAAACAATTCATATACAACGATTCCTTCAAATTATACTCTTTCCTGTGCGTGGTACCCTATAATGCAAATATTCCGTCATTACACTTAGATTTTGCTCGCAGTTTTTCAATGATGTTAACAATTCGTATAAATTGGGGTTAACAGAACGAGTATAATAATTCATAATTCACAGAATGCAACAGAAAACAATACAACGAAATGCAATGCAATACAATGTGAAACTAACACATACAATTCAGGGCACTACACAGCAATACAGCGTAACGCAATCCAGAACAATACAATGCAATATACTTCATTAAAATACAAAGCAATATACTTCATTAAAATACAATTCAATGCAACACAATGAAATAAAATTATGTAAAACAACCCAAGGCAATATAATGCAATCTAACAATACAATACAACACAATGCAATACAACTCAATGCAATGAAATACAACACAGTGTATACAATATAAATAAAATACTATGCATTGCAACACAAAATAATAGAATGCAAGACAAATTAATACAAAATACAATACAGTGCTAAGCATTACTGTACAATTCAATGTGCTATGATAGCGTGCCTCTTAATTTTTCAGCACCCTCGGGTTCTCTTCTATCGGGTGAGATCGACTGGAGAATCCTCCTGACGTTGCTTATGCTCATCTTTGGCGGCATTTTCATCACCATTCTAGCATTCTTGTGGTGGTGCTGGCGTTTCTATCCCAATGCCAGACTTAGTCGCCGAATCTACCTGATTAGAGATTCGTACTATAAAGTAAGTCTTTTTCTGATCCTTCTTCACACCCATGGGCGCTAAGCCATCACCCCGAACTCTTTCTCAAGAGATGATAAGTCCCCGGATGTATAATCAGACACGAGGAAGCAGCAATGTAAAGTATTGGGTCATTTAATGCAGGGTTCCTTACTTTTTCCTTCCATAATAACCTCGCCACTACTAGTCTGTGCCAGCAGTGCCAGGTAGTACCAGTCCCAAGCCTAACGAAATGAGAAGGGTGACGTCAACGGTCCTGGAAGCTAGCGAACTCGTTCCCTAAGTCTACGGGGTCACTGCCCATCGGTGTTAATCGCATGCCTCGATCCCACGCCTCCACTGGTTTAACCCTCTGTGTGTTATATGATCTTCTGTAATGTAATCTAGTGACTTATATATGGCTCCGTTTTCATGAGGTACAATACAACAGTCGATGGTCAATGCAAGTGAGCCTGTAGTAAAGAATCTTAATTATTGGATGTCAAGAATCCATCCTGCATATGTCTTCATCACCTTTCCCGTCGTCGTCGTCGTCATCATCATCATCATCATCATCATCATCATCATCATCATCACCATCAGCATCAGCATCAGCATCATCATCATCATTATCATCATCAGCATCATCATCATCATCATCATCATCATCATCATCATCATCAGCATCAGCATCATCATCATCATCAGCATCATCATCATCATCATCATCAGCATCATCATCATCATCATCAGCATCATCAGCATCATCATCATCATCATCATCATCATCATCATCAGCATCATCATCATCATCATCATCATCATCATCATCAGCATCATCAGCATCAGCATCATCATCATCAGCATCATCATCAGCATCAGCATCAGCATCATCATCATCAGCATCAGCATCATCATCAGCAGCATCAGCATCATCATCATCAGCATCAGCATCATCATACGTCCATCCACAAGAGCATTATTTTGTTTTCCCACAGAGCAATACGGTCAGAAGAAGAAGAAGACATTCATCATCAGATTAAGAAGATGTCGTGTATGTAAGAAAACGGATTAAGAAGGTGCTTATTTAGGGATCTTTAATATGAACATCGGAGATCCTACACTACTACTACTACTACTACTACTTCTACTACTACTACTACTACTACTACTACTACTACTACTACTACTACTACTACTACTACTACTACTACTACTACTACTACTACTACTACTACTACTACTACTACTACTACTACTACTACTATACTACTAGTTCCGAGCATTGCCCTTTGTTGATCCGATTGAATGTTCATTTCCCTTTCTTTTCTTAATTTTGTTGTTCCTGGTTGGGGTATGACAATCAGTTTACCCAATAAACGAATATCTACATACTACTACTACTACTACTACTACTAGCTTTTACTACAACTACTACTACTGCTACTACTACCACACCTACTAATAATAATAATAATGATACTTGTAGTATTAGTAGTGATAGTAGTAGTAATCAGAAATGGATAGTAGGCCTAGTAGTTGTAGTAGTTATAACAATAATAATGATACATATAGTATTGGTATTGGTAGTAGTAGTAATCAGAAAATTAATGAGTAGTAGTAGTAGCAGCAGCAATACTTTCTCTATGTCGAAACTTGACAATGTTTAGCCAATCGGAAGTTTTATTTCTCCAGGCTTTTTTAATTCCCTATGGATCAAATTAACCTCGGGAGAAAACAATAATCATTCTATATCTATTCAGTGCTGTCTGTAGCCGTCCCAAGAGCCCCTTTCGATTAACTTCATTTTTAGAGCTCTGCGTGATTTGTGTTTACATTTAGGATCGTAGATGTGAATGATACAGGATATGTTCCCATCAACCTGGATTTCTTACTCGCCTAACTACTCAAGCAAAGGATATGCTACCATCTACCTGAAACTGTATTCTTACAAAAATATTCAGCCACAGGATTTGCTCTCATCTACCTGGAATTTAATTTTCAATAGACCATGTAGCTGGTGAATTTGTTTCATAAAATTTAATATGTATTGCATACATGTCATTCAAATAACGTTTGTTCTCTGGCGAATTTTTAGAAACTGTTTGCTAATACTAATGTTCGATTATATTTCGTGTTGACGTGTAGGCCTATTTTGATTATGTATCAGGACAACTTAACTCCATGAACTTAAACGCGTACTTATCTGTGGGGTCTTTAATGGGACACGCTCACTCTAGAACGATTTTGTATGAAGTGCTTACTAATACTAATTTCCGATATTTTTTGCTATTGACATTATTTCGGTTGTGTATCAGATGGCTTAGTTGCTCCGTGAGCGTTAGGCCAATATCAACTTATCTGCGGAGGTTTAATTTGTCCTTAAGTTGGTACAAGGCCGTCATTTCCACCAAATTCAAATTAACAAATACAAAAATGGAATCCCAAAAATTGAAGTCCTTTTCGGCAGGATTGCCTAAGACACGACCAAGCTGGATATATCCAGTCTGATATGAGCATGGCTTTACATACTGACATGCGTACATAATCAAACTCTTCTAGATGTGTATCATTTCTTTAAAAAAGATGGATATCTATAGTGCGCCTTTTGTAATTGTCATTGGAAATTTATATAGCACAACTTCAACAGAAACTAAACTAACGGACTGCATAAATAACCAGATATTTATACGTAAACTGCGTTGGCGTGCATTTTTTGCATTCAAATTTACTCGGAGGTTATTATACGGATGAACAGTTGTAGGCTTGAATTATTTTGACATGCGCCCTTATACACCTCGGAAGCGCAAGCTGAAGCCGGTCAAGAAGGAGACATTAAGAACTAGAAAAAGGTTTAAACTATTTAGCTTGAAGCGAAACATAGACTTAGATAAATTGCAACTCGTAATGCCTTAATCATTGAGTCTGAGAGAGAAGGCTAAATGATATTTGGACATTGCTGTTTTGGAATTAATTAGATTATTTAAGAGATTTCTATAAATTCTATTGGCCAATGATTCATCAAGATGTTAGATAATTTGTGTTGAGTTGTGACGATTATCGAAGACTCCGTTCGAATATTTACCAGTAGTGGATGTTCGGGTCAAGATGCGTGATGTGGACATTGTTAGAGCGATAGAGCAGAGGTAAAATAGTTGAGAACCTTCTCTCTAGACATTCACTTTTCTCCAGCGCATGATAATGACTTAAAAAGGAAATCTTCTCAGCGCTCGTGAATAAAGCGGTGTCCTGCGCTTAGCTTCAGAGTAGCGCTTTAAAAATGTGAAGTTTACGAGTAAGATTACAGTTGGAATAGATATAAATTAACTATTGCAGAAATAACTAGACCTACTTGATATCCAGAAGCTATCCCTCCTCTGCAGTCGATCCGTTCAGGAGGGCTTCCTTCCGGACTCCCATGAACGGTCCATCATCTTCCCGGCGATCAAGCGTGACGGACTCGACCTGTATGATCCAGAAAACTTTCGGCCAATCGCTAATGTTTCATTTATCTCTCAAAACATTGAAAGATAATCTTAGGCCAACTAACTAACTATCTAGTCATTAACAAACTGTTGCCTACATGCCAGTGAAGGTTTTGTAGTGGCCACTCTACCGAGACCCTGTTGCTGCGCCTTCTCTCGGACTGCTACGGCGCCATAGACAGATCCCAGGTCACCCTACTGGCCCTTTTTGACGTTACCGAGGCCTTCGATGCGGTCGACCACGACATCATCCTCCAACACCTGTCGATCTCTTTTGGGCTTTATGGTGCTTAATTGGCTTCCTTTCTTTCTGTCTGGGCGTACTTCCTGTGCGGTGGTGTGATCCAGTAGATCCGCATGGTCCCCGTCCCATTCTGACTCCCACAGGACTCCGTCCTGGCCCATCTGCTGTGTAAACTGAATACCTCGGATATTAGATCTCTCCTGACTTTTTGTAGGGTTCTGAGCCAGCTCTATGCCGATGACACTCCGGCCTACCTGCACTGTACTCCCTCTGCTGCTCTCGTCCACGCGTTC
The DNA here is from genome assembly GCA_963556255.1 of Allolobophora icterica. Lineage (NCBI taxonomy): Eukaryota > Metazoa > Annelida > Clitellata > Crassiclitellata > Lumbricidae > Allolobophora > Allolobophora icterica. The sequence goes on along the minus strand of OY744607.1, from coordinate 54,593,280 downwards.
GTCTTCAGCCGACTTGATTATTCCTCTTCCATTTATGTGGGTCTTCCACTGGTCCGGATCGAGTGGTTTGAGCGGGTTCACTGAGCGGATGCAAGTGGTTTCGTCCAGACTGACCTTGTCGCACTATACGCGGGAGGTTATGCACTGGCTTATCTTTCCTCAGCGCATCTATTTCCGGCTAGCGACCCTGGTCTGGAGGTGTCTCTTGGGGAGGCTTCCTTGGACTGCAGGAGCTCTACCGTCCGTCTTGTCCTATAACGGTCGCGTCCTCCGTTCTGCTGCTCACGGCGATCACAGTATGAACATTTTTGATAACCTATCATTTTGACTTGTTGAATATAAAGTGTAAATTTCCTGCATAGACCATAAAAATTATTGTTATTATGCATTAGAGCACTCGCATAGCGCTTGTGAATAGGCTGGTGCCCTGCGCTTGGCTTTCGAGTGGCGCTTTAGAAGTTTGGAGATTACGATTACGATTTAAGTGACTCACAATGGCGCTCCTCCGCATTTAATGAGCGCCATTATCTAATGAGCAAGCTTCGATCGATGGCGCTGAGCAATTGTGAGTGAAGGACTTGCTCAAGGTTCCTACAAAGTAGGCGTCTCAAAGGGGAGGCTCGAACCCGTACTCTCCTTGTTACAAGACGAGCGCTCTAACCAATTGGCTACCAGTCTCACAATATAGGCCCTACAATTATACATTATATATATATATATACTTATATATAACTGAGAACAGCGCCTTCATTAGATATCATCATCTATTTCTGTATCTGTGAACCAATGATGGCTTATAGTAATCCTGGCTTATTAGGAATATGTTTAAATTAGTCCTAACATTTACAGATGACTTACGGTTTTCTTGCACCGCTAAGATGCAGAGGCCCGGGTAGGCCTAAGTGTGAATGAGTCATTATCCGCGGGTTTCCATCTTAATAATACGATTTCGATTTGTTTTAACTGAGAGCCGATAAATTAGTTGGTTTCTGCGTCTTAGCTCTTTGGCGCTGTAGAATTTTTGAGACGACGAATACGTTCACTAGGAAAGCCAGTTGTATAAGCGCACAATGAATTATTTTTGACGGCTATTAATGAGCACACGGCTTTCCATACACAAGCGTCTCGCATGAGTTCGCCAATTGTAGACTGCGCACACCTGTAATGATGCCAATTGTGAACAAGCGAACAGCTGTATAAAAGATCCATAATGTGGGTTATTCAAACAAGAACATATCTGCGACTAAGCGATCTGGACAACAACTCATGAAATATCTGCAGTTTATAGTGATCCACGACCCCAAAGTAGAACTTTGTTAGCACGAAATAGCACGAAAGGTACGAGGGTCGGAGGTAAGGTATGAGCGATGCTACATCTTAATAGTTGAAGTTGTAATGTAATGTAAATCTCCAATTTTTTCAGCGCCACACAAAAGGCACGTCAATTTTATATCATACGGTCGTGTATGCACTTCTGAACTGTTGAAAGAGGGCAATAATGTAGTTGTATTGTTCATAAACTGGCCAAATACGAAACATTACATTAATTACTACCGAGAACGTTACTCTCTCGGTTTGCATTTTAATTTACTATAGGGGTGCGATAAGAGTTACTAGAATGGCCTCGTAGGAATTTGTTTAATGGGTGGCAGGCGTACGTATGACAGGTTAATAAGATAAGATAAGATAAGATAAGATAAGAATATTCTTTATTAAACCAATTGCTATCCGCATTTTGGTGTTCAACCGTTTACATCTTTCCGCTAATCGTATAAATTTCTCTGCTACCAACAAACAGTTCTAATCTAGGTCTCATATATTTATATATACACAGACGTATATGCATTATATATGTTTCCATATAACATCCTAATAATATATGTTTTCCTCATCAAGTTATCGGCAGGTGGGATAACGCGATCGTGGGCCCTTGTTTTCATATTTTTTTTCCGGATGTTTCTATAGCGCCTCTCGAAGTCAACTACTACTCAGAGGCGCTCCCGACTACAGCATTTGATACTGTGCCGGAATTTTCACGCCGAAGCGTGCGAAGCGCCACGAGCAATTGCGAGTGAAGGACTTGCCCAAGGTCCGTACGCAGCGGCTAGAGTGGGATTCGAACCTGCAACCGGTCACAAGTCGCCGAACTTACCACTTACCACGCCCCATATGATAGACGGAGTGCTTAGTCGGTGGGAGCAGGTCATGCAAAATGTGCCCCTCATCCACCACGATTGCTGAGAAGAGGGGAGAGTCTGCCCTGAGACATAGCTGCTAAAAAGTAGGCGTATCATCAAGAAGGTAATGGTAGCGGATGAGGCGACGCATAACAGCCTCAAACCGGTCTCGTTCGCTCCGACTCGTAAAGCCCCACCAAGCAGGAGTGGCATAGAGCATCCTATGGGGCACATCCTCTCTCGCCTGTCACACTCGCATCTCCTCCGCTTGCCCTCTCTCCTGCAGCTTTCCGCTCACGATTGAAACCGAACTCTACAAGTTATATATCTTGGCTCTAACCTTGCTCCACTCTCTGACCTCCCTCACCGATTATATCCACCTTAGCACCGTGCTATCTCCTCCGCTTGATCTCCCCGGTTTCTGGCCTGGCACCGAAACGGACAAAGCAACCTGGTTAGAGCGGACTTCATTTGATATAGCGCCGGTGTTTAAGCTCCAATTGTGAGCGAAGGACTTGCTCAATGTATCTAAACAGTAACTGTCTCAGGGGAGACTCGAACTCATACTCTGCTCGTTACTAACCGAACGCTTTAACCAATCGAACCCGTGCCATTGGAAATTAATCAGTACTGCCCTCAGATACGCAAGATGATCAGTGCCCCTTCTTTGCTCAGATAACTTTTTAAATTTCGTTTTGTAGCCTGACACAGAAAATGTTGCGAGTCTTCTACATGCATCTCCTATTGGTCTGGTTTGTTGACTCGACACACGCTGCTGCCTCTGGATTGTCTGGTAACAATGAATGTCATTCAAGTCTAAACTTAGCTGTACCTGTTCGCTTTAAGCTATTTGCTTGAGGGCACGTAATCTGTTCGGTAGCCTAGCACACCTGACAAAATGCCACGTACGCAAATCGAGGCTGTCCTGTCGTGGATAATTCAATTCAAATTTGTACAGTGCGTGCTCGAGAGCCCTACTCAGAGACCAGTCCATAACGAACACACCAAAAGAAGTTGCACCACAACCCAGAAATTAGGACAACATTGCTCCCTAGTCTTCTTGCAACAGGACTTGGGTATTCACTTGTTATCTCTGGACACGATGCAGCCCTCGTGAAATAGCTGGAGCCCTGAGATTGGCTTTTAAGTACCGGTAGCTGCTCAGAAATTTGGAGTATGCACGTACGATTACGATCAAGCCTAGGTTGTTCCTCGGTAATGGCTATTTGTTTCTCGTGCTTCTTATTTCCTGCCCTTTATCCTTTCTTATCTCTTGTTCTTAACTGTCCATTCATGTTTCCTGTTCTTATCTGTAGCATTTGTAAGGATCGATTATATGATCATGCCTTTAATTCATGCAGAGGACGAGACTGAACACGGTCCAGTCATAACCATTCAGCCAGAGAACACGACCTACGATCCGGCAACTGCGATCACTCACGTTGCAATGAACTGCAGAGCAGATGCAATTCCAGTGGCATCGTATGTGTGGTACGTGGAGAAAGCAGAGGAACGTCGGCTGGTTAACCTTATCGATCCGAACATCACGATTACAAATGGCAGCCTGGTGATTGAACGACCATCTGAAACGCTGCACAAAGGCGTCTATCAGTGCGTTGCTTCAAACATATTCGGTTCTGTGCTAAGCAACAAAGCACAGATCATCTTTGCATGTGAGTTAATCAAAAATTTCTGTAATTTATCGAATTGAATTTAATCTGCGAGACACGGCAGCCGAAAGCTTAGACCAGTGAGTACGAGCCCATTCCTCTGAGACCCTGCGCAAGTCCTTCAATTGATGCTTGGTCGTTAGAAAGTGGCGCTTAATAAATGCGTGATAATAATATTAGTAATAATGTATAGGCCTACTTCATTTTTAGTTGCCCTAATTTTTAGTAGGCCCTATTTGTAATAGCTTCTTAACAGAAGACAAAATCAATGCCTGCAGACCCTGTTGGACTCAATATAAATAGTAGGTCATTGGTTTCTTCCTTTATTCTGCTCTGAAAATACAGTTATTACTATAGCTTCATGAATTTCATAGTTGCATTGTGTTTTGTTTATAGATCTCAATGACTTTCCTAAGTCGCGACGTGATCCAGTTATGACTAACGCATTAACAGGCATAGGAATTGAATGCCGACCACCAAAGAACGGATACGGAAATTCTGGTACGATTTGCATCTCATTTTTGTTTTTGATGACTAATTGAAATCATCGCCTTTTTAGGACCACAGTGTGCCAGATGCCTTGGGAAACTTTTGGTAAAAGTGCGCCGAGCAGATGCTCAACCAGGGGTGTCTACACCATAGAAACCTTGGAGCAAATGCTCCATCCAAGAAATAGGGGGGAAGAAGATCTGTCAGTGTGTGTGCCACCATTTTAGGGGAACGAAGGGGGAGGGGGAAGACGAGGGGGAAAGGGGAAGTTGCTCCAATGACTTAGGGGGCATAGACGCCCCTGTGCTCAACGACGTCAGGCGCGGCGCTAAGGGGCTGTCCATTAATTATATCAACAAAATAGGGGGAGGAGGTTTGAAAATGTTTGACAATTCTTGACAAGGGGGAGGGGGTTCAAGACAAATTGACGTCAACAATAAATAATTTTTATCAAAAAGCAACCATAGATTGTACATTTTTAAAGTCAAACTTTACAACGAAGGTTTTAAAATACAGAGTCGGAAGCAGTGGTATTTGTCATTTAAGTATAGATAGGTCACAATGTCAATTATAATTACCGTTGAGGATAGAGGTAAGAGAAATTGAAATAAAATCGGTTTTGTAGTGCTCTGTTTTCATATACTCTGTTTTGGTAGGCCTAATTCTCAGTTGTATTTTGAATTCTATTTTGTATTTCTCTTGTAGTTCTCTGCTGTAGACCTATTCATCTTGTAATTCTCTGTTGTATTTATCTTGTCATTCTATTTTGTACTTCTCTTGTAATTCCCTTTAGTTATTATCTCTGTTGAAAGTCTTGAAGGGCTGCCTACAATAACATAATATTATAGCCTAGCACATAACTATAATGTTATGCTCTTTCACGCTTTGTAGTGCTGTCATATTCCTGGTACAGAGACACCATCGAAGACCCCATCCGTTCCGATTTTCGATGGTACACTTTTGTCTCGAACGACGGGAACCTCTACTTCCAGTTTGTGACGATGGATGATCAAGGAAACTACTATTGCGTCGTCAAACGACCAGGGACGATGGATAACTCTCAGGAGGGAAAGACCAGTATGCCAATTCCACTCCGGGTCATCGACAGCCGTATGTATGGTAGTTTCATTAAGTCACGGGAATTAATGTGTCAATCCCAGTGCATGCACATCATAGAAGCTGGAAGGCAGATTGTAGAAATTGGCAACTGTGTGGCAGTTTATTCTGTGTCCTATAGAATAGTAAGTATGCCGTTCTCACTGCCGGTCGTAGAGACCAAGTAGGAAGCCAATCCCACTCGACATCTTAGGCATCTATCGCACACTACCTGTCCTCAGAGGCGCGTTTACACGTAGGCGCACTAGGCGCGCGCCTAGGGCCCCCAAATCTCGGAGGGCTCCCACACGAATGAAAATATTTTTTCAGTTATTAAATATAACATTAACCCAAATGACTTCACCTTCCTTGAACTAGCTTCTATAAAGTAATCTTAATTACAGGGTCAATAACACTCACAGAAACGGCTTCAAGTTCAACTTCGTGGGTTTTTGCACATGATTGGCTAAACACCACCAAAGTTTCAGACTCGGTCTACACGTTCAGAAGGGCCCCGAAAATGTTTGCGCATAGGGCCCCATTTTCTGTAAACGCGCCTCTGCCTGTCCTTCTGCCCATCCAAATGCTATAATTTCTACGTATTAAGAATGCTCTGTGCGACAGAATCTAATGACTGTTGAAGAAACCTTAAGTTTATACCTTGTTGATATATGCAGGTGCTATGGACGTCTTTAGATTGGATTATGGTTTGACTGGATGTTGAGGGTTACTGTTTATTATTATATGAAGTTTTATAAAGCGCAAGTTATATATAACTAAATACAACGCATATGCACTACTAGTACCTCGGTTTCGTCAGACGGAGTTATCAGTTAAGTCTTCAATTTCTTCCTGCTCCAGATGCACCAAATATTCTTGTGTCTGGTAAAACAAGACACAGGCTTATATATGTTGTTTAGAATAAGTCATCATTTGGTTATTTCTCTTTTCTGTTTAAGCCGAAAGCGATCGAGAGCCTGAGATAACAAACAGTTTTCCGAAGTCGTTTCCTAGCAGTCCGAAGGCCGGAGACGATGTCCGAATAGAATGCGTCGCCTTCGGACCGTAAGCGTCGATTACACTACTGTATTATTGCAATGTGATGCAATGGTATGTAATGTAATGCAAGACAAAGCGGTGCAGTGTAACGAAGTAAGTAGGTAGATGTTCGTAGTAGTGTGAAAATCCGATTGACTGAAATGTCAAGTGCTAAAGGTACAAAGTGCTAAAGGTACAAAGTGCTAAAGGTACAAAATGCTAAAGGTACAAAGGGCTAAATGTAAAATCATGCGTTTGAAATGAAAGACTTGTCCGCTTAAGTAAGTTTAAAATCTACAACCCTAACACTCTCATTCATTCAAAGCATCCATCCATTCATCCATCTACTCATTCATTCATTCGTTCGTTCGTCGTTCACTCGTTCATTCATGCGTTCATTCATTCAGAGCATATTCAAAAATTAATATAATCTTTAAGAATGATACTCTTAGACACTGTACATGATGTGCTCTGAATGAACGAATAGCCAAATGTAACCAGCTTTCGATTTTAATGACCTTTCAGATTACCTGATATTACCTCATATTAGGATATAACGCTAAAGATTCTCTAGCGGATTGAAATGGGGGTTTGGAGGAGGCAAGGAGGGGGACATTTGCCCCCTGGATTTTGAAAACTGTCTCGTTTTCTGTGTTCATGAATAAACTATTCCATGCAAAAACGTCATTTTGCTCCCCCATAGAAACATTTGGCCCCCTAGAAACATTTGGCCTTCTAGAAAAATTTTGCCCTCCTAGAGAAATTGCCCATGCGGTTTGATCTTCTGGATATCGATAATAATGATGAGTAATAATTTGTCTGACCTCAGATCCGTGAGTCAAATGGAATACTGGTGGAATCGAACGGATGGAGAACCGATGCCAAGCAACGCCAACTTTTCCGATTATAACCGTGTCATGACCATTCCAAATATCCAACTTTCGGACGCCGGTCGATATAGGTGTTCCGTGAGCAGGCAGCTCGGCAACTTCACCTACGCAGAACTCGTGCTGTCTGTCGAAGGTAAAAGACACTGAGACTTGTCTCTCAGCCAAATCTATTATACCTACTAGTTTCGTCTGATCTCTGAAAGCATTAGACACTCTACTCCAAGGTAACTATGGCAGTCGGTGAATAAGGTCCTACACATTACCAAAATGTAATATGTTACCTCACAGTCTATCACAAACATCCTTTGCCAACAGGTTCCTGCAATTCTCTTCTGACGTCTCAATGTTTCCATATTTAAAGTTTCGAAAGTTCCTTCCTCCGCTGGTTTATAAGATCCTAGCTAACCTGTACTGTTCTCGGGCTATTCCAACCAACAACGCCGACTGAGACTCCTAATCTCATTTTCTCATAATTATTAGCCCAGTACCTGCCATGAGGACCCGTTTGCAAAATGGTGTTGTGGGAATTTTTCAATTCCACTTAGTCAATGGGTCCTTAGACATGAGAAATCACCGAGGTGCTTTTCTGCCACAGTGCCACGAATGACGCTATGGCCAAATCCAAAATGGTCGCCGTCGGCCATATTGGAAAATTCATCTTTTTGGTTTTTAGAGTATGCACATGTAATACCTCTAATGTTACTAATTTCGGTATGTGGAGTTCATTTCTCATATTGTTTTCGCCATTCGGAATCATCTTCACCTTGAAAGGTGACGGTCCAGGTGATTTAGTTACATCGACGATTTCGATTATAACGTAGCCGAATTCAGCAGTAGAAACAGAGGTAATTTCCAATTCCACTAATTAATTCAACTAATTTTAACATAACTAAAAATGTGGCCGAATTTAGCAGTAGAAACAGGTTTAATATATCTTCTCAACTACTTTATTCAACTAATTACGACTTGTTAAATCCGATGTATGTATACATTGTATATATACATGTAGGCCTATTCGTGTAGGCCTATGTATGCATGTACTCCTGCTAGCTATGAGTTGTGAGGCGCCCTTGTAGCGGTATGGCCGCGTTACGGCGCCATATAAATTATTGTCGTTATCATCATCATCATCATCATCATCATCATCATCATCATCATCATCATCATTATCATCATCGTCATCATCATCATCATCATCATCATCATCATCATCATCATCATCATCATCTCTGTATGTATGCAGTGCTTCCCAGTCTTTTTAGGCTACGGAACCCTTTTGACTTGAAAATTTTTTGACGGAACCTCTACCTAAACAAAGCATATTCTGGTACAACATTTTCAAACAGCGACCCAGATATGTACAATATAATCGATAAAAGTTAGACTAGAAATTGTTTAAAATAAATTTTCCCACGGAGCCTTGTCTTCACATCGGATTTTCATTTATAATGTAACAACACATTCCAACAACACTTGTCCAATTGCTTCATGGGTTCCCTTGTCTTCCCCTCACAAAAACCTAGGGTTCCGCGGAACCTACTTTGGGAAACACTGTATGTATGTATTAGGACACTTAATATAGCACATTTCTGGTAAATCACAAAAGCGTTGTATAATTATGCAATATACATTAAATCATGCTACTAAGCCGTACAAAGTGCATTAAACATAACAGTTTGTGTAATTTCAGCTACACCTTACTTTACAATGCGTCTGCAGGATATGAACGTTGAATATAACTCCACAGTGCGATGGGTGTGCATGGCAAATGGGGTTCCAGCCGTCACATATGAGTGGTACGTCAACGCAACTCTTGTAGAGACTGCATTGATGACGCCTGAGGACCGAGAACGTTTTCAATTGGTCGATAATGTTCTGACGATTACAAATGCTCAACCATTGGACGCCGGAATGTACCAATGTTCAGCGAGTAACTTACATGGGACGAGGTTGACCTCGGTTCAGCTGAGGGTGAACTGTACGTCTGTCTTGATTATTGCGTATCATATCTTTGGGTTCAATGAAAAATTTAATGAAACGGTTGCACTGCATCATTGTATCACAAAAGTATTAGTATTAGTAGTATTGACATTACTATTGCTGTTGTTATTATAATTATCATCGTTTACTAATACTGCTGTTACTATTATTATTATTATTATTATTATTATTATTATTATTATTATTATTATTATTATTATTATTATTATTATTATTATTATTATTATTATTATTATTATTATCATTATTATTATTATTATTATTATTATTATTATTATTATTATTGAGGGATTATTATTATTCAAATTAGCTTAGTTCCATTAATAATACATTGGTTTCCAGAAGACTTAACTTATTGTTACCGTGAGCTCGGCTCAACAGAGTGTAATTTCAACGTCCATATGGGTTATTTCTTGTTGAAACGGTTTTTATTGTTGTTGCTGCTGTTGTTGTTATTATTATTATTATTGTTAGTATTATTATTTTTTCCCAGAGGTACATATAATCTCTCGGGAGTTCAAAAAATATTATTATTATTATTATTATTATTATTATTATTATTATTATTATTATTATTATTATTATTATTATTATTATTATTATTATTGTCATCATCATCATCATAATCATCATCACCACAATCATCGTCATCAACATCATTATTGTAATTATTATTTATCTTATTGTTATAAATTTATGCATCACTACACTTCAGGTCAGTTCCTTTCTGTTTGTGAATCTATTCGTGTGTTTCAGCGTGCGCTTCGAATTGTACAAAGTATGGATGTGCAGCTAATGGAGTCGGGGAATGTGATCGTTGTGATCTGGGTTTCGCTCTAACTCCGACGAACACCTGCGCTCGTAAGTATTCCTATAATTCCCTGCCAACATTCCCATAGGACACATAACAGTAAATCCATTTCAAGCAAGAAGTGGCTGTCAAATTGAAAGATCATGGCTAGAGTTCACTTAGACATTAATTTTTGCAAATAGCTTCACTATAATTCTATGAAAAAGAGGAATCACTACGGTTGAAGAAATGCATCTGGTTTTTGTTATTGTAGCTTGTTCTCCAAACTGCAACGTTTCTGTCGGATGTGATACTCCGAATACATGCATAGCGTGCAGTTCTGGTTACGGACGACTTCCTAATGGAACATGCGACGGTAATTTTAACCCTCATCCGAACATGCCAAAATGCAACTTAATTTGAACAAGGGGGGGTCTGGCCAGACCCCCTCTTTTGATATGGTCTTTTCATAGGTAACAGTGTATTTTATATGCCAATTTTGCTAAATGCTATTAGGTTAACAATAAATAACAATATTTAAGTCTCTCCATGCAAAAAAATCATTTCTAGGATAAATTTGTAACTAAATGTTCAATACATTATTTTGTGATAGTGTGTCATAAAATCTTGATCGACTCAATGAAAGTCTATCTATAAAATTAGAACCAAATATGAAGAAACCATTTTTCTAGAAAAATTACTACTGTTTGCTGTTATGTTCAAATGCTACATGACTGTTTTATTGAAAATATCTCTCAAAATAATGAAATAAATTGTAATAATAAGCCTGTAATTTAGTCAGTAAGTCTTGTTTGCATTGATCCCATATGTACTGTGGAGCAGAAGAACAGTGAGACAGACAGGTTTGTAACATGTGCAGCATATGTACTGTTTCTGTCGTTCTTGCCACACAGTTAGCATCGTCGTTTTATACCCTCCTCTTCCTGCTTCTGCTGAGCAACAATCCGAAATCCGGCAGCCAAGATTCCACGCCGCACTGCGCCTCACTGTGGCTCACTTTTTCTGGTAGTGATCCACGGTGCTACTAGAGATCTCTCAAGCTGGTACAAGAGCAAGCGCAATTTGAAACGCTTCTTCATCTCCCAATCTGCGTTGTTCAATATCCACATTTTTCTTTTATTACATTATGCAACCGAGCACAGCCAGTTTGAAGTGGTTTAGACTGCCAAAATATCCGGATCTTGACTTGAATTCATGTCCATCGGCTTCTTCATTATCAAAGGTTTCGTCAGCGTTATCATCGCTTTCAGGACCAGTCTCATCGTCGTTTTCATCTTCATCGTCAATTTCAACGTTATTTTCATCATCAGAAACATCTGAAAGTTGCTCTTCAGGCATTGACATCTCGTCACATTCACATTCGTCGTAATCGCTGTCACTGTCAAAATTGTCATCATTAGTCTCAGCCAGTATTATCTTCAGTGCCTCCTCAGCACTCAGTCTTTTTGGTCATTTAGATGCACTTATTGTTGCTCAACAATATAGCAACAAAGTCATATAAGCGTTTTGAACAAATAAAATATTTAAAAAAGTTATGCAACAAATATATGCCGGGGTTCTGGCCAGACCCCCCCTTGTTCGGATGAGGGTTAAACATTCAGATTGTTGTGATGACGTTGTTGCTGCTGCTGACGATAATGATCGACAAGCTACATTAAGAAAAATTAAAAGGCGAATAGGTATGAGAATGTGCTGCTTTTAATTTCTAAATGTTCAAAAATTAGCCTACTGCTTTCTGCTAACACCTTTGCTGAGGCAACATTTATTGTTTCAAACTGCTTGTTCATATCATAGATGCCATTAGTTGCAATTACACATAGCCTCTTTAAATAGCCACCTCAAATGTCTTTGTGATAATATTGGTAACCCAGTTTGTAGGGGATCTCGTCACTTTAGGGTGACCTGTTGTGCACTGACAGCGTATAGACTAACGCCGATGATGTTTTAATAAAGCGGTGCTATAATTTTTTATTTAAAATGCAATGTTTGGATGTGGTATGTTCTGTTGTCTGTGGTGATTCAATAAAAACATTGTAATTAAATTTCTTTATTGAATGTTTTCCGTTCCAGTCTGTGTTAATTACTGCAATACGTCTGAATGCACAATCATCGGCGATGGAAAATGTGGCGGATGCGACCCTGGATATGAGCTAACAGTGGCCAATACGTGCGTCCGTTAGTATTAGTCTGTTTATGCAGTGCTTTCAAACTGGTGCCGAAATCAGCTGAACTTGGCCGTGTCCACAAAGTGACGCCACACTGTACAATGCTTGCCGTCGATGTCAAAAGCAACAGTACATTGGCAGACAGAATTTCTCCCAGCCATCTGACCAGGAGGACGTGGGGGAACCAGATGGTCGATTCAATACAGACCTTAATACGCCCCTTGTGGATCACTTAATTCTCGGATTTGACATAATTTTTTTTATAATATGCGTTATCTCCCTTTACCTGAATATGTAACTGACTACAGGATTTCTGCTCCATAATAAAGTCTCACCTCTTAAAAATTCCTACCCTCATCCATCCACTACACCGCCTTCCAATACCTTCTCATGTCCTCTGCCGACTTCTCTCCCTGGTCTTCTGACACCCGGACTAGAATCTGGAAGCAGTTACTTTGTACCTCTGACACGGGGCAGCGCTGGATAATAAGCCGGTACCCTCTGCTTGGCTTTTAAATACGCTTTAGCAATTTTGAGTTTACGATTATGATTGTTTCTCCGTCTTGTTTATGTATCTCTCGTGCTGTAAATTCCTATATTTACATCTTTTGTCCTTATCCATTCTTACTTCTTATTCTTACCTGTCTAATACTGTTTTATTTTCTAATCTGACATTTTCATAGCAGCTTTTAAAAACTTCCTCATTGTCTATTCTCTGGCGTTGTCCTTTAATAGGTATTGCTGTGGAGGAGCCTGGACACGGTCCAATAATAACCGTTCAGCCACAGGATACGATGTACGACCCAGGGACTGCGATGACTCAAGTTATAATGAAATGCGAGGCGAATGCGACTCCTATGGCTTCCTACGTGTGGTATGTAGAGCGTGCATTGGAACGTCGTCTTGTTAACCTCAGCGATCCGAACATCACGGTCACCAATGGCAGCCTGGTGATCGAACGGCCATCTGAAACGCTGCACAAAGGCGACTACCAGTGTGTTGCTTCGAATTGTTTCGGCTCGGTGCTTAGCAACGAAGCACAGCTCAGTTTTGCATGTGAGTACGTTAAACAACACGATTTTCAATACTAGAAAACATTTAATCATTTAGTTAAGTCAGCTATTCTAAGCAAAAAACGTCATTTTGCTCCCCCATACATAAGTAGTCCCCCCTAGAAAATT
>OY744607.1:54547263-54577263 GCA_963556255.1 Allolobophora icterica | reverse complement strand
TTGTATTACCTTCATTACATTACAATGCATGTTAGGATGATGAAAGTCTCGATATTGGAATACCTTACATCAAGGGACAGATCATCTGGATATTGACCTGATTACGGCTTGATTTAGGAGCGAAATCCGTTGGTGGCTTGTACACTAGACACCGGCGCGACAGAATATGCTAAATAATAATAATTATTATTATTATTTTTTATTATTATTACTATTATTATTCATATTATTATTAGTAGTAGTAGTATTATTGTAATTTGTCTGACCTTCAGATCAGTTACACAGATGGAATATTTGTGGAATCGAACGGATGGAGAACCGATGCCTATCAACGCAAACTTTTCCGATTATAACCGTGTCATGACCATTCCTAACATCCAACTTTCGGACGCCGGCCGATATAGGTGTTCCGTAAGCAGAATGGACCAGTGGACCTACGGAGAACTCCTGTTGTCTATCGAAGGTTGAATGAAAATTTTAACTTATCTCGACAGCTAAATCTACCTACTTATCTCGTATAATATCTGAGAGCTCTTATTCAAGTTTATCATGGCAGGCGATGGACAAGATCCTACCTCTGAATACATGCCATACCCTATATATACCTAGCTGCTCATCAAACTCATCCCTTGCCACCGCCATAGGATATATGAGCTTTACTTTACTTCATGTTCTTAGGCCGCACAAAAGCGCATTTAAGATAACCGTTTGTGTAATTTCAGCGACACCATACTTTACAATGCCGCTGCAGAACATGAACGTTGAAGAAAACGCCACAATGCGATGGGTGTGCATGGCAAATGGGGTTCCAGCCGTCACATATGAGTGGTACGTCAATGCAACCCTAATCGATACTACATTGATGATGCCTGAGGACCGAGAACGTTTCCAGTTGGTCGGTAATGTTCTGACGATTACAAATGCTCAACCATTGGACGCCGGAATGTACCAATGTTCAGCGAGTAACTCATATGGCAGACGGATGATCTCGGCTCAATTGAGGGTGATCCGTACGTCCGTTTCGGTTGTTGAGTATCATATCATTGGTTCAATGAACCTTTTGTGCATTTGCCCTGCATCAAAGTATCACAAAAATGTATTATTATTATTATTATTACTGTTATTATTATTATTACCATTACTGTTATTAAAATTATTATTACTACTATTACGGATACTATTATTATTGTTTTTAACCTGAGGTAATGATCAATAGTGATCAATTCGCTCAATGATCACTCGGGATTTGGAAAAACATTATTATTATTTTTTATTATTTTTATTATTATTATTTGTTGTTGTTATTGTTATCGTTACCGCCATCACCACCGCGACCGACGACATCATAATCATCATCGACGACGACGACGATGACGACCACCATCACTATAGTCTTCACCGTCGTCATCATCATTGTTATAAATTTATGCATCAAAAACAGTTATTTTACCCCAGTCTGCCCCTAATTGCTTGTATAACCAACAGAGTCTGGGCAAGTGCCAAGAGTCCCGGTTCTAACCATAACCATAACCATATATGTTTCTATTGTTTCCGACAGCAACAGGAGAACAAACTACTCGTGCTTGTTTGACAGACTAACCAAATTCTGTTGCCTAACGTCAATTTCTCCTATTCTTACCATTGAACTTTTACTTTTTTTTACCATAGAACATACTCTTGAAATGTGTTTAACCCTCGAGTGCCCAAGGTATGTTTTGGTACACGAATGCCCAAGAGGGTGTCCGACCGGACCCCAGTGTTTACATTGTAATTTCTGTAATAACTGTAATAATTGTAATAACAATACATCGCTAGAAAGAATTGCTCTCAGCCAACTATCTGCCAGTCGAGTGTTGGGTTGGCGGCTGACCGTTTCAATGCAGACATCTAATTCCCGGAATTACCATAATTTACCTTACCTTACCTGCGTTACCTTAATTTTCCTTACTTATCTTACTCTGCTTTAACCATACGTAAATAGCCTATCCTAATTTACTCTACCTTATCTCACTTTACCTTACCTTACTTTACTGGTACCTGTTCTTGTTATTGTTCATAGCAATCACAACTCCGCTATTTACCACTACCCAGATTACTACCACACCATCGACCACTGGAGCTCACACATCTGCCGCTCCTATTAATCCCACAACGACTGCTTCTGGTTCAACTGGTAGTACCGCACCGGATGGTACTACAGGTGGCATTGGCATGGGTGGTAGTGGTACCACTGTGGCTGCCAATGGTACTGGTACCACCATCGCACATGGCGTATCCACGAAAGATCCCGGTGGAACGACCACGAATAGTTCAGGCTCAAAGTCTGGTTCCATTTCGTCGGTTTCAGAGGTACCTCTAAACACGACTTCGCCCCATGGTAAAACTTATTTTCTTAATAAATATAGCCTACTCATTAATTAAATAATGTCATACGATTAATAATTAACTGTGAAAATTAATTGATATATGACGAATAAATACATTATTTTTAAGTATGCAAATTAATTGATATACGATGAATGAACACATTTCTGAATTTACTGATATGACAGATTGATTAATAACTTTTGACATGATTAATAAATAAATTACGTATGTAGTCTATATATTATGTATCTGGCTATTTCTAAAGCGCCTTTTAACATTCTCACAAGACGTTTACGAAGCAATACCATCCAGTGCAATGCATTACAATTCAAATAGTACAGTGCAATACAATACAGAACAACTACAATGCAAACATACAATGCAATACAATGCAATAGATCACATTGCAAAACAATGCAATGCAATATAATGAAATACGATACAGTCTGCACACATAATAGGTGCTTTAACTCACTAACTATAATAATTCAGCTGAAATACCTGTATACAAAACAATACATTAGAGTGTTCTACTTCTAGTAGCAGCCTTAGACCTCGTCGTTCATCTGCGATTAAAATCACATTCCCCGTGAATGTTTCAGCGACCCGCAATAACTCTCCGAAGAACTTGATGAACTGGACATTGCTGCTGCTCATTCTTTGGTGGCATTCTCATCACGTCCTTTCCAGTCTCGTGGTCGTGTGACACGTTTCTGACCAATCGCTTAACGACGTCGAGAATCTGAAAGAATCATAAACTGGTGAGTCTATACATTTGGACAATGCAACATTGTGTCTTTTTGGTTGATCCGTCGACCTGGAATAGTCTCCCTATGGACCTGCTTTGCTCATTTAATCAAGGACGGCATACAAGACTAGAGCCTTTTTTTCAAAACGTGTTAACTGTTCTTTTGTCCTCGGCTGGTCTGGGTTAGGTAGGTCCTTTCGACCTATTTTTGAAGTGGCGCAGTGTAATTGCTCTGAAAGAAGATAATTACTTAATTAACAAATTAGTTTTTCCATCCGCAATGGTAATTAGTAACACACTTACTTAGATGTCTGTGTCGACACTGCTCAGAAAGCGTTACAGTAAGGTAAAATGGTATTTACAGGGTTCATGCACCATCGGTTGAAGCTTTGTACATTAGACACCGGCGTTACTGAGTTTCTAATTAATAATAATTAATAATAATAATAATAATAATAATAATAATAATAATAATAATAATAATAATAATAATAATAATAATAATAATAATAATAATAATAATAATAATAATAATAAAGAACCTTAGGCCTAGCAAACTCAGCTATTATGAGTACACTGACCGTACACTGTCGATCGGATGAGACGGCGAGGGAGAGGACTGGCCACTCGCCCTCAGATGCCGAGTCTAAGGAAATGAAGTCGCTAACACTTCATACCCATTGCTGCCTCAGGCTAGCTTAAGGGCATGCTCTTCTTCTTAGACCTTGTAGAATATCGCTCGATTACAGAGGAGGATTGGTGTAAAATTGACGTCCAGAGCTTAACTCTGGAAACAGAAGACAGAGAAATGTAGAAGAATGACTCGAGTAAGCTGCAGAAGTGACACACCTATGGCGGCCTGTCAATCCATGGACAGTATTATGATGATATTGATAATTATGATTATGGTATAGACTACTTGATGAACTGTATAATTGTATATATATATATATATATATATATATATATATATATATATATATATAAGGGCTATAGGTATATATATATAAGGGCTATAGGTATATATATAGGGCTATAGGTATATATATATATATATATATATATATATATATATATATATATATATATATATATATATATATATATATATATATATATATATATATATATACCTATAGCCCTATATATATACCTATAGCCCTTATATATATATACCTATAGCCCTTATATATATATATATATATATATATATATATATATATATATATATGTATATATATATATATATATATATATATATATATATATATATATATACCTATAGCCCTTCGAAGGCTATTCCGTAGCCCATCTGTTATTCTAATTAATTGATCTATGTGTTTATTCAGGGTTGAAGATCTATGCTCTCATCCACCTGGAATTGTGTTCTTATCAAACTACTCAATCGAAAGATATGTGCTCATCCACTGGGAATTTTATTCTCACCAAACTATATTATATTCATTGGGTGAATTTGTTTCTGAAACGAGCATGTCATCGGAATGAACATTTGTACGCGAGCGAATTTTATAAACTGCCTGCTAATACTAATTTCCATATTGATGTGTGTTTTTGTTGTGCATCAAAACTACTTAGCAGCTCAATGAGAGTTAATAATTATATTATACACTTATCGGTTATGTCCTTCAAGGATCCTTTTCTGCAGTGGATCATGGACGTGCTACGTTCGCCATTCCCGCCAATTTCTATAAGTAAATATAAATTTTGTAGTGCCCTCCAATTCGGCCACCCTATTCTGCTGAACACTTGTGAAATGCCTAATGCCCTGGTAACGTATCTAATCTGTTCTACGAGCTAATTAAAAGATTACCTGACGACTGGATGATTAGTCCGATGCTCACCAACTCTCATCTGTAATCGTGTCAAAATAGATGGATTATTTTGTAAATGTTGTAATGATAAATGCAAATTAATGTAGCTCCACTTCGAGGAAACCCTTCAAACCGCACAAATAAACAAACGATGGTGCTACTTGCGTTCAAATCAACACCTAACATTATCAATGCAATCCGTCGCCTTCTCAGTTTTCTCAATCCAAACACAATCCACTGTAAAGGAGCCTCCCTCCCTGCCTCTCTTCCTCCCATTCTCTCTCGTTTTTTCTCTCTCTTTCTCTGTCTGTCTGTCTGTCTGTCTGTCTGTCTGTCTCTTTCTCTGTCTCTCTGTCTCTCTCTCGTTATTTATCTCGCGCCCTCTATCCCTCTCTGTTGTACCGGAAACTGGGTCTTCGTCTTCATACGGTTTCTCTGGACCTGACGCAAGATTGGTCAATAAGCCGCTGCTATGCGCTTAGCTGTTAAGTAAGTAGCATTCTATTAACGCTCACATTTGACAAAATGTACATTTTATATAAACTGTTACTGTCGCTTGATCAGATGAAGACCAAAACTAGCTACTAGTAGCTACTATGAGCGCTTCTGACTCTCGCTTTACGACGGTCTTAATGTTCATTTGAAATGAGAGCACATCCCGTGATCGCCGGAGTTCCGAGTTAACTAGTAGTAGTAGTAGTAGTAGTAGTAGTAGTAGTAGTAGTAGTAGTAGTAGTAGTAGTAGTAGTAGTAGTAGTAGTAGTAGTAGCAGTAGTAGTAGTAGTAGTAGTAGGAGGAGTTCCGAGTTAACTAGTAGTAGTAGTAGTAGTAGTAGTAGTAGTAGTAGTAGTAGTAGTAGTAGTAGTAGTAGTAGTAGTAGTAGTAGTAGTAGTAGTAGTAGTAGTAGTAGTAGTAGTAGTAGTAGTAGTAGTAGTAGTAGTAGTAGTAGTAGTAGTAGTAGTAGTAGTAGTAGTAGTAGTAGTAGTAGTAGTAGTAGTAGTAGTAGTAGTAGTAGTAGTGGTAGTAACACAACAACATTAACAATGACAACAACAGCAAAAACAACAATAAGAATAAGAAGAGTAGTAGTAGTTATTATTATTATTATCAATTCAGCGCTTCAATGCCGTTGCCTTTCGTGACGCTTTTACTCAGCCAGAACTTGACGAGTTACATGTATAAGCCCTTACAGACTTTCAATCTATTGTCTCCGGAAATGGATTTTAGAACCTGAGGGATAATGGCAACATTGGGATAAACAATAAATTAATAATAATAATAACAGCAACAACAACAACAACAACAACAACAACAATAATAATAATAATAATAATAATAATAATAATAATAATAATAATAATAATAATAACAATAACAATAACAATAACAATAACAATAACAATAATAATAATAATAATAATAATAATAATAATAATAATAATAATAATAATAATAATGCCCTCAGGGCAAAAAAATAAAATAGGCTAATAATAATAGAATGCAAATTAATGCAATACGGTAGACTATATAACGCGAAGCAAACAATAGACTACAGGCAACCCACGACACTGAAGCGCATTCTACAAAGTCACGCGACGGTTATTCTAATAACCTCAACATATTATGACCATAGTCAGGAAAACCCGTATGTACATGTTTCACTACATCGCTGACGATCATCCGACAGAACTGAATTCACTCTCTTCAAGGTAACGTTGGATGACTTTTTATTTTGAGAAATAACCTAATGCATTAGTGGATGGACGGTTAGTCATCAACTTCCATTTCGGTGGGAAATGTGAAAGATTTTGTCTGTGTTTGAAATCTCAGATCAGGTAAAGGGATGTAAAGGATCTTATGACATCCTGCTTTCGTCAACGCTTTTAGGTAAATTAAAATTGTCCTACTTGAAATCATTATTGGTAAAAAAATTATAAATAAATAATTAAAAATTGTCTTCTCGGGTGTAGACAGATGCATTCTTTAGGACAAAGTTACAAGTATTCACCTCATAGCAGTGTCGGTATAATGCAGTTCCGTAATATTAGCACCAACAGAAAATGGTAGCCATATTACAGGCCTACGTTTTATGCCCTTCGTTGAGCATTTCATCACGAAAATCTTGGGGTGGATTAGCATCTGGTCAAGGTTGCTTTGGTTCTTTGAACGTAATTCGCCATATTTTAATGGTGAATCAGCAGGGGCGCCGCCAGGCTTTAAAAAATTGGACGCACACCCCTCCCGTCTCCTCCCATTCACACCCGTCCCCTGTCTGCCACTCGTAGTCATACACTGAAAATGACTCAGAGTGACTTATAAAAGTACAGTGTAACACAGGCATATGATATCATATGATATTATTTATACATACTGTACGGTAAACCCAAATTACAAAGTGAAATTGTCCAAAATATCGATGCGATTCTTAATCCTTGTGTGGATTTGATTTGGTGGGTGGACGCACGTGCGTCCAGTGCGTCACGCTGGTGGCGCCCCTATGAACCAGTGAGCGCAATATTAGAACATCTTAACTGTTTTCACCATGATGGGGAATTTCTTACGTTGGCTATTAACACTGCGTCTAAAATATCTTCGGCTTGCTTGCGTCCGCGGTACTTAGGTCCGTTTAGATGAAGATCCTGGTTTCGCCGCAGCCAGTGGAGGTTGTAGCCTATGCGGATCTGACGTCGGGTAATTTCTTCTGAAAATAGCTTATCTAGAAATTCATACCCAAGAAGAGGACTGGCCATCGGCCCTCAAATACCGACGGTCGCAAAATTTTAGTGGCCAACACATCGTACCTATGACTCCCTCTCAGGAAAGCTCAATCGACTGTTCTTCTTCTCCTAATTTGGGGCCTAAGTCTAGGCCTCTAAGGTTCATGAAATCAGAAGACCTCACGGAATTTGCAGAGTGCACAGAACAGAGAAAGAGACCGGAGGAGGCACAGCACCGTTCTGGTTGCACTTACATCAAGGGCATTCAATGGGAAAATCTGATTCAATTACTTTTATAGCGCCATAACAGTGGTCGCTTCCAGAAACCATTGTCAGAATTATAGTCCATTGGATAAATCAAATCGCAAATTTGTGAGTCTAGGTGCAAGCAAATATGAAAGATAAGTTTGCTGGGTAATAAGTATTTTTGTAGACTATGCAGGCATGTCTTTAAACGGATGGTTTGAATCGATGGGAAGCAAGTGCAATACATAGTGCCGCGTCTTTTACGTTTTACAGTATGCATTGTGTAGTAGGCCTACATATATTAGTGTGTTTTTCAGTAAAACGTTTTGGCCAGTAGATATTGCTACGTATAGCGTGATTTATTGAGTTGAATTACCTCGGTTTCAAATAGCATATTATTTTTTTTATTAAAGATTACTTATCAATAACGATGTCTGTTATTCGTAGAACTAGAGTCAAGAGCTATCGCCATCAGATAGATGGTTAGCTGAAACTAGAGAGTCTACAAAACATGATCGGTCGAAATGTTAGTGATTAAGGTGACTGATAGCACTTGATGTGTGATAAACTAGAATTCAGTTCTTCCTTCTGCTGCTGCTACTGCTACCGATGATGATGATGATGATAATAATGACGACGACGACGACGATGACGATGATGTTGATGATGATGATGATGATGATGATGATGATGATGATGATGAGATGATGTTGATGATGATGATGATGATGATGATGATGATGATGATGATGATGATGATGATGATGATGATGATGATGATGATGATGATGATGATGATGATGATGATGATGATGATGATGATGATGATGATGATGATGATGATGATGATGATGATGATGATGATGATGATGATGATGATGATGATGATGATGATGATGATGATGATGATGATGATGATGATGATGATGATGATGACAATGATGATGGTGAGTTTTTAGGATGTAGAATTGTAGATGTGCTTCATTTAGGATGACCGAACATGTGGGTAAATCGAATGAAGAAATGGCATCTGCGTTCATCGCTAGCACGTGCCAATTACTTCCAAAGTCATTTCCTCTTGTTTCTGATCATATGCATAACTTAATACCGTCCTCGAGCCCTGCATCAAATGAGTATTTACTTTTTTGTGGTAGCCATGCTGAATTCAATATCCGAACGCCGAATATATGCATTGATGACGTAGATGTCTTGATAGCCAAAGCTAATGAACTGGTCTTCAGTGGCGACTTTCCAGTGTTGCCAAGGGATATGAGCGGCTTAGCAGATACAATCGAGTGCTACAAGATTGAACCATACCATAGGTTTCCAGGTTTTGTTCGATTACGATGTTTCGGGGAAATGCACTATAATTGGAAATATAAAAAGTACGAAGTTAAGCAAAGAGCTCTGTCAAACGACTACGCGATGCAAAATATGGATTATATTGCAAATAGATATTCTTCTCTTACACTCAAAAGAAACGCCTTTCAAAAAATCGCTTGTGGTCCAGCAATTAAACAGCGAAGAGAAACGCGTGACGGCCAATGTTTCGCACGTGATTTAGTCTTCAGCATGTGGTGCCCACAATGGCCTAAAGAAGCCCAAGGTTGGCTTAGACGACCTAGGAATAATGGATGGCCGACCATTGATACAATCGCCGAGGTTACACAAAATGGTTGCCATGTTGTCTGTGTTAAGCACCGCTCTTGCGCAGACGATAAACAGTGGAGGTTTTCATTTTCATTGGCGGAGGTAATTTTACTTCAGAGTTGGACTCAAATTCAACAGATTGTCTACCATTTGTTGAGATTCTTCTGCAAGAGAGAATTAATACAAAAGGATTGTCCAAAGGAGGATGAAGTTCTCTGTCCGTATCATTTAAAGACGCTGATGTTATGGACTTGTGAAGTGATGTCGCCGCAATGGTGGAATTCCTCTTCTGCCATTACGATCTGCTGTGAGTTATTGAAGAAGCTTTCAGACTGGCTACAGAAGAGGCACTGCCCGAACTATTTTATTCCTGAAGCAAATTTATTTCATGAATCTTCGAGCTCCACAATTTACGCCAAGACTGAAAAACGACTAAATGAATTTCGAAATTCTGGCATTCTGTGTCATTGGTTCATGGAAAATTACATACTGCCATTCATTCGGAGAAATTTCGAGCTTAAAAACACAGTGGAGGTATTGCCACATAATTTTATAATGGATTTCCTGCTGCCTATATTTAAGTTTTTGGAAGTGACTGAATCAGAATCATTGGATTCATTGTTTTATCACACATTTACATATTCACATGATCGCAGTCGCCTTATAATAAAAGCCGGATTAAGTTCAGGACTGCGCCAGAGCTTCGTTGCGGGATGTTATTCAAGATGTATTTCATTGAAAACACACTGGCGACTGAGAGTGCTTCCAACACTACAGAACGTCTTATGTGTCACGTACTATGACATCTTACTGTTTAGTTTGCATGCAGCATATGGTTTAGGATGCGGAGAAATTTCGTGGGATAGCAGTCTCTTTGTTGAATTTGTGAAAGGAATTTCAATAAAACCACAAAATGTAAGATCTCACTATCATAACTTTCCGAAAGCGTACACAGCACAAAGTTGTCGGTTTCAATTTCTGCGTGCTCAGGATCTCTTGAAAATCTTAACTGGATCAAATAGTCGTCCGGAATTTCAACTACTGTCTCTCATGTCAAAAGAGTTTCTTAAGAGAGCTTTAGAACACGAAGGTTCTAAATGCAACGGCATTGCTCATGCAGCTTTAGCCTATCTGGCTGCTATCCACTTTGCCACATCAGAACACAAACTAGCAATACGCTTCTGCCTGTCAGTTCTCGTGGATCAGCCTTCCCAAGAGGGCCAAGAGGATAAGGAGACACTGAATGCAGGTTGTTTGTTGTTTATTGACGATGTCGCAAGAATCGTTGGATTGTGTGTGCTTCAAAAGAAGATTACTGACAATAATCTTCATTACATTGGCAGGCGGCTTTATCTTGATCTGCGTCTTTCACCCGAGGTCTTTGCTTACTATTTAACTGCATCATCTACCGAAAGAATATCCGAACATTTATATATTTATGGTGATTTGCCGGACTCAGCATTTCCCATGGACGAATATTTGAAGGCTTTAACAGAGCAGAGATGCATTGTTTCGATGAAGTCAGGTTCTTATTTGCATACTACCAGACAGATCGTTTATCGCAGAACAGATGCATTGACAGAGACGGAGACTTCAAGTGTGAATCCGTTGATAGTGAAAGACACAGTAATTGATGTTCTGGTGGAATATGCTCTAGAAAATATGATTTCATTCTACAACGTGATTCGCAACGACTTTGGCATCCAGTGCAGCACTGCTGACTGCTATCGTGCTTTGTACCTTTACAAGTGTCGCCAGTACGAAGAAGTGAAGTATTTGTGTGAACGAATTCTGCTAGAGCCTGATCTGCACAGAGATATGAAGAGATTTTCATTTGCGAATGTTTTGTTGCTTCCACCGCTTGACTCTTTTTTCGATACAGACGTACAGTCTTTGCTAGGATTTCACACACTCTTTTATTACTTATCACCTCCGAATGACGCTATGGGCAAAGTTGAGCATGCTCCGGAGTCGACGTTTGAGCACTGGTTTGCCCAAGTTGTGTACTATCAGAGGCGTGAACTTTTCTATTTTCTTGAATATCATTACTCCATTAAAAGCCACTATTTTCTTGGAAGATATTTTCTTGCAAAATATTTGAAAGTCAGATGTTATATTGATTGCAATCTTCCTTATTCAGAAGCACTGACTGAATTTACTGCTCAGGAAATAAATCTTCCGTTTGAACACATGATTCGAAGATTTCTTCTACGAAAGCTTCGCATTAATTTGTTCAAGAGTTTCACCGCATCACATCAGTGATCAGGTTTTCAAATGAAATTTGCTTTTTGTGGTGTGTGATTATGAAGAATGACACTTACTTCCAAGGTATTGCTGCGTGACCCAGCAATCGCTGGAGAGCCAATACATAGTCTTGAAAGTTTTCGCTGTTTTAGTGTAGAGACTTGGAAAAACGTGTACTCTGGCATGTCAGTGTGGCACGATTCGAAACCCGCATGATAGGGCCTGCAGATCCAAAACAGTAACCCAGTTTCATCGTAATTAAGAAGAGGTCTTTCCCGACTTCTTGCGCTGCAACAAAAGGAAGAAGGCATTTGAAGAAGCGTTACAGCGCCACAGTATGGCTGTCCAGCTTCTGAGACCTCTTTGGTGTCGGTGACACTCGAGCTGAGAGTTGCCTGTTCCAATAACATAACTGAGTTGCTTTTTACTCCACAGTAGGTTCTTGTTCCTCCTCACTGCCGTCTTCTTCAACATAATATGCTTCACAGCTTGCAATCTCCCTTATTCAGAAACGTTGACTGAATTTACTGCTCAGGAAAAAAATCGTCCGTTTTAATTTGCAGATTCGCAGATTTCTTCTTCGAAAGCTTCGTATTGAAGAATTGCAAGCGCCTGCGATTCTTTTATAGACAGGCAACTCGAAAGAAAAGATTCTATACTTGATAGGCTCTTCATAAGACCAACGAAACTCTGAATGTGACTTTATCCTGTCAACCTTTCAGGAAGCTTCTTCATATGGGTTCTATATGTTCGGCGACGAATTCTCCAGCCATTCAGTCATCAGCCATTTGAGAACGAGCTGTTGTAAGATTTCATGCGTTGTTCGAATGTTTATAGTTATATATCACATTTCGTTACATTACATTACGGTCCAACTCGTTTCCTACAATGCCCATTAACTAACTAGGCCGACCTCTGCTGCAGAGATGATCAAAACTAAGAGACTCTGTCACATTTATCGTTTTCCTGGTAGACTGGACCCTGCTCGAGCATTGCGACGATTACGGATTTAAATCCACAAGCAATTAAAAGACCCGAGATAAAGAAAGGGCAATCATGAACCCGAACGGTTGAAACAGATTCCATCAGTTTAACCTCTGCAATGCTCTTCATAAACTTGGCGCTAATTGCGAAATTCGTGTGTGTCTCAACTCTTCTAACTCACGTGGAAGAAAGTGCTGTGTTCTTGGCAGCGATGAAGCGTCGAACTGGACAGAGAAGAAAGGAGAGGAGCCACTCACTGGCAGACAGTTGCTATAACAAGACGGATGGATTTGTATTCAGCATCGCTACAAACAGGGCGTCTGGAATTATCAGAACCCGTTCATCCTGACACAATTATAAAATGAGCGAATAACTGATGTGAGAAACATTTAACTGAATGTTAAATACTTTTAGTTTTAATAACTTTCAATTTAGTACATAAATCATTTTTGGTGGATTCACCCTGTGGTCAAATAAAGCATTTGCAAAAAGACGATTACGATGATATTCGTTGAGACATTAATGATGAAAATAAAAGATGACGCAACTATTAATTATACTAGCACGAACGGTAGTCGAACAATCCCATAAGCCATGACGCAGGAGCAGACATGTACATGAAATACCGTATTAGTGACTTCATTCTTCGATATCCTCTCATGACTGAAAGGCTTTTATTTCGAACTGGTACATGACATTGATTCTGGGTCACGCTGCATCAAAGTAGTCATTGCTGATGGATTTGTTTCCCAAGCGATCACATGTCTAGCTTACACGACTTTCTAATGGAAAGTTGTCAGCAATCTCAATCCGTTGGAGAAGTATGACCGAAATCCAAATGATGAAAGACCCATAATAACAGCAACAGCAACAACAACAACAACAACAACAATAATAATAATAATAACAATAATAACAATAACAATAATAATAATAATAATAATAATAATAATAATAATAATAATAATAATAATAATAATAATAATAATAATAATAATAATAATAATAATAATAATAATAATAATAATAATAATAATAATAATAATAATAATAATATAATCCTGAGGGATTATTTTTACCTCGGGCGTTAAAAAAAAATAATAATAATAATAATAACAATAATAATAATAATAATAATAATAATAATAATAATAATAATAATAATAATAATAATAATAATAATAATAATAATAATAATAATAATAATTTCTACTCTGTAAATAATGTTGAAGTCCCTGAGGGATCCTGTTTACCTCGGGGCAAAGAAAATAATAATAATAATTATAATCTCTCAGTTCCATCCTAAGAACTCACAACATTGCACTTACGTCATTCTCTGTGCGGGTTTTCCATTTGAAATGGACGACACTCCTTCCACGAATCCTATCCTGATTCCTCTTCTTTCCCTCTTCCGTCTCGTCCTAATTCTAAGCACCATCCACCGTTGTCGTCTGACTGTCCTTGAACAAAACGCTGCCCCATCTGCTTACCCTGATCCACCCAATCCTTCTTACCCTAATCCATTCAATCCTTCTTTCCCTAATCCATCCAATCCTGCTTACCATAAGCCATCCAATCTTTCTTACCCTAATCCATCCAATCCTTCTTACCCTAATCCACCAAATGGATTAGGTGGGGCCCGTAGAATAATGGATAAAACACTGGCGTGAAGAGCAGTAGGTACCGAGATCGAACCCAGTACACCCCGTAAGGTTTATTCATCCTTCCACTCGCTAGGTGGCGGCGGTGGTTAAATTAATAGTAGGCCGTGATTCGCGCATTGCGGCTGCCGTTTAAACAGTTGTGTTCGACTCCTGTAAAACTGTTATCATGTGCATCTACTGTATACATATATGTTAGGCACCCTGCGTGGCTGCCGTTTCTACTATATGTATGTTCAATGTACAGCGCAGTGCGGTTAGCAGGCGCTTAATTAAAGAAAAGATTATTATTATTATTATTATTATTATTATTATTATTATTATTATTATTATTATTATTATTATTATTATTATTATTATTACTATTATTATTATTAATTTAATGCCCCGAGGTATACAGGATCCCTCAGGGACTTGAATATTAACTAAAATGGAAAATAAAGTGCCCGGAATGGCCCTATTATTATTATTATTATTATTATTATTATTATTATTATTATTATTATTATTATTATTATTATTTTTTTTTTTTTTTTGCCCCGAGGTATACAGGATCCCTCAGGGACTTCAATATTAACTAATGTTTAAAAAAAGGTGTCCGGAATGGCCCTATTCATCTATTTCCTGGCTGGCGAAAGTACCCTTAAAAGCTACAGCGTTGAAACGCTGTATCGTTATCGATAGGCGTTGGTATAAGAAAGAGGTCTCACGTGGGTCCCTCGTAACCGTGCACAGCTTCTGTCCCAGGTCCGAAAGGAAACTCAGGCCTTCATTGTTGATCGGACCCAGGGTTTCGAAGGCCAAAGGAATGAACAGATGTGTCGAGGATATTTCGTTGTATTTGTCGATTTTGCGGGTCGACGCCCTCTCAGCAGCCGCACCGGCAGTTTGGGAGGTATCCGGTAAGTAGGAAGCGGCCAGAGTGTCTGTCACGGTCGCATCCCAGACAAGGCATCGCCCGACGCGCCAAGGAATGAGAGTGAGGCCATCTGGTCTCCTGCCGTCTGTCCTCACGAGGCCAGCGGGCTCCTTGGTGGATGGGTAGCCGGCCCGGACCAAGCTCCGAAAGACCAAATCGTTCAAAACAGCATGCCTTGGCAAGCGACCCGGGCCCAGTGTGCATGAAAGCCCATGATGGCCATCTGCCAACACCGGGGCGCCGCAGGGGCATCTGTGTGGCTCACAAAGCGGGACTCCCAGTCGCAATCCCGTCGCCACCCTAACCGACTCATCATCTAGCCTTAGCCCGCAGCTGGTGACAGGGAGGGCCAAAAGCCAGTCCCCTGCATGCGGAGCTGATATCGCTTTGAGGCGTGCTTGATTTGTCGGGTCGGGTAACCTGGCGTGTAAGCATGAAACGACCAAGTCGATCAGAGGTCCGTCCCATGCAGACTGTTTGTGGGCGAAAAGGCCGACAGGGCGCTGCGCTGCGCTAGCCTCATTCCATCTGGTCAGCAGGGCCTCACGTTGTGGGTCGGCCAAGGCTGCGTCTCCCAGCATGGTGGACTGGAGCAGATCGGTGCTCGCGGCTGATGCCAAAAAGGCGGGAAGTGCCAGCGAAGTCACCGATCGGATCCCCAGTCCGCCCCTTTTGATGGGAAGTGTGGCCTGGAGCCAAGCATCGTCCGGTAGGGGGAGGTTGAGAACACTGCCCAAGCCAGAACGCAAGGTTGCATCATACTGCTCCAGTCCCGGGTGATCCACACAAGGGCAGCTGCGTAAGGTGTGGAGCAGCCTCGTTGCACCGAGCGAGTACCTCAAAAGAATTAGAGCATCGTGCAGTTTGATATTTACCAGTTTATCCAGCATCCGCTTTAGCTCGGTCGTGCGAGTCCCCAAGGCCCCTCCCAGGGCTTCCTTGGTTGAAAGAGGGGCCCCCAACAGCGTGGCATTCTGGAGGCTGGTCCTTGTGAAGAGGTCTAGGTGGTGGCTATCCTCTGTGATGTTAGGAGAAGTCGAGATTATCTCGCATTTTGAGCGGTTGAGTTGTAAACCAAGATCTTTACATTTCATTTCCAACAGTGCCACGTCGCTGGCCACCACCCGTGCCTTCCCTCCTAGTGTGAGGTCGTCAAGAAAGCCCAAAGTGAGTGGAGATGACATCTCAATCAAAATGGGCTGGAGGGGGAGACAAAACAGCAGGGGGCCCAGGGGGTCGCCCTGTTGGGGCCCGACCTGCGACAAGAGACTAAAGACACCGTATTTGAGATTGGATGGTTCAGAGTAAGCCGAAAAGCAAAAGGGTGCAAGTTCTGGGAGTACTGAATAGAGCGAGAGTAACATTTGGTCTCTAAAGAGGCTATTGAAAGCGTTAGAAAAGTCAAGTTTTATTAGAATTGAATCCTCGTCCAGGTTGTCCAAGAACCGTCTCGCGGCATGCACCGCCGCCTCGCACCCTCCCGCCACGCCCACCCCAACCTGTCTTGGGGATAGATACGCCGCCACTCTGGGCGCCGCGTAAGCGTTTGCACATTTGGCCGCAAGTCTGCGCCAATAATAACCGATGACAATCGGGCGCAGACCCCCCGAGCTTTTACGCAGGGCAAAAAGAGTACCCCCAAAGAGAGTGGCGCGTATTCCGGAGGGACACAAGCCGGCCAAGAGCAGGTTGACTAGGGCCGTAACTGCCGACAGTAAGCCGGGGCCCGAGTCTGTTTGGCCCACCAGTTCCAGGATGTGTTGGGGACGGATACCATCGGGTCCCCCTGAGGATCCGGCTGGAAAATTGCGGATGCTGGTTAATACCTCAGCCTCCGAAACCTGGATGGGGGAGACTGCAGGGGGGCTCGGTATAGCTGGTCGGTCTCCAGGAGGGGCCGGGTGTTTCAACCTGAGTTCCTCCAGCGTGTTTTCATTTATTTGGACTGGTTTGTCATCAGAACACAGGATACGCGCTGCTGCCTTGATGTTACCATCCTCTAGTTTTGCGGACACTGCTGCAGCTATCGTCCTCTCCCGTTCCAACACCCCTCTGCCCCCCAGGTCCGAGCTCTCCCGCGGGATGAAAAGAGTTTCGATCTCCTGCGGCACCTTGGCGAAAAATTCGCTGGATCGTGTTTTGATTTTAGATGACAAATTGTGTCGTCTGCCTCCTCTTGTGGGCTGGGCAAGCGTGAGGGCCCCGAATGCCAGCAGGTGCTGCCAGGGGAGCTGAGAGTTCGGGTCCTGCAAGATGCATCCGATAATGGTTGTCAACAGACTG
This sequence comes from Allolobophora icterica, assembly GCA_963556255.1. Lineage (NCBI taxonomy): Eukaryota > Metazoa > Annelida > Clitellata > Crassiclitellata > Lumbricidae > Allolobophora > Allolobophora icterica. Next base: position 54,559,612 of record OY744607.1, on the reverse strand, counting down.
CTTAGGCTAGGTCTGGCCGCTTTGGGTATGTGTTTAATAAGCCGTGTTTGTAAGTAAGGGTGAGAAATCGAGTCCAGATAAGGTTCCGACCCTGTAGCTGCCGTCAATGGCCCCGGGGCCTCCACAGGCGCTAGGTTCGGTTCCACGTCGGGCAGCACCGGCGGGCAAGGGAGTATTATGGGCGGTTTGTGAGAACCTAAGCAAGGGTTATCCCTGGGTCCATGCCTATGCACCAGGCCATTTTTGTGGTGCAATTTCCATTCGGAGAAGCATACTCCACAAATTCCCTTAGCTTTTAGTAGGGGCTTAGTTGAGGAGATGTTATCCGGTATCTGTTCCATATTTCAGAAGTTAGGAACTTTTAAATTCCGCCCGCCGACATGTAACGCTAAGTAGGTCAGCATTCGGGGGGCGTGTCAGGCCAATGGCCGACGTCCAACGTGCCGTTGTCTGCCTTCAATTAATATCGAGAAAGGTTTGAAATACGACCTGAGGTATGTAGAAGGTCCTTCGCCTAAACCAGACGTGTTGTTACGTTTAAAACCGTCAGTAAAATCAAGCTATCGCCGGAAAAACCGAAAAAACCCGGCACTAGAAAAACAAGCCGCCATCATCGGCCAGGGCCATTCCAGACTCTTTCCAGATTATTATTATTATTATCATTATTATTATTATTATTATTATTATTATTATTATTATTATTATTATTATCTAATCTTTCTTACCCTAATCCATCCAATCCTGCTTACCCTAATCCACCCATCCTTCTTACCCTAATCCACCCAATCCTTCTTACTCTGATGATAATCCAACACCTTCCAAGCTTTCGCGTTCTAAAAAAACGCGTGAGCAGCTCCTCTGTCTCATCTCAGGTTTCTCTTACAACCGGACTCGGATCATCTTTTGACAACTCCTCTGACTTGACGCAGCGCTCATGAATAAGCTGGTACCCAGCCCTTACCTTTATAGTGGCGCTTTAGACAGTTGAAGTTTACGATTACGACTGCCTGTGTAAAGTAAACGTCTCTCCGTAAGCTAAGTTTGACGATGTAGAAATCTCGAGATTACAATTAAGAGAAGAAACCCGAACTACATAACAGTTTTATAAGCATGCTGCCAAGTGCACAAAAAGCTTCAGAAGTCTCTAATCAACTAACCAACCAACTTCGTGAATTTCATTATCATTATAATTATGATTATTACTATTATTATTGTTATTTATATTATTATTAATATTAGTAGCAGTAGTTGTACAGGTAACAGTAGTAGTAGTAGACTAGTAGTAGCAGTAGTAGTAGTAGTAGTAGTAGTAGTAGTAGTAGTAGTAGTAGTAGTAGTAGTAGTAGTAGTAGTAGTAGTAGTAGTAGCAGTAGCAGTAGCAGTAGCAGTAGCAGTAGCAGTAGCAGTAGCAGTAGCAGTAGCAGTAGCAGTAGTAGTCACTATATTGATCACTCAAAGCTTACAAATTTTACACACAATCAAGTTCACATCAATGGGTGTCAAAGGGAGAACTCAAAAAGATCCACATTGGTCGCTATGCATCGTCGCTATAATAAGAAGTAATGTTGTACACGTGGTTGCATCAATTGTTACATTGTTTTAATTACAGAGCATTATGTTAATGGATAGTCTTTATTCAAATCCGTTAAACAGTGACAATCATTATTCTAATATCATTAAGTACTGTGATAGTGTTTTAGTCCGCGAGCAAGATCGATTTTAATTCGATTCGAAACTTACTCTTACGCGTAATGGCGTTGACGTTTCCCAGTTATTTTGCCCACTGTAACTTGTTCAAATGTAAAATTATGAAAAGCATTTAAAGGCAGATTTAAACACATCTAGCTTGATACCGCTCTTGCCCTCCAGAGGGAAAATAGATTTGTTTCGATAATTAATCGACACACATCGAACAGCCAGAGTTCTTGTGAGGTTATAGCTAATGGTCATGAATAATACTATTCAGTGTACAACGACATCTAACAGAAGCCACGGCCTCCGACGTCGACCTCATTACCTGACCTTTCTAGCTCTATATTCTGTTGAAATGCGCATACTTCGAAGGAAAAGAAGAAGTGAAGTACATTTCCTTAAGACAAGCAGCCATTGGTATGAAGTGTTAGCGACTTCATTTGCTCAGCATCGGCATATAAGGGCCGATGGCCAGTCCTCTGCCTCTCCGCCTCATCTTCCAACTGAAACTGTACGGTCAGTGTACTCATTATAACCGAATTCGCTTGGGGTCCAAACAGAGGAAATCTCGAAAGAAACTTCTGCCCTAAAGGGGATTTGAACCCCCAACCTGATCATTGTCAGTCAAGCTCGCTAACCGCTATGACTAATGCGCGGGGATTTGTCTAAAATAGTCAGTAACTACGTTTGTTTAAGAAAGTACTTCATCTAATTGCCTAGGCTCTGCAGATATGTAAGCGTTTGTGAGCTTGTGTGACATATAACCTCTGTTAAAGCTTGCGTAGCAATTATCGTCTTAAATAGCAAGATTATACCTCTGAATGTTTACCCAAAAAATTGCGCATCAGTTTATTCTACGGTACAATGATGTTTGTCACCGCTAGGTGTCTCTATTGTCTGCGAGCCGTGCCCCAGGCTCACGATTTCAAACACCGTGATTCGCATTCATAAAGATGTCAGTGAATATCGCCTCTTCGTGCACGCCTTTGCGGTCTCTCCCTATTTTGGGTGTCGGCTATCAAGCACCAAAACATGCTCCACACCAGGTGACGGTCACGCTTGACTGAACGTCGGTGGACCGTGATCTTGCACCCATCATTGATCATACGGATTTGATCTGATATGCCGGTGAATTGTAACTGCAACACTTTACATTACGACAATTCCATTTACGTTTCTTTGCTTTGCATCATCACACATAGAACAAAAGCGTTTGGAAGTTCTTTTGTGGATTAATCTCGACAAGAGACGATGCGTAAGATTGAGGCTGACGTTACTTTCACGGATATACTTAGGCGTGGATTGTTGTTGCTGGTTTTTATAAGTTGCACAGGTGAATATGATATTATTTTGCTTCTTATGTTGGTTTTACCTTCTTCCACGTGGTTCGTGGTCTTGCGCGTGTACGGGATTTAAGGACGCACTCTAATCGAAGACGGTGAACTCCGTGGTTGGCATCGTTCAAAATGGAATCCACATCTCTCTCTCTCTCTCTCTCTCTCTCTCTCTCTCTCTCTCTCTCTCTCTCTCTCTCTCTCTCTCTCTCTCTCTCTCTCTCTCTGTTTCTCTCTTTCTTTCTCTATGTCTCTGTCTCTGTCTGTCCGTTATCTTGCTTTGACATCTCTGAACAACTCCTCTGACTGACGAGAGCTGCGTCGTGCAGCTCTCGTGAATAAGCTGGTGTCCTGCGCTTACCTTTAGAGTTTAAAATTTGGAGTCGACAATGACGACTACTTTCTGTTGAGTTGCTTTTGTTATTTTATTCTCAACTAAAGACCTGCCATCGTTTATCTACAATGAGCAAATTGCCTCTTTGTCTTAGCGAACTTCTCTTTAGGATATTGATCTCCTTACGGCATGGCTTTCGGTTCGCCACCGGTTTCCGTCTTGAGCACTAGACACCGGTGCAATAGAATTTACTAGTTACAATTACATCGATTCCCCATGACAGGCACTAGATTCAAACCCGGACTCCAGAGGTGAAAAACTGACGCTCGGCCACTGTGCCAAATAGGAAACGCTGCGGGCTTTCATTGATGAGCCAGAGGTTCGAATCGCGGTTGGTTGTCAAACTACACTTGGTTGTCGAACTGTGCCAAATAGGAAACGCTGCGGGCTTTCATTGATGAGCCAGAGGTTCGAATCGCGGTTGGTTGTCAAACTACACTTGGTTGTCGAACTGTGCGTGCAACGCGTGAAGGAACGTTGTCCGGTTGTTTGACTTGAAGCTATTAAGTACTGTTTTAGACAAGTTATTTACGGTCCTACTCAAATTATGGTCCTGCTCATAGTGAGGTCCTAACCACGATAAGACCCATTCAAAATAAGGTCCCATCCATGATAAGACCCATTCCAAGGCGAGGTCCTATCCATTGTGAGACCCATTCCAAAGTAGATTTCTACCCACAATAATTATGACCAATTTGAAAGTAAAATGGTAACGTCTTTTTAGCAAGGTAGTATCGAACGTAAGGTCCCACAAATGGTAAGGTATTTTTATTAGTAGGCTACTATTCAAAGTAAGGTACCACCAATGGTAAAGTCTTTAGTTCTTAGTAAGGTACTATCAAAAGTAAGGTCTCGCCTATGTTGAGGTCTTTATCATAGTAAGGACCATTCCGAAGTAGGGTCTCATCCATCATAAGGTATTTTTTCATTGTAAGGTACTATTCACAGTAAGGCCCCACCGATGGTCTGTTTTCATAGTAAATTACTATCCAAGTGAGGTCTCATCCGTGCTTCCATCGTAGGTAAGTTCTTATCCAAGGTACGGTCGGTGTTTTTAGTTGTTGGTCTGTTGGAGGTAACCCCTAGCTCTTCTTCTAACCCCCTCAGCTAAGTAACTGAAAATATGTATGTGAACTGAGTTCTGTGTACAGTCTTGCAGTGCGAGATATTAGCGTATATATTTAGTGCGCTTACTTTAGTTTCACGTGTATATGTATATATGATAGATGTAAAACGTATAGTTTTAGTGACACGCGCGGCCGGCCAATCTCGGCAGCGGCGCGCTATATGTATATTATTAGAGTTCGCTTAGGCGCACAGAAGACAGGTGTGTCAAGAGGCGCGAAGAATTATGCTGACTAGAGAAGTTTGAATTCGAGTATGTTCGCTGTAGTAGTGTGGCTGACTAGTTGAGTTGTAATCGAATTGAGTTCTGTCTGTTTGTTTCTTATTAAACTGAAAAGATATTAAACTGTGTTGCTGATTAATTCAGGTTATACTTATACGTAGAATTAGTGTTCAAAAGGTGAACGTTAAATAGGCGTTAAGTACGAAGAAAACAAGGATTTAATCAGAAGGATTGTCAACGGAAGGATTGGGTTGACATTATTGGTGGCAGCGGTGGGATAAAAACTCACGGTGGAATAGCGACGGTGTGGATAACAACTCACGGTGGATAACAACTCACGGTGAATAAAAACTCACGGTGGAATAAATACTCACGGTGGAATAAATACTCACGGTGGATATAAACTCACGGTGGATTAAAATTCACGTTATCACCTCCTTCGGCGGATAGAAGAATCTACGACGGTGATAAAAGAATCTACGACGGTGATAGAAGAATCTACGACGGTGTTAGAAGAATCTACGCGTTGTTACTGTGTGACGAGTTTACGATATCAACGACGGTGGAACACGAGAAAACGGTATAAAAATTTCGTTGTTTTCCACGAACAAATATAAAAGAAATCCCGTTTGTTTATCGATTCACACACCAAGAAAAACCGTGACTTCTTTGAAAAGAGAAATCACCAAAGTAAACAAGTAAGATGGAGAAACTAAGTGCTGAAAGACAAGCAGATATTAAGAAGATGTCTACGGAAAGGCTGAAACAGCGTTTGTTGAAAGCCGGTTTTAAAGAAGAACAATTAGAAGGTATGTCACGTGGTGACATGATACAGGAACTCGCTGAAGTGTGGGTTAAAGAAGAAGTCGAAGAAGAAGGTGCCGTTGGCGGTGCCGTCGAAAAGGCTATTGAAAAACCTCCTGCGCCTATGTCTATGGAGATGTTGATGCAGTGGATGATGATGAAAGAAGATAGGGAGGAGAAACGGAGACAAGAAGAGAAAGAAAAAGAGGAGAGACGAAGACAAGAAGAGAAAGAAAGAGAGGATAGACGAAGACAAGAAGAGAAAGAGCTAAGACAAGAAGAATTGCGTCTTCAGAGAGAGAAAGAAGAGAAAGCGGAAATTGCAAGGCAAGAAGAATTGCGCCTGCAGAGAGAGAGAGAAGATAAAGCAGAACAAGTGCGTAAGGCAGAACTGGAATTGCAAAAGCATCAGTTTGAGATTCAATTAGAACAGTTGAAAAGAGATAGGGAAGATGCTGAAAGAAGAAGACTGGAGCAGATGATTGAATTTGAAAGAGCTAGAAAAAGTGATGAAGAGGTTCGTCAGCAACAGATTGAAGCAAAGAGAATGCGTGAAGAAGAAAAAGAAAAAGCGCGAACGTTAGAGTTAGAACGCGCCGAACAGATCAGACAAGAAGAACTCAAATTTCAGAAAGAAAGTTTGGAAAAGGCAGAGACAGAAAGACAAGAACGTCTGAAACTGGAGAAATCAAAATTGACATTGAAAGAAACGCAAATGAGAGAAGAACGGGAAGCAGAAAGAAGGAAGCAGCAAGAAAGTGAAACTTTGGTGTCAAAAATTAAGAAAATAGGTGATGCAATGAAGCATGTATTGCCTCAAATGCCAACTGATATGATGGAGGTGCCATTATATTTTGAAACAGTCGAGAACGCGTTTCGCAGTTTTGCTGTGGAAAAGCCGTTTTGGGTGAAATTATTACTACCATTGATGACGCCGAAAGCTCGAACCGTTCTGAATAGATTGTCATACGATGATCTAGACAATTATGATAGAGTCAAGCAGCACTTATTAAAAGAATTTAAGTTGACTTCGAGAGAATACAGAGCCAGATTTGTGGATGCTAAGAAGACAACAGAAGAGACTTATACGATGTTTACGGCAAGACTGAAGAACTTGCTAAACTATTACGTGAGAAGTCGAAACGTGAACAGAGAGTATGATACGCTCTTTGATTTGCTGGTAGCGGATAAGCTAAAAGAATGTTTACCGCCAGGTCCACTACAGTTTGTATTGTCGAAGGAAGGAACTGACTGTCTTCAAGCTAGTGCAGTGGCAGACTTAGCAGACATTCATGTAAACAATCGAATTGGGTTTGCGATCCCAAATATAAACGGTTATCCTTCTCAACGTTCCGTAAACCAAAGCCAGAGTGGAAAGTGGAAAAGTAATCCAGGAACAGGGAATCAGTTTAAAGGTAAAGAAGTCAAGGCTAATGTCCCTGTACCCAATGAAACCAGAGAAGTGACGTTTGGTCGTCAGGGATTTAACAAATCGTCAGCGCCGTTTGCCAAGAGGGAAGGCAACACATCGTTTACGCAGTATAAGAGATATGAAGGAAATGAACAACGAGGTATTTCACAACCATACCATACAGTGGTGAAGCGTTGTCACAACTGTGGTTCAGACAAACATTGGGTTAAAATTTGTCCAGTTCCAGTGGCAGCAGCTAGTTCTAGCAGAAATCAAGAACACACAAGGGTGAATTTGATTCAAGTGGTTAGTGATACAGGTAATCAAACCACGGGTCAAGAAAACCAAGAGACTGAAGTAAAGTCAGTAATGAAATGTGGTATTCAAAAAGAAATTCTATTGGATGCTGAAGTTCAGAGAGAAGTCATAGGAAAAGATGACAATCGAATATTGAAGAAATCGTTCTTGCAATATGTCGAGGTTGAAATTCGTGGAGTAGACGGTAAAGAGCCAGTGAAAGTCAAAGCACTGAGCGACTCGGGAGCAGAAATTCCGGTGATTAGTGAAGAATTACTGGAAGGCATGAAGGTGGAACAAATTGGAAAAGTGAATTTGCAATGTGTGGCAGGAGATGCCATTCCTGCGAAGTTAGTGAAAGTCGATGTTAGACTGTATGGTAGTGACGTGGAAGAAGAGGGATTTCCGCGTAAAATCCAGTGTTCACTTACACCTTATGTCACCTTGATGTGTGCTAGTATTGCAAAGATGGGCAGTACAGAAAGATTCTTGTTGCATCCAGAGATAATTGCCGAATTAAAAGCCGTACCACAGATGAAAATTAAAACGATACAAGGAGATGTGAGTGTACGAGCAAATGTAATGACGAGAGCGCAGAGTCGGAAACAGGAAATGGTAGATGTTGATGAGAAGAGTGAAACTGAAAGTTCCAGTGATGAGGAAAACGAAAGTAATGAGCAACGAAGCTTATCGCGAGATGGTGTAACATCAGAGATAAACGAGCAAGAGATGGCTGCATGCGAGAATGGCACAAGATAATTCCTTTCACAGTGTGGGCATTACGAGAAGTGCCGAATGCAACTACTGGAGTATCACCATATATGCTTGTCTATGGGAAAATTCCGAGAGGACCATTGGCAATATTAAAAGAGAGTTGGACTAGAGAAATAAACTTACCACCTCATGTTGGAGTTAAACCAGAAAAGTATTTAAAAGAACTCAAAGAAAATATGGAGAAAGCATTATTGTTTGCAGAATCTTACTCTAGAGAAAAGCAATTACAATACACGAATCAGTATAACAAGAGAGCAAAGCACAAAGAATTTGAAGCTGGTGAGAAAGTCATCGTTTTGTATCCAACGTCAACAAACAAACTTATTTCTCGATGGCATGGTCCATGTACGATCATACATCGAAGATCAAAGTACTCTTATTTAGTTGATATGGGAGAAAATGGTCGAAAGATAATTCACGCCAACAAGATCAGAAAATATGTTACTCGAGCATTAAGTTGTGGTCTAATCGTTGAAGAAGATGAAGATTTTGGTTCAGTGGTGGAATTACCAATGAGGAATGAGGTTCAAGATAACAAGAATTCACTTAACCTCGATCCTGAACAAATTAGCCATTTGACAGTAACTCAGCAAGAACAGTTGTTGAAAGTCTTGAACAAATACTGTGACAGATTTTCAGAAAAACCCGGATTATGTACATTGGTTGAACATGAAATTGAACTAAAACCAGGATTTCGTGAAAAGGAATTTGCAGCATATCGAATTCCTTTGATTTATCGAGCAGAAGTGGAACGTCAGATCAAAGAAATGTTAAAAACAAACATTATTAAACCATCATCGAGCAGAATGGCAAGCCCTTTGGTTATTGTTAAAAAGAAAGACGGATCTTTGAGACTTGCCTGTGACTACAGATACATTAACTCATTCACAGTGGATTGTAAATATCCTATGCCGATTGTCAGAGACGTTTTGAACAAAGTTGGAAAGTCTAATGTAATTTCTATTTTGGACTGTCGAAGTGCTTATTGGACTTGTCCTGTAAAACAATCTGATCAATGGAAGACAGCTTTTGTAACACATAATGGACTGTATGAATTTACTCGTGTTCCTTTTGGAATGATAAATTCAGGCCGAACTTTTGTTAAGGCGATAAATTTAGTTTTACAGCCTATAAGTGACTTTGCAGAACCGTATGTTGATGACATTGCTGTGCATTCTGACAGTTGGAAAGTTCACTTGCAGCATCTAGATGCATTTTTGATGCAAATGAGATTGCATAACGTTACCTTAAATTTGAAAAAATGCATATTTGGTAAGTCTGAAGTAAGGTTTATCGGTCATGTGGTTGGGTCTGGTAAGATAAAGATGAATCCAGACAGAATTGAAAGTTTGAGTAATTTGAAGATCCCAGAAACTAAGAAGCAAGTTAAGCAACTGCTTGGATTTTTTAATTATTACAGACAGTTTATTAAGGACTTTGCACAGATTGCGAAACCGCTATCTGATTTAACTAGTAAACGTGTTTCTGATAAGATTGATTGGACTGTTGAACATCAGCAAGCATTTGATTTACTTAAAGAGGCTGTGCGATCCAAAGTAGTGTTATATGTTTTTGAAGTGGGAAAACCATTCAATTTGTACTGCGATAGTAGTGACTTTGCAGTCGGTGCTGTTTTAACACAGATGGACGACAAGGGAATAGAACGCCCTGTGTCATTTATCAGTCAGAAATTAACTGATACCCAGAAGAGATGGGCTACTGTGGAAAAGGAAGCCTATGCTATTGTTTGGGCTCTAAACAAGTTAAAAGAAATTATAATTGGATCGAAAATTTTCATTTTTACTGATCACAATCCTCTTACATACTTGACTGAGTCAATGTCTAAGTCTGCTAAACTTGTGCGTTGGGCGTTAGCCTTACAAACTTTTGATGTTGAGGTGAAGTACAAGAAGGGCAGATTGAATGTTATTGCTGATTGTTTGTCAAGGTTATAAGTAATCGTAAGACTGTTTATTAATTAGTTAGATATATATTTGTTTCAAGTATTTTGGTAATTTCGCAAATTTTGAAATTTAATTTGCTCAATTCCAGAAAAAGGAAGGAGGTAATGTGAACTGAGTTCTGTGTACAGTCTTGCAGTGCGAGATATTAGCGTATATATTTAGTGCGCTTACTTTAGTTTCACGTGTATATGTATATATGATAGATGTAAAACGTATAGTTTTAGTGACACGCGCGGCCGGCCAATCTCGGCAGCGGCGCGCTATATGTATATTATTAGAGTTCGCTTAGGCGCACAGAAGACAGGTGTGTCAAGAGGCGCGAAGAATTATGCTGACTAGAGAAGTTTGAATTCGAGTATGTTCGCTGTAGTAGTGTGGCTGACTAGTTGAGTTGTAATCGAATTGAGTTCTGTCTGTTTGTTTCTTATTAAACTGAAAAGATATTAAACTGTGTTGCTGATTAATTCAGGTTATACTTATACGTAGAATTAGTGTTCAAAAGGTGAACGTTAAATAGGCGTTAAGTACGAAGAAAACAAGGATTTAATCAGAAGGATTGTCAACGGAAGGATTGGGTTGACAATGTAGGAGGGTGGGTGGCAAACTAAAATATTATGTGAGTCATCAGTTGTTTCGTGTGCAGCATATTGACAACGTTAGAGTTTGACCTGCGTTCGTGACTTTAGTAACCCGTAAACTTTTCGACTCCCCAGCTCTTTCTCGTCAACTAAAACACTGGTACGGTCATGTAAAAGTAGGTCCTATATCCAATAGATAGATAACTAGTCCAAGTCATGTTCAGCGTTAAGTTCTACTGGGTTAAGATTTTACCCCACAGAGCCGACTCATCGTAAAGTCTTATTGCGTCATAATATTTTGCATAGAAGATCAAAAGCTCCGACATTTCTAAAGGGCTACTTTAAATTCTAATCGCAGGGCGCTAGCTTATTCACGAGCTCTGCGTCAAGTGAGAGGGGTTTGTGTAAAGAACAAAATCTGACTGTCAGAAGACCAGGGAAAGAAGGCGATGGAGGAGCTGTTACGGCGTAATTGTAATTGTAATTGAATAAAAACAGCACTCAACGATTCAGAGGCCCTCCCGACTCAAGTCAGTGCTATCACTAACAAATAAAATGGTCTTCAGGCGTTTCCGGAACAGAGGAAGAGAAAAACTGAGTAGCTCCAGCCGCAATTCCTGCGGAAAACGGTGGGTTGTGTTAAAGATGAGAGAAATTGAAAGACGGCGGGTGGAGTCAACATAAGATTTCTTGAAAAGTTGGAACTTCAGTTTCGAACAGGAAACCCGTAGAGAGAAACAGATGAGAATCTTGAGGCAGATGATGTTGGGCGAGCAACGACATGGATAGAGGAAGGGAGATGGTTGTGAAATAGAACGAAGAATTTGAGGAGAAATTGCATCTTATTGTATCAAATTGCATTGTATGTGGACATGTGCAAATAATTGTATTGTATTGTATCTATGCTATGGAAATAATTGTATTGCATCCATTGTATCGAATTGATTTGTAAGGAAATGCGGATTATTGTATTGAATTGTATTTATTGTAACAAATTGAATTCTATTGTATCGAATTCTATTGTATTGTATTTATTGCATCGAATTTTGTTGCAAAGGAATCGTATCGTATTGCATAGTATGGTAATTTGGTATCTATTCTAACAAATGCATTTTGTGTATGCAGAGAATTTTATCGCATTGTATCGCATGGATCGTGTCGTAGCGGATTGTATCGGATTTGTTATGGCGTCGTTTATGCTTTAGTCAGAGCCATAACAAAGAGAGCGCATCACGCCCCTACCCTGCTCAATGCACTGGTTGCCTGCCATTAAGCAAAGAATCCGGTTTAATGGCTTTATACACCGTTTATATTATGTGTGTTTAAACATGTGGGTGTATGCATGCATGTATGAATATATGTATGTATGTATGTATGTATGTATGAATGTATGTATGTATCAAGATACTTAAAATAGCGCCTCATAAGTATCTCACAAAAGCGATGCGCACTTGGCTGTCTGACTGATCTAAATAAGTGCGTTTTAAGAGAGTTGGAGAATGTTTGCTGCAATTGGCAGATTTCAACAGAGCGTAAATACTATGGAAGATTTATTGGTCCAATACATGAGAAGGCACGATGAGCTCGAGCTGAAGTGCGGAAGCGCGTCACCTACATATCTCCACGCATGAGTTGACTTGCAACTGAAATATAAAGCTCCCCGATGTATGCCGGGCAGAGTCAACAATTTAAGCAACTGTCGGCAAGCTCGGGGAATTGACCTGAAAACAACTTGACTTTGGTGCCTTTTGTA
>OY744607.1:54392263-54542263 GCA_963556255.1 Allolobophora icterica | reverse complement strand
AAGACGCGTTACACAATTCGCTTAGAGTTTCCAAAAGGCTTTGAAGAATGGGTGCATTCAGCTTCATGAATAGCCTATACGACGCTCCAAACTCACCGACATGCGATTTCATTTTCCACTACATATCTCCCCACTGTCTCCACATACACCGAACACTGCTTCACAACTCTGGTTATAGTTATAGTCATCGTTAACGAAATCATTTTATTTTCGTTAACGAACGTTTTCGTTACCGTTATCGTTAACGAGAATCACACTGATCTGACCCTTGCATCTTGACCTGAAACAAAATCTGACCTCGCTTAACAATCGATACTTTTATGGAGCGACTGCTTTCCAACGGCCAAACACTTGTGGTGCTGTAGAAATCTCTAGAAGAACCGATTAGGTGGGCTATTCATAGAACAGATGTATTAAAGAATTATTTAAATGAAGTGAAATGTGTTGTTTCTAACTATGTCTACGCCTCTGAATAGTTGCCTTGAAGAGCGCGCTATATAAATGTCTAGTTGATTGATTGATATTTGAGAAGAAGGTAACTTTAATTTGAAAGGCAAATAAGATATTAACAGCTGAGTAAGGATCTTCAGAATAACGCGTACAGGAATTGCTAAGAAGACGTGTTGGAAGACACGTAAGTTTAGGTTGTGAATAAAAATAGAGGTCATTTTCCTTCCTGACAGAAAATAATTTTGTGTATGCCTATTTAGGCTATGTGAGATTCTTGTTTGACGTATCTTATACCTATGAAGGTCATATGCATAATATTACGTCAAACAAGAATCTAACGTACATACGTCATAGGTATGATATATTACGTCAGACAATAATCCTCCATACATACGATAATACGTCATAGGTAGGCTATAAGATCACGTCAAACACGGATCTTACAAATTATCTACAGAGCAGTCACGAGTATTCTATTATAAATTTCAGGGCCGGGCGGCTGTCCAACTATTTGCGGTACGTGCTACGACAACTTGACTTGTTCATCTTGCCAGAACTATTTCACTCTCTACGGAGGAACATGCGAATGTAAGCAGCATTCTTTCTGTTCTGTATAGCGCATAAAATATTATGCAAATAACAAAACCAAAAGTAGTTGCGAATGCGAACCGTAGCCTGCCAACAAAAGGCAACTGAGAGCATTAACTATATATATATATATATATATATATATATATATATATATATATATATATATATATATATATATAACTTTACCTTATCTTGTGATATGAAAAATGCACTGAAAGGGGGGAAATGGAACAGCAAGCGTCAAACAGAGCCTCTGCTGTTCAAATGCCCAACACGCCACCCACCTTCACTTTGTTCACACGGAGTGGGTGATAGACGACCGAGTCCTCCCCGGTATAAGCGAGTGTCCAAGTACAAAGAAACCGAAAGACGGACGTCGAAGAGCGCTGACGCAAGGAGATGGTGTCTCGCCGGGAGGAAGGCAACGACAGACCACCTCCCTAACTATCCCGAGTTAAACTGAAACTGATGCCAGGCCTCGAATGATGCTATTGGATCGGATGATGAAGGCCGATTACTGCGAACTGAAAGAGGGAGCTAAACAAAGCGACGTATGGCGACGTTTGAAGTACGAACCTGCCGGGGGGGGGGCGGGCAGAGAACCGGAAGAAGACCCTATCTTATATACCTTTTTAAGTTAGCTACATCGGTAATAAGAGCGTTGGCTGCGCGTCTCATGCGACTCTGTGTTAGAGCGCATGCAGACCGCGGTTCGCTTCCCGAAGGTGGCTTATTTCAGAGATTAAAAAATCTCGGGCTTGCACGGTCCCAACACGGAGACCTTAAATGGCGTGGCACCCATTCAAAACGGGCAAGCGGTGGTGAAGGATCTCACCCGATCAATTCATTGAAAAATGAGCACGGTCGAGGCCATATACGATCGCTAGGCCTATAGAAAATCGCGAACATTTACATTTACCTTGACGGTTCTTATAGGCCTGTGTAATTGTTGGGGTAATAAGGGAATGTTTCTCGTCTTTTGTTCATTTACAGCTTGTGGAGCGAATTGTATTCAGTGTACTCACGGCGGGAACTGTACCTTGTGCGATCCTGGCACTGGACCCATTTTCAATACGGTAGACTGCGGCAGTAAGTTCATTTGGTCTCTTTCTGTCTCTCTGTATCTCTTTGTCTGCCTCTCTGTCTGTCTGTCTGTGTCTGCCTGTGTCTGTCTGTCTGTCTGTCTGTCTGTTTCTCTCTCTCTGTCTGTCTGTCTGTCTGTCTCTGTCTCTCTGTCTCTGTCTCTGTCTCTGTCTCTGTCTCTGTCTCTGTCTCTGTCTCTCTGTCTCTCTGTCTCTGTCTCTCTGTCTCTCTCTCTGTCTCTCTCTCTGTCTCTCTCTGTCTCTGTCTCTGTCTCTGTCTCTGTCTCTCTGTCTCTGTCTGTCTCTGTCTGTCTGTCTGTCTGTCTGTCTGTCTGTCTGTCTGTCTGTCTGTCTGTCTGTCTGTCTCTCTCTCTCTCTCTCTCTCTCTCTCTCTCTCTCTCTCTCTCTCTCAGGTAAATCCCCCAACAAGTAGTATGCGGCAGGATGGTCCATATCAATCTCTGTGTCTTTCACATATAATATAAATGTATGCATATATATATATATATATATATATATATATATATATATATATATACATAATATATATATATTCAATTATTTATTGTGTCTAATATGCTCGAAAGGTTTTTTAATCTGAATCAGTGGGACGAGTTAAGCGCGCATTAGATAAGTATGCCTCCAGGGTCATTACACGAAGTTCACTCAACAGGTTCAAACCATCCTTCGTTGGACAACAGATCCAGCGCGCTACCGTCGCCTACCGATTAGGACCATCTTGTCGTTTACTACTTGTTGAGGGATTTACCTGATCAGTAAACGTCTGGTTCAAATATGAGGCTAGTGTTAAATATTAACCTGTATTCGGAATTAATCCCCATTTTGCAAAAAATTTCTATGCGTATATGAAATGTGAAATATAAACTTGTATTGTTATGTCTTTTCTAATAGGGATTAAACGAACTTCGCATTCGGATGAAATTGTCGCTCTTACACTCTAAGCATCACTGAAGCTCTCGTCTACCCACTACACCGTCTTCCAATCACTCTCGTATTAAACGAAACCCGCCTCAGCAGCTATACTCTGTCTCCTTCTCTCCCTGGTCTTCTGGCATACGGATTTGGATCCTCGCTTTTGTATCTCTAGACAACCCACCTGACATGACGTAGCTCTCTTTTACTGCTTATAAATCGCGCCTTTAATAATGTTGTATGTTTTTGCCGTCCTAGATTGTTCGCAGGCGATTGGTTGCTCAGGTATTTGCGATAAAAACGGAGCGGGCAAGTGCGACCAATGCAGGCCGGGATTTCGATTGGATAATGAGTTCTGCCAACGTAAGATTAGTTTTTCTTTTTTAGCCAACAATTCAGTTGCTATAAAAGCCTAAACTATTCAGTCTAGTTTTAGAATTCCTTGTAAAGGGATGATTAAAGTGAAAAACTCTAAGAGGCAAGCGTGGGCCCCCGGCCCAGAGGTTGCAATCCAGTTGATCTAGAGGCATATCTTTGTGTTGCCTCCAAACTCGTTAGAGATACGCTTCCCTAGTGCATTTATTAAGAGTTCGTCTATAAATAACATCAGCAAAATTACCTACTTGGGACGGAGATCTTCTTTGTCCGCATTTGACTTCTTCCTTCCTTCTTTTCCCCCTATTGGACGTCCGCACTCCAAAAAGTACTTAGGCCTAAATTGCCCGGTTGTTTCTGTTGCGTTAATTGAGAACCCCAGCTCCCGTTCACCTTGGCTATCATTAGTCCTGATATTGTTATTACTGTTTTTCTTGTTTTCACTGCATACTAGAATGTCCTAGGCCTACATTTTTGCATCTTTTTTGTTCATATCCTGGATTTGTCTTTGAAAGCTACGCTAAATAGGCCGACTCAGGCTAAGCATATCTGCAAGTTTGAAATGGATTATTATATAAACGTACGTTATATAAATTTCAGTTACATTATATATATAATATTATATATGTAGCATAGGCCTACTCATATATATTTTAGCATGCATTAGCAACTGCCGATCGTGCCTGACGAACGTGACCACCTGCGATTCTTGTTTTCCCGGATATGGTACCTTCCCAGAGAACAGGACCTGCGGACGTGAGTTTCGAAAGCACTATTCTGATCTGATCTCTAGTCTCGTTTTGTCTACCTTCATTTAGTCTACGTTATTTAGTCAAAACTAGTTTAGCTCACTCAATATGACACAGTTTAGTCAGTCGATTGAAGCCTTTTGTATTACACACTGGCGCGATAGAAGTGACTACTTAATATAATTATTATAAGCTACTCCATTGTGATCTAGCATCTTGTAATCCAATCTGATTATTTCCTTAGCGTCATTCTGACAATGCACAATTCTGTAGAAATATAAAAGTTGCTTTTTACTATATTACATTATATACCCCGTGATCGATCGAGTCAATCGATCAAGTCGATCGAAACTCGGCCAAGTCGAGTCGGTCGAAAAATCTTCGACTCGATCGACTTGCAAGTCGAGTCGATCATATGTTTTGACAAGTCGAGTCGATCGTAGTTTCCTCGACTCGACTCAACTATGAAATATTTCTTAATATTTTTGCGGCTACTTCACAAAATGATCCACATGATGAATGTGATAACGTAATGCTTTGTAAACGCACAACTACTGTATTAACCTGATTTGAAGTTCAGTGCAACTTACGAGCCCTTGGGCGATTTCGCATAGTGGAAGCTGAAGATACTTTTTCACAGTTTTACGGTGAAAATGGAAAGATTAAGATGCGTTAAAAATGCGCTAGTTTAAGGAAATTTCAGCTCTGTAGTCAGTAACGACGATCTCAAAACGTTCGAATGTCTGTATGTTAGGACAGGACTGAATACTTCGACTTTGCCCAAGAGCAGTGGCACGGAAAGTGTTTGAAAGTTGCGTGAGCTAACCTCAGACCTAAGATGGATAGAATTATACATTATATCCGATATAACCAATAAGAATATTTTGTCATTTTTTACAATTAGTGGAAAAGTTTATTATACTTGGCCTACATATTCATGAAATAAAACGCGTCTATAGCACAATAAGCCAATATTAGCAAGCATCAAATACAAAGCGCCAGCCAAAAGTTGTGTGAGCAATCACTGAGCATGCTTCTGCCTCGGCGCTACAGAGCCAAAACTTGTGTGAGCATTGGCACCTTTGGCGCCATGGCTCCCGGGCTCCTGGCCAAGAGATACAGTCCAAGTCGACAAAGTCGACCAAGTCGATCGTTTATTTGCCAAGTCGATCGAGTCGACGAGAGGTCGACTAGTCGACAAAGTCGATCGAGTCGATCGTCGCCCGAGCCAAGTCGATCGTAGCAGGTCGACTCGATCGACCACGGGGTATATTACATTATGCGAGAAAACTTAACCTACCACCTTTACATGTACCTGATCTTTTATATTGCGCCTTACGTGAAAGCACCCAGATGACTCTGCTGATTATTTTTTTTACATTTATTGTATTATCATCACCCACGACATTCTTCATGTTAACCTGATGCTGATTTCAGCGTGTTCCACACACTGTACCGTCAAGAACACCTGCTATAGCTACGGTGCTGGTACGTGTGACAGGTGTGACCCAGGATACCAATGGACGCCAGAGAAATCGTGTGGCCGTAAGTACCGTTTTAAAGATAGTAGCTTAATAAGGAGTCCCTTCCTTTGTATTACATTATTACATTAGGAGATAATGAAAGTTGGACACAACCTAAAAAAACTCACACAAAAGGATTAGATGATATAGATCCCTACCTGGCTTTACCTAATCTGCAACTAATTTCGCACCCTTTAGCGGAAATTATTAATAGTTCATTAATGTATGGGATTGTACCGGATCAGCTGAAAGCTGCTAGGGTTATACCTGTCTTTATAAAAGGAAATAAACAGAATCCTGAAAACTACAGGCCTATATCAGTGCTACCATTCTTTGCTAAATTTTTAGAAAAAATTATGTATGACAGGCTTAGTTCATTTATTCTTAAGAATAAAATAATTCATACCGCGCAACATGGATTCCAGGCCGGTCATTCAACTTTCATGGCGCTTCTTGATATGGAAGATAAAATTTCTAGAGCAGTAGACTATAATGAATATGCAGTAGGGATTTTTATTGACCTAGCCAAAGCTTTCGACACTGTCGACCATACTATACTGCTAGAAAAAAATGAATAATTATGGAATTAGGGGAATCCAAATTAAATGGTTTGAAAGTTATCTAGATTTCGTACCCAAAGAGTAAGCTGTAATGGTACACTATCTTCGCCTGGAATAATTACCTCAGGAGTACCTCAAGGATCGAACTTAGGGCCACTTCTTTTCTTATTATATATTAATGATCTTGCGAATGCATCACCTACTCTCCACTTCATCCTGTTTGCAGATGACACGAATATGTTTTACTCTAACCATTCCTGGTCAAACCTTATGGACGTAGTTAATTGTGAGCTCTCTAAAGTTAATAAGTGGTTTATTGCGAATAAACAGACACTTAATGTTGATAAAACAAATTTCATCATTTTCAAATCGCATAGAAAAATTAAACCAATAAATTGGCTAATATCCCTTGATGGTGTCCCTATTTCTAAAGCTGATTCTACTAAATTCCTTGGGGTATTTGTTGACCAGCACCTTACCTGGAAAACACATATTAATTACATATCCTTAAAAGTTGCAAAAAACATTGGCATAATCTCTAGAGTTGCACAAATACTCCCCAAAGAAATTAGACTGAACCTATACCGCTCCTTAATCGAACCTTACTTGAGTTACTGCAACCTTATTTTGGCCTCTAACTACGATTCTCGTCTTCAAAAATTAGTTACCCTGCAAAAAAAGCGATAAGAATGATTGTTGGAGCTCGAAGATATGACCACTCCGAACCTATTTTTAGAGAATTAAATCTCTTGAACCTAAAGCAAATAAAAACTCTTCAAATAGGAGACCTCCTCTACTCATACGAACATAATTTATTACCAGCATCCATTATGGGATATTTTACTCTTGCCTCAACTATACACGAGCATAACACAAGAGGTGCTACCTTATATCGACCTGTTAATGCATAACCAACCTAAGACAATTCAGTATTAAAGTAACTGGACCGCAAATCTGGAGTTCTATTCCATTAGAAATCAGATTATTAAAAAATAGGTACACTTTCAAAAAACGCCTTCGACTGTTTCTTGTAAACACAGAATTGGCCTCATAATACATTCACACATAAGTTTGGAGTTTTCACCGCCACTCTGGAGCCTAGACCGTGAGCTACCCACATTATTTCTTATCTTGGTTAGTTAAGGTTAGTTAAGGCTATACTTGCTACCACATTATTTCTTATCTTTGTTAGTTAAGTTTAGTTAAGGCTATACTTGCTTTGATCTCCCTCTACAGAGTTCATAATGTTACTTAATAGGCACTCCGTGAACTCTAGGGAGAAACTAATTATCTGCCATCAAATATAATGGGAAATTTACCTAGTCGGGTAGCCCTGCCTAGCGGGACTCTGTCCCTTTAGGGTCGCCCATTGCCTTCGGTGACAATTACAAATTCTTAAATGCTCATTGTTAACTTACCATTCCTAATTATCAGAATCGGAAACATTGTTACTTAACTACGTGTATAATCTACCGTCTGATTATTGGTACTTAAAAAAATGATGTATTTCGCCTTAAATCGCATAGATTCAAACGATTTGTTAACTGATTGTCATGGAAAGCAATAAAGATATTGATTGATTGATTGATTGATTGATTGATTGATTGATTGATTGATTGATTGATTGATTGATTGATTGATTGATTGATTGATTGATATACCATTCCTTACACCGTTCCATTCTTTTCCCTACCCTTCCATTCCCTTTCTTCTATTCTGTTATACTGCATTCCATGGCAAATGCAGGATACATTTGGGTATGTCGAAAGCTCTTCAGAGAATCATAGGTCAAGTTTGTAACGTGGCCAAGCCTTAGTTGATGATCAACGGAAAACCATCTCATTCCTTAACGGTAGCTTTGTTCTGTTCAATCAGAAGCGTTGTTGAGGCGTTTCTTTCAGATAGTGCTATATAAATTATCCTTATATTGTTTTGGATAAGTTTACATTGTATTGTGTTTGGTTTCAGCTTGTGCCAGCAACTGCTTATCGTGCAGCATCAGCCTCGCCTACAAATGCGACATCTGTGAACAGGGTTATGGACTTACTTCCAACACTACTTGTGCTCGTACGTTTGGCATATTTTAATCCTCGTTTAAGATAATAATAATAATAATAATAATAATAATAATAATAATAATAATAATAATAATAATAATAATAATAATAATAATAATAATAATAATAATAATAATAATAATAATAATAATATTTATTCTTTAATTAAGCGCCTGCAAACGCACTGCGCTGTACATGTACATGTTATGCGATAAACCTTAACTACTAACAGAACAGACAGCCTGCAATACACGGCGCAAATTGCAGCCTACAAAGCATGTCCGCCTATGGGACTCGATCTCTGTACCTCTCGCACTCTACGCCAGATGTTATCCAATGCGCTATCGCCCCCTCCCCAGATAAGCTGTGCAAATTGAGAAATCATGCTAGAACACTTTCAAGTTAATATCTCCCGGTTTCACTAAAAGAAGCGCAACGCAAATAACGATTAGGGTACAGTAACAACAGTGGCGGCGCTACCACGGGTCGCGGTAGGTCATTTGACCTGCCTATTTTACTCTTGACTACTACCTACTGCTATGTAAAATTCTTTGACATTTTTAGTCTCTTTTTTACATTTCAAACATCAGCATAACGTCACTTGTGCAATTATTAGATCTAAATGATTTTTTCACGTTTTATCTAGTATGTGACTGTATGTCAAATAGAAGTCCATGTTGTAAGACTAAACTCTGAAATTGAAATGCTTGAGTATTCTTAGCCGCCGTTGCGTAAAAAAATTGTGGAAATAAATAAAAAAGTGTGTCGTCGGCATTAATTCCTTTGACCTGCTGAATAACTCCCATGACCCTGCCGCGACCTGCTGAAATTGTATAGCTGAGTAACAATTATGAGAATCTTGTGGCTTTACATTGTATTGTGTTTGGTTTCAGCTTGTGCCAGCAACTGCCTGTCGTGCACCAACAGCCTCGCGGGAAAATGCGACATCTGTCAACCGGGTTATGGAGTTACTTCGAACAGCACTTGTGCTCGTACGTTTGGCATAATTATTTTGATCCTCGTTTAAGATAAGCTGTGCAAATTGAGAAATCGTGCATGAACACTTTCAAGTTAATATCTCCCGGTTCCTGATTTTTCAAAGCTTTACGTGGAGAGTGCTTCCGATAAGTTTCACTAAAAGAAACGCAATACAAATTACGATTGGGCAACAGTAACAATTATGAGAATCTTGTGACTGTCATCAGACATAAGACCCGTGATTGTCAAATTACTGCTACTAATGTAGCATACACTTCTCTACTCATACTGTATTCCAGTTTCACTCATTTATTTCATGTTCACAATAGTATGCCTGAAAGTAGGCCCTACTGAATGTAACAGTGTTCTTGTATTTGATATTTTAGCATGTTCGTCGAACTGCTCAGCCGGATGCAACATGACAGGAGCATATAAGTGTGATATGTGTGATCCTGGATTTGGATTATTGGCAAATGGCTCTTGCGGAAGTATGACCTTCTGAAGTTACCTTAAATATTATTCGTAGCGTTATGTCTTAACCAATGAGATATAATATACCTCTATGATCTTAACATAGGCTTTCTTTCGCTTGTGACGTAAACCAACTGTGACGTAATTTTTTTATTTCAATTATGACGTAGGCTGAAATTTGCATCTAGAATGCTACGCTATTCCAAAACGTTTACACAGTACTGATGCTTCTATAAAGCCTTAACGAATATCGTCATTTTTGTTGATAATTACAGTCTACATCTACATGTTAATTATAATTCCCCAGAAAGAAACCGCTTGAAATTTGCACATTAGAGCCATTTCAATCTTCACATAGCCTAATCTAGCGCTGGACCTGGCCTCGATAAAGGATGAGAGCTACGCTATTCATCTAGTTATACCACTTCATATAATCTACAGCGTTTAGTACGATTCTATCCAAAGCATTGCAATGTAGGTCAAGTTCGACGCAGAAATCAACATGGTATAATATCACTAGCGTGCTGATACCCTATTCGTGATAGACTAGGCCTAGTCAACTTACATAATAACCGTTGTACGTCTGTCCCGTAAACAAACACCATTGTGACGTCACTATACTGCCGCCTTGGCGACGGTTGTCTTGACGGTTGTCTTGACGACGGCTATAGGCCTATAATATGACGTTATTGTTATCACTGCAATAATAATTGTTTTTTATAGGCTATACCGTGATTTTTCACGGGTTTACAGCTAGTATGTTATAATTGCAGAATGTTCACCGAACTGTTCAGCCGGATGCAATATGACAGGCGCTTCTAAGTGTGATCGATGTGATCTTGGATATGGACTAACAGCAAATGGCTCGTGCGACAGTATGTGCTGATGAATAATTCATGTAGCTTTATGTTAACATATATTTCCTTTCGATTGTAACACAAAAGTACTTGTTTAACCGTATTGTAATCTACTATATTTTCTTTCATTTATGACGTAAGCATCTTTACAGTTTGACGTAAGCATATGCATATTTAGTATCATGATATTCCAAAAGGGCTTTACAGCATTCATTTTGTAAAATATTGTTATATATTTCAGAATGTTCACCGAACTGCTCAGCTGGATGCAATTTTACAGGCGCTTATAAATGTGACGGATGTGATTTTGGATATGGACTTACAGTAAATGGCTCGTGCGACAGTATGTGTCAATGAATTTAGCTTATGTCTTATCCTTATTGTAAACATATGGCTGGTACCTTGATAGGCTAGCTATTGTCTATATTGGTGAAATTGTGCATAGGCCCCTACATATTAGCCTGCAATTCTCTCAAACGAAAAAAAGGCGGCTGATTGAGAGTTTCGAAATTAGGCGTGAAAGAAACAGTGAGACCTGGAGAGGTAAGTAAGTAAGTAAATATATCCTTTATTCAAAGCCAACTGCTAACCGCATTTTGGTGTACATAGTTCATAAAATTAATTTAAGCACATAACATTCGAATGACAAAGGTTTTACGAGCTAAAGAGTCGGCATTACGTATAATTCTATTGTGTGCCCTGGGGGCGCAATGAGTATACAACAGTTTGTTGAAGTCTAGGGAGTTTTAGAATGGAAAGTCATTTGATTTGAGATATATGCTGTGTAAGGTAGATTTCTAAATTAAACCGCATTTGCTCAAGTAAAAACTGTTCTGTGGTTCTAAACAATGGTGAAGCAACATTAATTTTTTTTTAAATTGAACAAATTAGGACTAGCTGAGTTTATGTATCGGTATGAACATAACTTATTACCTGTGGTGTTTAGACGGCTCTTTTTACTTGCCTCTGATGTTCATTCCTATTCTACCACGGGATCCAAGCTTAATCGTCAACCCTTCGATCACACCAACACACGGTTATCATCCATTATATATGCAGAGGCTAAAGTTTGGAACACGATACCCCTATTTATCCGTCAATTACCTTCTCTGCCCACTTTCAAGAATAAATTACGCCATTATCTGATTCAACAAATAACTTGAACCTTCCCGATTTGCATTATTGGGTGTGTTAGTTAAGATATGTTAGTTAACATATACTGGTTAGATGTAAGCTAACAAATGCATTATTACTTAGGTTACCTCATGTGTATATATGTGTTTCCTGTACCTACTGGTTTTTAACCAGTTGCCATACGCTGTCGTTACCGTGCATTATTCACCGTGTCAGATGGCCCTATAAGCTGGATTTCCCATCTTTTTTGGGTCTGCGCCTCGTAACCGCTACGAATGTAACTTACCGCTTATACTGCACTAGCTGGATTACCCGGCGTTGCCCGGGGTTATAAGTTTCACACCACCAATACCACCACCACCACCACCACCACCACCACCACCACCACCACCACCACCACCACCACCACCACCACCACCACCACCACCACCACCACCACCACCACCACCACCACCACCACCACCACCACCACCACCACCACCACCACCACCACCACCACCACCACCACCACCACCACCACCACCACCACCACCACCACCACCACCACCACCACCACCACCACCACCACCACCACCACCACCACCACCACCACCACCACCACCACCACCACCACCACCACCACCACCACCACCACCACCACCACCACCACCCCCACCACCACCACCACCATCACCAACAACAACAACAACAACAACAACAACAACGACTGCTTGGCAATCTTGGCAGTCGCCCTCTGGCGGCGACTGCTTCGCAGTCTTGGAGTCCCTTATGGCGTCTGGCGACCTGTGGCGGAGACTGCTTCGCAGTATTGTAGACGCCTTCTGGCGTCTAGCGACCTCTGCCGTGGACTGACAGCTTCGCAGTCGCCCTCTGGCGGCGACTGCTTCGCAGTCTTGGAGGCCCTTGTGGCGTCTGGCGACGTCTGGCGGAGACTGCTTTGCAGTCTTGTAGACGCCTTCTGGCGTCTAGCGACCTCTGCCGTGGACTGACTTCTTCGCAGTCGCCCTCTGGCGGCGACTGCTTCGCAGTCTTGGAGGCCTTGTGGCGTCTTGCGACCTCTGGCGGAGACTGCTTCGCAGTCTTGTAGACGCCTTCTGGCGTCTAGCGACCTCTGCCGTGGAGTGACTGCTTCGCAGTCGCCCTCTGGCGGCGACTGCTTCGCAGTCTTGGAGGCCCTTGTGGCGTCTGGCCACCTGTGGGGGAGACTGCTTCGCAGTCTTGTAGACGCCTTCTGGCGTACAGCGGAGACTGCTTCGCAGTCTTGTAGACGCCTTCTGGCGTTTACCGACCTCTGCCGTGGACTGACTGCTTCGCAGTCGCCCTCTGGCGGCGACTGCTTCGCAGTCTTGGAGGCCCTTGTGGCGTGTGGCGACCTGTGGGGGAGACTGCTTCGCAGTCTCCCGTGGACTGACTGCTTCGCAGTCGAAGAGGGTGAACCGGGCGTTGGCGTGTTAAAGAAAACGCCAGAAATCAAGCCCTCACTGCCGGTCTGTAGTCGGCCTCGCCCTTAGTAAAGCAGACTGGTTGTTTCATATACTGTAAATAATTTAGATCTTTGTCTTTGAACATACATGTGTTAAAATTTTGCTGTAAAACGATGAATATACTTCGAATCGATCGTCATTAAATTTTGTGCGAAAGTAAACAACTTATGCGCATTATTAATGACGTTGGGGAATACCGGCGCCATAAATAGAACCGCGGTGTCGTTATGCGCATTATTAATGACGTTGGGGAATACCGGCGCCATAAATAGAACCGCTTCGCAGTGGAATAGGCGAGCTTGCGCGTGATGAACGGTCGGGTGGGTAGTTTGGGGGATTTTTACCATGGTAGCGGTGAAAACGGGGGATGCGAACCCCTGCACTGGGTGTCCGATGCCGAGACCGACACAGCAGTCAAGGTTTCGAGTGAAAAGGTGAGAAATTGTAGAAGCTAAGCCCGGTCAAACAGACAGACAGACACACACACAGAATTCTCGCTTTATTAATATAGATAACTGTTAGTCAATGTTTACAGGAAATAAACAGAATTAATTTGATTTGATGTAATATTGGCTATAGACTTACACCAAATGGTTCTTGCGGGTGTATGTGCCAATGAATCTAGTTTAAGAGCTATAGTTTTAGTTCTGTCTGAACATGAATTGCCTTGCTCGTCTAATACAAAAGTATTTGTTTTTAACTGTGACGTGATTTACTTAGTTATGACATAAGCATCTTTGCATCATGACGTAAGTAGCTGCATTTAAATTTTAGTATCACAATATTCAAAACATTCACAGAATACATTTGCTACAATCTTATCATATTTCAGAATGTTCACCGAACTGTTCATACGGATGTAATATGACAGGAGCTTATAAGTGCGATCGATGTGATCTCGGTTATGGACTTACGGCAAATGGATCTTGCGACAGTATGTGTTTCAATAAAATGTATTTTTAGCTACAGCGTTGCAAACAAGTCCCATTACATTATGCTACATTCTTCTTATAGGTACTAGGCCTATTTAAGCTTGGTCCTTCGCAAATAACACCTCAATGGGTGTAATAGCGTTGACAGATTGAACTGGACCAAATGTTATTGCTTACTGTGTGTTCTTAGTATTAGTGTTCTTGTGTATGAAATTTATAATGTAAAAAATAGTTTAACCGGATGCAACATTACCGTCTCTCACAAGTTAGCTCTGTGTAATTCTGAATATGCACTGATAGCTTAGAAGCCTTAGAAGTAGAAAATGAAGAGGAGCAGTCCCTTAAGCTGGCTCTCAGGCAGCCATGTGTATGAAGTATTAACGACTTCATTTTAATAATAGTAGTAGTAGTAGTAGTAATAATAATAATAATAATAATAATAATAATAATAATAATAATAATAATAATAATAATAATAATAATAATAATAATAATAATAATAATAATAATAATAGTAATAATAATAATAATAATAATAATATTATTATTATTATTATTATTATTATTATCATTATTATTATTATTATTATTATTATTATTATTATTATTATTATTATTATTATTATTATTATTATTATTATTATTATTATTATTATAATATCGTCATTCAGCGTTTCAACGCAGTCGCCTTCCACAGCACTTGCGTTGTTCCAGATCTTGACAAGGACGGCCACTCCAGAATCAATATTTAATTAGTATCTGACACCTGAGGGATCATATATAACTCGGGTAAATAATAATAATAATAATAATAATAATAATAATAATAATAATAATAATAATAATAATAATAATAATAATAATAATAATAATAATAATAATAATAATAATAATAATAATAATAATCATAATAATAATAATAATAATAATAATAATAATAATAATAATCTTTATTAATTCACACTGACAAGTACGCAGTAAGATTACATTGAAAAATGAGAGTACAATCAGGATCTTAATTAAGCACAGGGTTTCGCAGCCATGCAAGGCGCCGCCCTAGAGGGGGTTACGGGTATCGAACCGCGATCTCATGCTCCCCTCCCCAAACACGGAATATGTCGACGGTTATCAAGTCCTCTCCCTCGCCGCCTCATCGTCGTCCCACCGATAGTGTACGGTCAGTGTACTCATTATAGCTGAGTTGGCTTGGAGTGCAGGCTGCATTTAGCTTAAGCGTTATCATTATCATTTCGAATCAATGTATATTGCCTTTGACTTGTCAAGCAAACGTTTCAGCTGTGACGTAATTTACTTCAATTTTCTGCCAATAATGACGTAATCTGGTTTCTGCAGATTTAGTGTCATATAACTGATTATCCAAACGTTTTACAGTTCTGATGCTTCTATAATTATGTTATATTCAGAATGTTCACCGAACTGCACAGCCGGATGCAACATGACAGGCGCTTCTAAGTGTGATCGATGTGATCTTGGATATGGATTGACAGGAAATGGCTCCTGCGACAGTATGTGTTCATTAATGTAATAGATAAACTCTTCTTTTTGTAATAAAGATCCAGGAACCCAATTCCATGACACCACAATCTATGTACAGCTTTTATTTCAACTAAGTCCTTCAGAAATAACATCACGATGGGGCGAACAATGTTCTTGTTTACTTTAGTTTCGAATGTTCTTTATTCAAATTAATAATGTCTTTGTAACTTATATGACATTTTAGAATGTTCAGCTAACTGTTCAATCGGATGCAACGCCACAGGCGCATATAAGTGTGATCGGTGTGATTTTGGATATGCACTAACAGCAAATGGATCGTGCGACAGTATGTGCTATTGAATTTTATTTAAATGTTGTACATATAGTTACGCCTTAATATTGTTTATCTGTGCTTGTGACGCAAACCAGATTCGACGTAAATTATTTAAATTTTCTTTCAGTTTTGGCAGAAACTGGTGTGTGCTTCTTTATTATCACTATATATATCAAAATGTTTTCTCAGAATAATGTTCTTGTTTACTGTATTTCAGAATGTTCAGCGTACTGCGCAGCCGGATGCACTGTCACCGGCGTTCACAAGTGCGATCGGTGTGATCCGGGATATGGACTGACAGCAAATGGCTCTTGTGATAGTATGTGTTAACGATTGTAAAGTCTACGTTAAAATTTGTATTCAGTTGCATGGTGGGTTATTACGCTTCAGGACGAAAGTCTCTGTTAACGCAAACTGTTTTCACTCATGCTTTAATAAGACGCTGCCATTCAATCCTCAAAGTATATCCATGAGCTCGAATAGTCTGAAGATATTTCAATTATTGTGATCGGTGTGATTTTGAGTATGCATTGACAGAACGCGCTATTGAATTTGGCTTAAGTGTTGGCTTGAGTGTAGGCTTCTTACGCTGCTTCCCCCCGGAATAATTCACCTGTTTTCTTACGACAACTCAAGTCCTATCTGTTTAGTTGTGACTGGGCTGGGAGCGCCTTTGAGTAGGTCCCTTGAAGAAGCGCCATATAAATTTCCAGAATGAACGAATAACATATTTTGCCTTTGTTATTCATCTTCGCCTACTATTTCCCATTCATTCTAGGTGAAGCTGAATTGGCAAGGCAGGCTAATGAGGGCCTCCTCAACAGTATGTTGTTCACGAATGTAGCTAAACTAGTCTTTTGTAATACAGAGCATTACATATATATTAGCGGCCAATTCCATTACTCCGCACTCTACGTGTAGGCCTACACTTTACTTTAATTCAGTTTAGCCCTTCATATATTTTCTGAACATCTCAATGGGCCGAAATACTTTCACGGAACTAGTCCAAAGGTTTTGATTTATTGTATTTCAGAAAGTTAAGCATAAGTAATAGTATGCTTATATACACGATATTTTAGATTGTTCATCTAACTGCTCAGCTGGATGTAACAGCACTGGCGCCTATAACTGTGATCGATGTGATCCAGGATTTGGACTGACAGCAAATGGATCGTGTGGCAGTATGTAGAATCGAATTTGGCTTTAATGTTATTTATATAGGGCCTAGTTGTGTATTATTTTACATTGCCTTGCTTGTGGCGTAAAGCTATTACTCTTTCATTTTCTTTCAACTGCCACGAGATCTCGTAGCAGCATATTTAGTATGATGATAATTCAAAATGTTTAACGGTTCTCTGATTTCTGTAATTATGTTTCAATTAGATTTACTTAATGTTACATTTAGATATCCTTTGACACTGCTTGTGACGCGAGAGGTTTTGTCTTTCATTTTCTTTTGCGACGTAATATTGCACCCCCATCTGTAGTATGGTGATATTTCAAAAGGTTTTACCGTACTAACGTTTCTCAAAATATGTTATATGTCAGAAAGATATGCGCTTATAAGTTTGATCGATGTGATCTTGGATATGGACTGACAGGAAGTGGTTCTTGCGACAGTATGTGTTCACAAAATTTAAAGTAGATAGACTATCCTTTTAGTAATACAGATCTAGAGCGTAATACAAAAGCCTTATTACATGACACCACAGTCTATGTCTATTTCTATGTTCTTGCTTACCGTAGTTTAGGATGTTCTTTATTCAAATAAATAATGGCATTGTATCTGATATTTTAGAATGTTCAGCTAACTGTTCAATCGGATGCAACTCCACAGGCGCATATAAGTGTGATCGGTGTGATCTTGGATATGCACTGACAGCCAATGGATCGTGTGACAGTATGTGCTATTGAATTTCATTTAAGTCTTATGCTCATAGTTACCTCTAAATATAGTTTGTCTTGGCTTGTGACGCAAGCCAGCGGTCACGTAAATTATTTAAATTTCTTTCAGTTTTGACATAAGCTGGTAGGTACGTGCTTCTTTATAATCGCTATATATCGAAACGTTTTCACGGAATGATGTTCCTGTGTACTGTATTTCAGAATGTTCAGCGTACTGCGCAGCCGGCTGCAATATCACCGGCGTTTACAAGTGTGATCGGTGTGATCCGGGATATGGACTGACAGTAAATGGCTCTTGCGATAGTATGTGTTAACGATTATAACACCTACGTTAAAATAAATATCCAGTTTGCACGGTGGGTTATTACGCTTTATGACAAAAGTCTCTGTTAACGCAAACCGTTTTCACTCATGCTTTAATAAGACGCTGCCATTCAATCCTGAACGTTTATCCATGAGCTCGAATAGTCTGAAGATATTTCTATTAATGCAGCTAATTATTCTTTTTTCCAATACAGCTAGAGCGTTATATAAGCTTCCCATTACTTGACACCACATTCTACGCAAAGGTTTTGTTTTAGCTTTGTCCTTCTAACATACCATCTTGATTGGTCTAGCCCAAAAGTTTTCGATTTAATCATCTTAGAATGTTCAGTATTCAATTTTAATAGTGCTCTTGCATTTTATATTTTAGAGTGCTCGCCTAACTGTTCGGCTGGATGCAACAAGACTGGCGCATATAAGTGTGATCTGTGTGATTTTGGTTATGCATTGACATCAAATGGATCGTGTGACAGTACGTGTTATTGAATTTGGCTTATGTGTTTGCTTCACAGTTATATCAAAACACATTTTGCCTTTATTATTCATCTTGAAAAGGTCCTAAAAACCTGATGATCACTACTCCAAGCGCTTCGTGTCCTCCGATTC
The DNA here is from genome assembly GCA_963556255.1 of Allolobophora icterica. Classification (NCBI taxonomy): domain Eukaryota; kingdom Metazoa; phylum Annelida; class Clitellata; order Crassiclitellata; family Lumbricidae; genus Allolobophora; species Allolobophora icterica. Next base: position 54,523,421 of record OY744607.1, on the reverse strand, counting down.
CATGGCTTTCCAACTTATGTTTTGCAGGAAATAGCACCATAGCTTCTCTGATGTAGGCCCACGCTTCCCCAACCTGGTGGGGATACACCCAACTGGGGACAGGGAGAGAGTTGAGAAACTGCTGGAAAGAATGCGCCATTCTGGTCTACTATCCCACATCCATTCTAAGTGCTGCTGAATTGGTAAGGCTGGCTAATGAACGCCTCCTTAAGGCAGCTACCACAGACCATGGCCATGTTCTACGACCCCTTTTTACAGCTGATCGCAACACCCCTCATAATCTACGGCCACGAGTACATAAATTCACATTACGTGATAAGAAAGGCAAATACTTTATCTCCCGAATGCTCCATAAAGCATCTAACTATTTATCCACTGATACTGTTCTTACATGTATACTTTATACCAACATCCATTAATCTGCTGCAGTTCTTCATTACTAAACTGTTTTTCTGATTTAAAATCACTTGTTATTACCGTCTTTGTAGTGCTATGCGATCCCATCGCGTTTATGTCGACGGGAACTTGCAATAAACGAACATATGATTCCACCTGATTGCTTGTGATGCAAAAGTATTTCTTTTTAGGCAGCGACGTAATTTACCGTAAAGTTTTCAACTATGACGTAAGCTGATATCTACATCTTTTGCATCACGATATTTAAAACGTTTTGACTGACTGATGTTCCTTTTGAACCGTATTTCAGAATGTTCATCTTACTGCGCAGCCGGATGCAATATCACCGGCGTTTACAAGTGTGATCGGTGTGATCCGGGATATGGACTGACAGCAAATGGCTCTTGCGACAGTATGTGTTGAAATACAGTGTATTTTGAGCTAGAGAGTTACAAACACATCCTAATACATTACTCTATATTTTTTTATATTTCGGCTTGGTCCTTCAGAGATAGCACCTCGAAAAGTGTAATAGCGTTGAAGAACTAGACCAAATGTTATTGCTTGCGGCGTGTTCTTAGTACTAGTGTTCTTGTATATGAAATTTATAATGTAAAAACAATTTAACCGTGTGCAACATTACAGTCTCCCATAAGTTACCTCTGTGTGATTCTGGATATGCATGGATAGTAAATGAAGTACTAGCGACTTCATCTTATTAGCCACGGAATATGAAGGCTGGTTGTCAATCCTCTCCCTCGCCGATAGTGTACGGTCAGTGTACTCACTAGGCCTATGGCTGAGTTGGCTAGGGGCGCATTCACCTTAAGCGTTTACAATATAGTCATGAATTAAAGTATATTTCCATTGACTTGTGAAGGAAACTTTTCAGCTGTCACATAATTTACCTAAATTTTCTTTCAATAATGATGTCAACTGGTTTTTACATCTTTACTTTCACGATATTCCAACGTTTAGCAGTTCTAATGCTTCTATCACTATTTTACATTCAGAATGTTCACCAAACTGCACAGCCGGATGCAATATGACAGGCGCTTATAAATGTGATCGATGTGATATTGGATATGGACTGACAGCAAATGGCTCGTGCGACAGTATGTGTTCACAAATTTGGATAAACTATTCTTTTGTAATACAGAGCTATTGCATTACATAATAAGCGGACAATTTTATTACTCCGCACTCTACATACACGCTTTTATTGTAATTCAGCCTAGCCCTTCAGAAATTTCTGAACATCTAAAAGGTCCGAAATCTTTTCACGGAACTTGTCCAAATGTTTTGAACTTGTCCAAATGTTTTGAACTTGTCCAAATGTTTTGATTAACTGTATATTTCGTTAAATATGTTATTTATCAGAATGTTCAATGAACTGCACAACCGGATGCAACATGTTTATTAGTATGCTCATAAACACGATATTTTAGAATGCTCAACTAACTGCTCAGCTGGATGTAACGTCACTGGCGCCTATAACTGTGATCGGTGTGATCCAGGATTTGGACTGACTGTAAATGGATCGTGTGGCAGTATGTGGAATTTAATTTATTATTTCTTATTGAATTTTATTCAGATTTACTTTATGTTACATTTAGAAATCCTTTGACACTGCTTGTGACGCGAAGTTTTTGTCTTTCATTTTTTTCATATGCGACGTAATATTGTACCTCCATCTTTAGTATGGTTATATTTCGAAAGGTTATACGGTACTAACGTCTCTCTAAATATGTTATTTGTCAGAATGTTCAATGAACTGCACAACCGGATGCAATATGACAGTCGCTTATAAGCAGTGATGGGCAATAGTTAGCTAAAAAGTTGCTAACTTTTAGTTTAACTAAAAAAATTTAGTTAAGGAAGAAGTTTAACTAAAAAAATAGTTTAAAACCATAGTTTAACTAAAATGTTTCAGCTGCTAACTGAAAAGTTTAACTAAAAAAATCAGTAATATGCAACTATTTTTCCACAGTGAACATTGAACACTGTCAGCAAAAAACATTTTAACACTGCATGGTTTTAACATTAACAGCCTGTGTTTTCAAATTCATACACTATTTACAGTACACATGTAACTGTATGCCAGAACAGTACACATTGCATAGTTTGAAGATGAAATTGTCATTGACGCTTTGCATTATTACAGTTTACTTAACGTCTTTTATTGTGAAAATGTTTGTCGTAAAAAGTTGGAAAAAAGTTTAACTACTTTTTTTAGTTTAGTTAACTAATTTCCAAAATCAGTTGCCAACCTTAGTTAAACTATTTTTTTAGTTGGAAAATAGTTTTAGTTTAACTAAAAAGAAAGAGTTTAGTGCCCATCACTGCTTATAAGTGTGATCAATGTGATCTTGGATATGGACTGACAGGAAATGGATCTTGAGACAGTATGTGTTCATTAATGTAGCTAAACTATTCTTTTTGTAATGCATGTCTAGAGCGCTAAACAAGATCCCAATTACCTGAAAGCACAGACTATGTACAGCTTTATTCCAACTGAGTCCTTCAGAAATAACATCTCGATGGGCCGAACAATGTTCACGGAGGGGGAGCCACATGTTCTTGGTTACGGTAGTTTAGAATGTTCACTATGAAAATAAATAATGTTTTTGAATGTGATATTTTAGAATGTTCAGCTAACTGTTCAATCGGATGCAACTCCACAGGCGCATATAAGTGTGATCAGTGTGATCCTGGATATGCACTGACAGCAAATGGATCGTGCGACAGTATGTGCCATTGAATTTCATTTAAGTGCTATGTCTATAATTTTACCTTTATACAGATTGTCTTTGCTTGTGACGCAAACCAGCTGTGACATAATTTATTTAAATTTTTGTCAGTTTTGACTAATCTGGTATGTGTATTTTTATAATCGCTATATACCAAAACGTTTTCACACACTGATATTCTTGTTTACTGTATTTCAGAGTGTTCGTCCCACTGCGCAGCCGGATGCAATATCACCGGCGTTTACAAGTGTGATCGGTGTGATCCGGGATATGGACTGACAGCAAATGGCTCTTGCGACAGTATGTGTTGAAATACAGTGTATATTGAGCTAGAAAATTACAAACACATCCCAATATATTATGTTATTTTATTTCGGCTTGGTCCTTCAGATATAGCACCTCGATAAGTGTAATAGCATTGACAGAACTAGACCAAATGTTATTGTTGCGGCGTGTTCTTGGTACTAGTGTTCTTGTAGGCCTATATGAAATTTATAATGAAAAAAAAACAATTTAACCATTTGCAACATTACAGTCTCCCATAAGTTACCTCTGTGTGATTCTGGATATCCACTGATAGCAAATGAAGTATTAGCGACGTCATCTTATTAACCACGGAATATGAAGGCCGGTTGTCAGTCCTCTCACTCCTCTCCCTCGCCGATAGTGTACGGTCAGTGTACTCGCTATAGGTGAGTTGGGTAAGGGCGCATTCACCTTAAGCGTTTACCTTATAGTTATGAATTAAGGTATCTTGCCATTGATTTGTGAAGAAAACTTTTTCAGCATAATTTACCTAAATTTTCTTTCAATAATGATGTTAACTGGTTTCTGCATCTTTATTGTCACGATATTCCAAACGTTTAGCAGTTCTAATGCTTCTATATTTATTTTACATTCAGAATGTTCACCGAACTGCACAGCCGGATGTAATATGACAGGCGCTTATAAATGTGATCGATGTGATATTGGATATGGACTGACAGCAAATGGCTCGTGCGACAGTATGTGTTCACAAATTTAGATAAACTATTCTTTTGTAATACAGAGCTATTGCATTACATAATAAGCGGCCAATTTCATTACTCTGCACTCTACATGTACGCTTTTACTGTAATTCAGCTTAGCCCTTCAGAAATTTCTGAACATCTAAAAGGACCGAAATATTTTCACGGAACTTGTCCAAATGTTTTAATTAACTGTGTTTTAGAAAGCTAAGCATCCTCAGTAATAGTATGCTTATATACACGATATTTTAGAATGTTCAACTAACTGCTCAGCTGGATGTAACGGCACTGGCGCCTATAACTGTGATCGGTGTGATCCAGGATATGGACTGACTGTAAATGGATCGTGCGGCAGTATGTGGAATTTAATTTATTATTTTTTATTGAATTTTATTCAGATATACTTTATGTTACATTTAGATATACTTTGACATTGCTTGTGACGCGAAGTTTCTGTCTTTCATTTTTCTTTCAAATGCGACGTAACATTGTACCTCCATCTTTAGTATGGTGATATTTCAAAAGCTTATACAGTACTAACGTCTCTCTAAATATGTTATTTGTTAGAATGTTCACCGAACTGCACAGCCGGATGCAATATGACAGGCGCTTATAAGTGTGATCGATGTGATCTTGGATATGGACTGACAGGAAATGGCTCTTGCGACAGTATGTGTTCATTAATGTAGCTAAACTATTATTTTGTAATGCATGTCTAGAGCGCAAAACAAGATCCCAATTACCTGAAAGCACAGTCTATGTACAGCTTTATTCCAGCTGAGTCCTTCAGAAATAACATCTCGATGGGCCGAACAATGTTCACGGAGGGGGAGCCACATGTTCTTGGTTACGGTAGTTTAGAATGTTCACTATGAAAATAAATAATGTTTTTTGAATGTGATATTTTAGAATGTTCAGCTAACTGTTCAATCGGATGCAACTCCACAGGCGCATATAAGTGTGATCAGTGTGATCTTGGATATGCACTGACAGCAAATGGATCGTGCGACAGTATGTGCCATTGAATTTTATTTAAGTGTTATGTCTATGATTTTACCTTTATACAGATTGTCTTTGCTTGTGACGCAAACCAGCTGTGACATAATTTATTTAAATTTTTGTCAGTTTTGACTAATCTGGTATGTGTATTTTTTATAATCGCTATATACCAAAACGTTTTCACACACTGATATTCTTGTTTACTGTATTTCAGGGTGTTCGTCCTACTGCGCAGCCGGATGCAATATCACCGGCGTTTACAAGTGTGATCGGTGTGATCCGGGATATGGACTGACAGCAAATGGCTCTTGCGACAGTATGTGTTGAAATACAGTGTATATTGAGCTAGAAAATTACAAACACATCCCAATATATTATGTTATTTTATTTCGGCTTGGTCCTTCAGATATAGCACCTCGATAAGTGTAATAGCATTGACAGAACTAGACCAAATGTTATTGTTGCGGCGTGTTCTTGGTACTAGTGTTCTTGTAGGCCTATATGAAATTTATAATGAAAAAAAAACAATTTAACCATTTGCAACATTACAGTCTCCCATAAGTTACCTCTGTGTGATTCTGGATATCCACTGATAGCAAATGAAGTATTAGCGACGTCATCTTATTAACCACGGAATATGAAGGCCGGTTTTCAGTCCTCTCACTCCTCTCCCTCGCCGATAGTGTACGGTCAGTGTACTCACTATAGGTGAGTTGGGTAACGGCGCATTCACCTTAAGCGTTTACCTTATAGTTATGAATTAAGGTATCTTGCCATTGATTTGTGAAGAAAACTTTTTCAGCATAATTTACCTAAATTTTCTTTCAATAATGATGTTGACTGGTTTCTGCATCTTTATTGTCACGATATTCCAAACGTTTAGCAGTTCTAATGCTTCTATATTTATTTTACATTCAGAATGTTCACCGAACTGCACAGCCGGATGTAATATGACAGGCGCTTATAAATGTGATCGATGTGATCTTGGATATGGACTGACAGCAAATGGCTCGTGCGACAGTATGTGTTCACAAATTTAGATAAACTATTCTTTTGTAATACAGAGCTATTGCATTACATAATAAGCGGCCAATTTCATTACTCTGCACTCTACATGTACGCTTTTACTGTAATTCAGCTTAGCCCTTCAGAAATTTCTGAACATCTAAAAGGACCGAAATCTTTTCACGGAACTTGTCCAAATGTTTTAATTAACTGTGTTTTAGAAAGCTAAGCATCCTCAGTAATAGTATGCTTATATACACGATATTTTAGAATGTTCAACTAACTGCTCAGCTGGATGTAACGGCACTGGCGCCTATAACTGTGATCGGTGTGATCCAGGATATGGACTGACTGTAAATGGATCGTGCGGCAGTATGTGGAATTTAATTTATTATTTTTTATTGAATTTTATTCAGATATACTTTATGTTACATTTAGATATACTTTGACATTGCTTGTGACGCGAAGTTTCTGTCTTTCATTTTTCTTTCAAATGCGACGTAACATTGTACCTCCATCTTTAGTATGGTGATATTTCAAAAGCTTATACAGTACTAACGTCTCTCTAAATATGTTATTTGTTAGAATGTTCACCGAACTGCACAGCCGGATGCAATATGACAGGCGCTTATAAGTGTGATCGATGTGATCTTGGATATGGACTGACAGGAAATGGCTCTTGCGACAGTATGTGTTCATTAATGTAGCTAAACTATTATTTTTGTAATGCATGTCTAGAGCGCAAAACAAGATCCCAATTACCTGAAAGCACAGTCTATGTACAGCTTTATTCCAGCTGAGTCCTTCAGAAATAACATCTCGATGGGCCGAACAATGTTCACGGAGGGGGAGCCACACGTTCTTGGTTACGGTAGTTTAGAATGTTCACTATGAAAATAAATAATGTTTTTTGAATGTGATATTTTAGAATGTTCAGCTAACTGTTCAATCGGATGCAACTCCACAGGCGCATATAAGTGTGATCAGTGTGATCTTGGATATGCACTGACAGCAAATGGATCGTGCGACAGTATGTGCCATTGAATTTTATTTAAGTGTTATGTCTATGATTTTAAATTTATACAGATTGTCTTTGCTTGTGACGCAAACCAGCTGTGACATAATTTATTTAAATTTTTGTCAGTTTTGACTAATCTGGTATGTGTATTTTTTATAATCGCTATATACCAAAACGTTTTCACACACTGATATTCTTGTTTACTGTATTTCAGGGTGTTCGTCCCACTGCGCAGCCGGATGCAATATCACCGGCGTTTACAAGTGTGATTGGTGTGATCCGGGATATGGACTGACAGCAAATGGCTCTTGCGACAGTATGTGTTGAAATACAGTGTATATTGAGCTAGAAAGTTACAAACACATCCCAATACATTAAATTTTTTTATTTCGGCTTGGTCCTTCAGATATAGCACCTCTATAAGTGTAATAGCATTGACAGAACTAGACCAAATGTTATTGCTTGCGGCGTGTTCTTGGTACTAGTGTTCTTGTAGGGCTATAAGAAATTTGTGATGAAAAAAAAACAATTTAACCGTATGCAACATTACAGTCTCCCATAAGTTACCTCTGTGTGATTCTGGATATCCACTGATAGCAAATAAAGTATTAGCGACTTCATCTTATTAACCACGGAATATGAAGGCCGGTTGTCAGTCCTCTCACTCCTCTCCCTCGCCGATAGTGTACGGTCAGTGTACTCGCTATAGGTGAGTTGGGTAAGGGCGCATTCACCTTAAGCGTTTACCTTATAGTTATGAATTAAGGTATCTTGCCATTGATTTGTGAAGAAAACTTTTTCAGCATAATTTACCTAAATTTTCTTTCAATAATGATGTTAACTGGTTTCTGCATCTTTATTGTCACGATATTCCAAACGTTTAGCAGTTCTAATGCTTCTATATTTATTTTACATTCAGAATGTTCACCGAACTGCACAGCCGGATGTAATATGACAGGCGCTTATAAATGTGATCGATGTGATATTGGATATGGACTGACAGCAAATGGCTCGTGCGACAGTATGTGTTCACAAATTTAGATAAACTATTCTTTTGTAATACAGAGCTATTGCATTACATAATAAGCGGCCAATTTCATTACTCTGCACTCTACATGTACGCTTTTACTGTAATTCAGCTTAGCCCTTCAGAAATTTCTGAACATCTAAAAGGACCGAAATCTTTTCACGGAACTTGTCCAAATGTTTTAATTAACTGTGTTTTAGAAAGCTAAGCATCCTCAGTAATAGTATGCTTATATACACGATATTTTAGAATGTTCAACTAACTGCTCAGCTGGATGTAACGGCACTGGCGCCTATAACTGTGATCGATGTGATCCTGGATATGGACTGACTCTAAATGGATCGTGCGGCAGTATGTGGAATTAAATTTAATATTTTTATTGAAGTTTATTGAGATTTAAGTAAGTAAGTATGTAAGTATATTCTTTAATATAACCATTTGCCAAACAGCACTCTGGTGAACATGCATCAGCATTCATACATCATAATAAATTAATACGTAAATAGCATTCTGACTATAAATGTTTTCTTCTTTGGATTGTCTGCTTTTGGCAGCACCCGGTCATGGCGTCTGGGGCGCAGGCTATAAACCTTTGGCTTAACTGGAGGGAGCAACCCATGAAGGACATGACCCGGTTCTTCGAGAACTGCCGAAAACAGACGGGTATCGGCCAGGCGGCACATGTCTTCGATCTTTGAGCAATCACCAGGGTGGTACCTCTGTCGGTTTTGCCTATTCACAACTGCCTGGCTCCTTCCTTTTTCTTGTTGTCCAGCATATCCCACCATGCCGGGGCGGCATACAGCAGAGGTGACAGCGCAGTAGCTCGCACCACATCATGCAGCCTGGGATCAGCAAGACCAGGGACAGTAAGCACGCGAAAGCCATACAAGGACTGCCTGGCCCCACAGCAAATTCGATCGATATGCTCATCGAAACCAAGGGTGTCAGATATAATTTCTCCAAGAACTCTCAAGCTCTTGACTCTAGTAAACCCGGAGTCTCAGTTGGTTCATCCCCCCCGCCCAGCACGTCCCCGAGCCACCCTGGCAATAATCTGATAAGTCTTATTGCATTTGATCTTTATGTTACATTTAGATATCCTTTGACATTGCTTGTGACATGAAGCTTTAGTCTTTCAGGTTTTTTCAAATGAGACGTGATACCGTAGCTCCGTCTTTAGTATGGTGATTTTCAAAAGCTTTTACGGTACTAACGTCTCTCTAAATATGTTATTTGTCAGAATGTTCACCGAACTGCACAGCCGGATGCAATATGACAGGCGCTTTTAAGTGTGATCGATGTGATCTTGGATATGGACTGACAGGAAATGGCTCTTGCGACAGTATGTGTTCATTAATGTAGATAAACTATTCTGTTTGTAATACATGTCTAGAGCGCTAAACAAGATCCCAATTACCTGACAGCACAGTCTATGTACAGCTTTATTCCAACTAAGTCCTTCAGAAATAACATCTCGATGGCCGAACAATGTTCACGGAGCTGGACCACATGTTCATTGTTACGGTAGTTTAGAATGTTCACTATGCAAATAAATAATGTTTTTATACGTGATTTTTTTAGAATGTTCAGCTAACTGTTCACTCGGATGCAACTCCACAGGCGCATATAAGTGTGATCGGTGTGATCTTGGATATGCACTGACAGCAAATGGATCGTGCGACAGTATGTTCCATTGAATTTCATTTAGGTGTTATGTTTATAATTTTACCTTTTATACAGATTGTCTTTGCTTGTGACGCAAACCAGCTGTGATGTAATTTATTTAAATTTTTTTCAGTTTTGATTTACACGGTGTCTGCATCTTTATTATCACTATAATTTAAAAACATTTTCACAGACTGATGTCCTTGTTTACTATATTTCAGAATGTTCGTCCTACTGCGCAGCCGGATGCAATGTCACCGGCGTTTACAAGTGTGATCGGTGTGATCCGGGATATGGACTGACAGCAAATGGCTCTTGCGACAGTATGTGTTGCAATACAGTGTATTTTGAGCTAGACAGTTACAAACACATCCTAATACATTACTCTACATTCTTCGTATAGGTATTATTTCAGTTTGATTCTTCAGAAATAACACCTTCATGGGTGTAATAGCGTTGACAGAGCTAAACCGAATTTTACTGACTGCTGTGTGCTCTTCGCATTAGGGTTCTTTTAAATGAAAATTTGTAATGTAAAAAACGTTCAACCGGATGCAACATCACAGGCTTCCGCAAGTTAGCTCTGTGTGATTCTGGAGATGCGATGCACTGATTCCAAATGGCTCCTGCGACAGTAGGCATATAACAATTAGCTTAGAAAAAGAAGAGGTGCAGCCCCTTAAACTAACCTTGAGACAGCCATGTGTGCGAAGTATTGGCCAGTTTATTTTCTTAGCCCTGGAATACGAGGGCGGGTAGCCAGTCCTCTCCCTCGCCAACTCATCGTCCCATCGACACGCTACGGTTATTGTACTCCAAATAGCTGAGTTGGCTAGGGGCGCAGGTTGCATTTAGCTTAAGCATTATCCTTATCGTTTTGAATCAATGTATATTTCCTTTGACTTGTGATGTAAACTTTCAACTGTGACGTAGTTTAAATAAATTTTCGGTCAATAATGACTTAAACTGGTTTCTGCATCTATAGTATCACTGTATTCCAAAAAGGTTTTACAGTTCTGATGCTTCTATCATTATGCTATATTCAGAATGTTCACCGAACTGCACAGTCGGATGCAACATGACAGGCGCTTCTAAGTGTGATCGATGTGATTTCGGATATGGACTGACAGGAAATGGCTCTTGCGACAGTAGGTGTTCACGAATGTAGCTAAACTATTCCTTTTCAATGTAGAACTAGCGCACACTATAAGCGGCCAAGTACATTACGTCGCATTCTGCGTGTAGGGTTTACTGTATTTCAGCTTAGCCATTTAGAAATTTTTGAACATCTCAATGGACTGATATGTTTTCACGAAACTAGTCAAGATGTTTTGATTTTCTCTATTTCAGAAAGTTAAGCATTCTCAGTAATGGTGCGCTCACATGTATATACACGATATTTTAGAATGTTCAACCAACTGCTCAGCTGGATGTAACGTCACTGGCGCCTATAACTGTGATCGTTGTGATCCAGGATTTGGACTGACAGCAAATGGATCGTGTGGCAGTATGTAGAATTGAATTTAATTTTAATGTTATCCATATGGTTGTGTATGATTATGCATTTCCTTGCTTGTGGCGTAAAGGTATTTGTCTTTCATTTTCTTTCAACTGCCACGTAATCTCTTAGCTTCATATTTAATATGACGATAATTCAAAACGTTTGACGGTTCTGATATTTGTGTAATTGTGTTTCATTTAGATTTCTTTTATGTCATATTTAGATATACTTTGTCCTTGCTTGTGACGCGAACATTTCCGTATTTCAATTTCTTTGAAATGCGACGTATTGTTATACCTCCGTCTTTGGTATGATGATATTTCAAAAGGTTTTACGGAATTAACGTCTCTCTGAATATTTAATTTGTCAGAATGTTCACCGAACTGCACAGTCGGATGCAACATGACAGGCGCTTCTAAGTGTGATCGATGTGATCTTGGTTATGGACTGACAGCAAATGGCTCTTGCGACAGTACGTGTTCACGAATGTAGCTAAACTATTCCTTTTCAATGTAGATCTAGAGCAGTATATAAGCGACCAAATACATTACGCCGCACTCTGCGTGTAGGGTTTACTGTATCTCAACTTAGTCCTTTAGAAATTTCTGAACATCTCAGTGGACCGACATGTTTTCACGGAACTAGTATAGCCTAGATGTTTTGATTTACTGAATTTCAGAAAGTTAAGCATTCTCAGTAACAGTATGCTTATAATACACGATATTTTAGAATGTTCAACTAACTGCTCAGCTGGATGTAACGTCACTGGCGCCTATAACTGTGATCGGTGTGATCCAGGATTTGGACTGACAGCAAATGGATCGTGTGGCAGTATGTAGAATTCAATTTAGCTTTAATGTTATCCTTATAGTTGTGTATTAAAATACCTTACCCTGCTTGTGGCGTAAAGATGTTTCTCTTTCATTTTCTTTCAACTGCCTCGTAATCTCGTAGCTACACATTTAATATGACGATAATTCAAAACGTTTGACGGTTCTGATATTTCTGTAATTATGTTTCATTTAGATTTACTTTATGTTATATATAGATATGCTTATTCCTTACTTGTGATGCGAACGTTTTTGTCTTTATTTTCTTTGAAATACAGCGTATTGTTGTAACTCCATCTTTGATATGGTGATTTTTCTAAAGATCTTATGGTACTAACGTTTCTCTGAATACTTGATTTGTCACAATGTTCACCGAACTGCACAGAGGGATGCAAAATAACAGGCGCGTATAGACCTAAGTGTGATGGATGTGATCCGGGATATGGACTGACAAGAAATGTCTCTTGCGACAATATGTTTTCAATAATGTAGATAAACTATTCTTTTTGTGATGCAGATCTACACGTAGATCGCAATAAAGAAGCCCAATTACACGAGACCACACTCTATGCACAGCTTTTATTTCAACTAAGTCCTTCAAGTCAGGTCCCTTAACTAAGGAACCTGACTTCGAATAGGAAGCAATGGAGAATGTTTATCGTGACGATCGCTAGAGCTCCAAGAGTTGACAGCACAAGGTGACAAGGTGAAGTCCTTCAGAAATAACATCTCGATATTCCGAGCAATGTTCACGGAGCTGGACCAAATGTTCTTGCTGACTGTAGTTTAGAATGTTCTTTATTCAAATTAATATGGTTTTTGTGACTATGATATTTTAGAATGTTCAGCTAACTGTTCAATCGGATGCAACTCCACAGGCGCATATAAGTGTGATCGGTGTGATCTTGGATATGCACTGACAGCAAATGGATCGTGCGAGAGTATGTGCTATTGAATTTAATTCAAGAGTTATGCTTGTAGTTTTGCTTTAATACAATTTCTCTTTGCTAGTGAGGCGAACCAGCTGTGACGTAGTTTATTTAAATTTTCTATCAGTTTTTGATTAATATAATAATTATATATTCTTTATTATTTCAAACCGACAGACGCAGAAAGATTGCATTGAAACATGAAAGTACAATCAAGATCTAAATTAACACACGGTTTGGCAGCCATGCAAGGCGCCGCCCTAGAGGGGAGTTACGGGAGTCGGTCCGCGTACCTTATGCTCTCCTGGCCATGAGTGTTACCACTACTCTTTCCCCCTCCTGCATCTTTATTATCACTATAATTTCAAAACGTTTTCACAGACTGATTTGTTAACTGTATTTCAGAATGTTCGTCTTACTGCGCAGCCGGATGCAATATCACCGGCGTTTACAAGTGTGATCGGTGTGATCCTGGATATGGACTGACAGCAAATGGCTCTTGCGACAGTATGTGTTCACGAATGTAGATAAACTATTGCTTTTCAATGTAGAACTTCTTCTTTATGTTCTCTGCCCTTGGGCAGGTTCGTATGACCAATGACGCCATCTTTCTCGATTCTGTGCCTCCCTTTTCAGTCCACTGTATCCCTCTTCTGTCATCATCCAGTCCAGTAGCATTGTTCTCTGTCTTCCTCGCGCCTTCTTCCCCTCCATTCTTCCCTCAATGATGTCTTTTAGTAGGTTGTCGCTCCTTAGTATGTGCCCGATCCATTTCCTCTGTCGTCCGCGTATAGTACCTATCATGAGGAATCTTTGTTCTTCCACCATCCTTAGTATTTCTTCGTTTGTCCTGCGCTCCACCCAGCTGACCCTCTCCATTCTGCGCCAATCCACATCTCCAAATAGAACTAGCGCACACTATAAACAGGCGCACACTATAAACGGCCAATTACATTACGTCGCATTCTGCGTGTTGGGTTTACTGTATTTCAGTTTAGTCCTTTAGAAATTTTTTAACATCTCAATGGACTGATACATTTTCACGGAACTAGTCCAGATGTTTAGATTTTTCTGTATTTCAGAAAGTTAAGCATTCTCAGTAATGGTGCGCTTACATGTATATACACGATATTTTAGAATGCTCAACTAACTGCTCAGCTGGATGTAACGTCACTGGCGCCTATAACTGTGATCGCTGTGATCCAGGATTTGGACTGACAGGAAATGGATCGTGTGGCAGTATGTAGAATTCAATTTAGCTTTAATGTTATCCATACGGTTGTGTATTATTATACACTGTCCTGCTTGTGGCGTGAAGCTATTTGTCTTTCATTTTCTTTCAACTGCCACGTAATCTCGTAGCTGCATATTTTATATGAAGATAAATCCAAGCGTTTGACGGTTCTGATATTTGTGTAATTGTGTTTCATTTAGATTTCCTTTATGTTATGTATAGATATACTTTGTCCTTGCTTGTGACGCGAACATTTCCGTATTTCAATTTCTTTGAAATGCGACGTATTGTTATACCTCCGTCTTTGGTATGATGATATTTCAAAAGGTTATACGGAATTAACGTCTCTCTGAATATTTAATTTGTCAGAATGTTCACCGAACTGCACAGTCGGATGCAATATGACAGGCGCTTCTAAGTGTGATCGATGTGATCTTGGTTATGGACTGACAGCAAATGGCTCTTGCAACAGTACGTGTTCACGAATGTAGCTAAACTATTCCTTTTCAATGTAGGTCTAGAGCAGTATATAAGCGACCAAATACATTACGCGGCACTCTGCGTGTAGGGTTTACTGTATCTCAACTTAGTCCTTTAGAAATTTCTGAACAAAAAAACCGATATGTTTTCACGGAACTAGTATAGATGTTTTGATTTACTGAATTTCAGAAAGTTAAGCATTCTCAGTAACAGTATGCTTATAATACACGATATTTTAGAATGCTCAACTAACTGCTCAGCTGGATGTAACGTCACTGGCGCCTATAACTGTGATCGGTGTGATCCAGGATTTGGACTGACAGCAAATGGATCGTGTGGCAGTATGTAGAATTCAATTTAGCTTTAATGTTATCCATATAGTTGTGTATTAAAATACCTTACCCTGCTTGTGGCGTAAAGATGTTTCTCTTTCATTTTCTTTCAACTGCCTCGTAATCTCGTAGCTACACATTTAGTATGACGATAATTCAAAACGTTTGACGGTTCTGATATTTCTGTAATTATGTTTCATTTAGATTTACTTTATGTTATGTACAGATATGCTTATTCCTTACTTGTGATGCGAACGTTTTTGTCTTTATTTTCTTTTAAGTACAGCGTATTGTTGTAACTCCATCTTTGATATGGTGATATTTCTAAAGGTCTTACGGTACTGACGTTTCTCTGAATACTTGATTTGTCACAATGTTCACCGAACTGCACAGAGGGATGCAAAATAACAGGCGCGTATAGACCTAAGTGTGATGGATGTGATCCGGGATATGGACTGACAAGAAATGTCTCTTGCGACAATATGTTTTCAGTAATGTAGATAAACTATTCTTTTTGTGATGCAGATCTACACGTAGATCGCAATAAAGAAGCCCAATTACACGAGACCACACTCTATGCACAGCTTTTATTTCAACTAAGTCCTTCAAGTCAGGTCCCTTAACTAAGGAATAGGAAGCAATGGAGAATTTTTATCGTGACGATCGCTAGAGCTCCAAGAGTTGACAGCACAAGGTGACAAGGTGAAGTCCTTCAGAAATAACATCTCGATATTCCGAACAATGTTCACGGAGCTGGACCAAATGTTCTTGCTGACTGTAGTTTAGAATGTTCTTTATTCAAATTAATATGGTTTTTGTATATGATATTTTAGAATGTTCAGCTAACTGTTCAATCGGATGCAATTCCACAGGCGCATATAAGTGTGATCGGTGTGATCTTGGATATGCACTGACAGCAAATGGATCGTGCGAGAGTATGTGCTATTGAATTTAATTCAAGAGTTAGGCTTGTAGTTTTGCTTTAATACAATTTCTCTTTGCTAGTGAGGCGAACCAGCTGTGACGTAGTTTATTTAAATTTTCTATCAGTTTTGATTAATATAATAATTATATATTCTTTATTATTTCAAACCGACAGACGCAGAAAGATTGCATTGAAACATGAAAGTACAATCAAGATCTAAATTAATACACGGTTTGGCAGCCATGCAAGGCGCCGTCCTAGAGGGGAGTTACGGGAGTCGGTCCGCGTACCTTATGCTCTCCTGGCAATGAGTGTTACCACTACTCTTTCCCACTCCTGCATCTTTATTATCACTATAATTTCAAAACGTTTTCACAGACTGATTTGTTAACTGTATTTCAGAATGTTCGTCTTACTGCACAGCCGGATGCAATATCACCGGCGTTTACAAGTGTGATCGGTGTGATCCTGGATATGGACTGACAGCAAATGGCTCTTGCGACAGTATGTGTTCACGAATGTAGATAAACTATTGCTTTTCAATGTCGAACTTCTTCTTTATGTTCTCTGCCCTTGGGCAGGTTCGTATGACCAATGACGCCATCTTTCTCGATTCTGTGCCTCCCTTTTCAGTCCACTGTATCCCTCTTCTGTCATCATCCAGTCCAGTAGCATTGTTCTCTGTCTTCCTCGCGCCTTCTTCCCCTCCATTCTTCCCTCAATGATGTCTTTTAGTAGGTTGTCGCTCCTTAGTATGTGCCCGATCCATTTCCTCTGTCGTCCGCGTATAGTACCTATCAGGGATCTTTGTTCTTCCACCATCCTTAGGATTTCTTCGTTTGTCCTGCGCTCCACCCAGCTGACCCTCCATTCTGCGCCAATCCACATCTCCAAATAGAACTAGCGCACACTAGGCCTATAAACTAGCGCACACTATAAACGGCCAATTACATTACGTCGCATTCTGCGTGATGGGTTTACTGTATTTCAGCTTAGCCATTCAGACATTTTTTAACATCTCAATGGACTGATACGTTTTCACGGAACTAGTCCAGATGTTTAGATTTTTCTGTATTTCAGAAAGTTAAGCATTCTCAGTAATGGTGCGCTTACATGTATATACACGATATTTTAGAGTGCTCAACTAACTGCTCAGCTGGATGTAACGTCACTGGCGCCTATAACTGTGATCGGTGTGATCCAGGATTTGGACTGACAGGAAATGGATCGTGTGGCAGTATGTAGAATTCAATTTAGCTTTAATGTTATCCATACGGTTGTGTATTATTATACACTGTCCTGCTTGTGGCGTGAACCTATTTGTCTTTCATTTTCTTTCAACTGCCACGTAATCTCGTTGCTGCATATTTAATATGACGATAATTCAAAACGTTTGACGGTTCTGATATTTGTGTAATTGTGTTTGATTTAGATTTCTTTTATGTCATATTTAGATATACTTTGTCCTTGCTTGTGACGCGAACATTTTCGTATTTCATTTTCTTTGAAATGCCACGCATTGTTTCACCTCCGTCTTTGGTATGATGATATTTCAACAGGTTTTACGGAATTAACGTTTCTCTGAATATTTGATTTTCAGAATGCTCACCGAACTGCACAGTCGGATGCAACATGACAGGCGCTTCTAAGTGTGATCGATGTGATTTTGGATATGGACTGACAGGAAATGGCTCTTGCGACAGTATGTGTTCACAAATGTAGCTAAACTATTCCTTTTCAATGTAGAACTAGAGCATAATATAAGCGGCCAAATACATTACCCCGCATTCTGCGTGTAGGTTTTACTGTATTTCAGCCAAGCCCATTAAGAAATTTTTTAACCTCTCAATGGGCCGAAAAGTTTTCACGGGACAACTCCAAATGTTTTGATTTACTATATTTCAGAGAGTTAAGCATTCTCAGTACAGTTTGCTTATAATACACGATATTTTAGAATGTTCAACTAACTGCTCAGCTGGATGTAACGTCACTGGCGCCTATAACTGTGATCGGTGTGATCCAGGATTTGGACTGACAGCAAATGGATCGTGTGGCAGTATGTAAAATTGAATTTAACTTTAATGTTATCCATATTGTTGTGTATCATTATGCATTGCCTTGCTTGTGGTGTAAAGATATTTCTCTTTCATTTTCTTTCAACAGCCGCGTAATCTAGTCCCTGCACATTTAGTATGACGATAATACTATACGTTTGACGGTTCTGATATTTCCAGTCTTGTTGTCAAGACCTTAAACCGCAAGACCAAGACCAAGACCGAGACCTTGAACCTCAAGACCAAGACCAAGACCTTGAACCTCAAGACCAAGACCAAGACCTTGAACCTCAAGACCAAGACCAAGACCAAGACTTTGAACCTCAAGACCAAGACCAAGACTTTGAAACTCAAGACCAAAACCGAGAACAATACCCAAAAATCACAACCATATCCAGATTTCTATTCCTTACTAAAAAAAATTGTCAAGTCGGACTTCTCACTATTTTAATTAAAACACGAATCTTTTATTTTAAAAAAACAACTCAAAATGCAGACTGCAGAGAATTCCGAATTCGTATTTACAAAAGTTCTTCGTGCGAAATGTTATTCCAAATGACTGTTGCATTTTATAAAAACCAATTCGCTCAGAACTTTCTGACCAAGACGTGACCTGTGTCCAGGGCTGTAATCGAGGGTATACGCGGGTATACAGCGTATAGGGGCCTAGAGATCGTATACTCACCTCACAAAATATTTATATTTATTTATATTAATATAGGACCTACTATAGCGTATACTCACAAAATGCTGTAGCGCATACTCACCTCTAATTTGTTTCGGAAAACTTACCGGTAGCGTATACTCACCTCAAATTTTACCACTACAGCCTGCCTGTGGGACCTCATAAAAATTCTGCAATGTGAAAAATACGTTCTACAGTGCTGTATTCACTGGCACACAGAGCAGCTTTTCAAGTACCGGATGTAAATGTACAAATTGTGAGTCTGTTTTGAAATCATTCCATGGTAAATAACCGGAAGTCAAAATAAATGTCAAAAGCAACAGTAAAACCTCACTCACACCGTGTAAATTTACTAAAGCAATTGTGTTTGTAATAATTATTAGATAAACTATTAAAATCCTTGCGTTTTCTTAAATGACTGTTCATATTGTCAAAAGTCTTGGTCTTGGTCTTGCAAAACCAAGACCAAGACTTTGCAAAACCAAGACCAAGACTTTGAACCTCAAGACCAAGACCAAGACCAAGACCTTGAACCTCAAGACCAAGACCAAGACCAAAACTTTTGGTCTGAAGACCAAGACCAAGACTTTTAAAAACGAAGTCGAGTGCGCTCGAGGACAAGACCTTGGTGTCGAGGACAAGACTGGATATTTCTGTAGTTATGTTTCATTTAGATTTTCTTTATGTTATATTTAGATATACTTTGTCCTTGCTTGTGACGCGAACGTTTTTGTCTTTCCTGTTCTTTTAAATACGACGTAATGTTGTACCTCCGTCTTTTATTATGATGATATTTCAAAAGGTTTTACGGTAGGCCTACTAACGTTTCTCTGAATATTTGATTGTCAGAATGTTCACCGAACTGCACAGCCGGATGCAATATGAGAGGCGCTTATTAGTATGATGGATGTGATTTAGGATATGGACTGACAGGAAATGGCTCTTGCGACAGTGGATAAACTATTCTTTTTGGTATTCAGATCTAGAGCGCAATACAAGATCTCAATTACATGACACCACAGTTAATGTACAGCTTTTATTTCAACTTCAGAAACTGGATCAAATGCTCTTTCTTTCTGTAGTTTAAAATGTTCAGTAGGCCTATTCACCAGTGGCTGCGAATTACAGCATTTCAGAATGTTCAGTATTCGTTTTAGTAGTGCTCTCTGCATTTGATATTTTAGAGTGTTCAGCTAACTGCTCAGCTGGATGTAACGTCACTGGCGCCTATAACTGTGATCGGTGCGATCCAGGATTTGGACTGACAGCAAATGGATCGTGTGGCAGTATGTAGAATTGAATTTAGCTTAAATGTTATCCATATGGTTGTGTATGATTATGCATTTCCTTGCTTGTGGCGTAAACGTATTTGTCTTATATTTTTTCTCAACTGCCACGGAATCTCGTTGCTGCATATTTAGTATGACGATATTTCAAAACCTTTGATGGTTGTCATATTCCTGTAATCGTGTTTCATTTAGATTTGCTTTATGTCTTATTTAGATGAACTTTATTATTGCTTATGACGCGAGCCTTTTTGTCTTTCATTTTCTTTTAAATGCGATGTTATTTTGTACCTCCGTCTTTGTTATGATGATATTTCAAAAGGTTTTACGGAATTAACGTTTCTCTGAATATTTGATTTTCAGAATGTTCAGCGAACTGCACAGCCGGATGCAATATGACCGGCGCATCTAAGTGTGATGGTTGTGATATTGGATATGCACTGACAGCAAATGGATCGTGCGACAGTATGTGCTATTTAAGCGTTAATGTAATATGTTGTATTATTCCTTAATATAATTTGTCTTTGCTTCTGACGCAAAACAGCTGTGACGCAATAATATTTATTTAAATTTTGTATCGGTTTTGACCTAAGCTGGTATGTGCATCTTTATTATCACTATATGTCAAAACGTAAAATCTTGACTATTCGCCTTAGATGTATAATATTATCATATTTGGTCTCATTACTTGATACCGGATTCTACGCATAGGTTTTGTTTCAGCTTCGCCTTTCAGAACTACCATCTTGATTGGTCTAAAAATGTTCATGCAACTAATGCAAGAGTTTCGGAATTACAGCATTTCAGAATGTTCAGTATTCGTTTTAATAGTGCTCTTGCATTTGATATTTTAGGGTGTTCAGCTAACTGCTCAGCTGGATGTAACGTCACTGGCGCCTATAACTGTGATCGGTGTGATCCAGGATTTGGACTGACAGCAAATGGATCGTGTGGCAGTATGTAGAATTGAATTTAGCTTAAATGCTATCCATATAGTTGTGTATGATTATGCATTTCCTTGCTTGTGGCGTAAACGTATTTGTCTTTCATTTTTTTTCAACTGCCACTGAATCTCGTTGCTGGATATTTACTATGACTATATTTCGAAACCATTGATGGTTGTCATATTTCTGTAATCGTGCTTCATTTAGATTTAGGCCCCTACTATGTCTTATTTAGATGAACTTTATTATTGCTTTTGACGCGATCCTTTTTGTCCTTCATTTTCTTTTAAATGCGACGTTATTTTATACCTCTATCTTTGGTATGATGATATTTAAAAAGGTTTTACGGAATTAACGTTTTTCTGAATATTTTATTTGTTAGAATGTTCAGCGAACTGCACAGCCGGGTGCAATATGACCGGCGCATCTAAGTGTGATGGTTGTGATATTGGATATGCACTGACAGCAAATGGATCGTGCGACAGTATGTGCTATTTAAGCGTTTTTTTAATATGTTGTATTATTCCTTAATATAATTTGTCTTTGCTTCTGACGCAAAACAGCTGTGACGTAATAATATTTATTTAAATTTTGTATCGGTTTTGACCTAAGCTGATATGTGCATCTTTATTATCACCCTATGTCAAAACGTAAAATCTTGACTATTCGCCTTCGATGTATAATATTATCATATTTGGTCTCATTACTTGATACCGGATTCTACGCATAGGTTTTGTTTCAGCCTGGCTTTTCAGAACTACAATCTCGATTGGTCTAAAAATGTTCATGCAACTAATGCAAGAGTTTCGGAATTGCAGCATTTCAGAATGTTCAGTATTCGTTTTAATAGTGCTCTTGCATTTGATATTTTAGAGTGTTCGGCTAACTGTTCAGCTGGATGTAACATGACTGGCGCATCTAAGTGTGATCGGTGTGATCCAGGATTTGGACTGACAGCAAATGGATCGTGTGGCAGTATGTAGAATTGCATTTAGCTTAAATGTTATCCATATAGTTGTGTATGATTATGCATTTCCTTGCTTGTGGCGTGGAAGTATTTGTCTTTCGTTTTTTTTCAACTGCCACGGAATCTCGCTGCTGGATATATACTATAGCGATATTTCAAAACCTTTGATGGTTGTCATATTTCTGTAATCGTGCTTCTTTTAGATTTAGGCCCCTACTTTATGTCTTATTTAGATGAACTTTATTATTGCTTTTGACGCGATCCTTTTTGTCCTTCATTTTCTTTTAAATGCGACGTTATTTTATACCTCTATCTTTGGTATGATGATATTTCAAAAGGTTTTACGGAATTAACGTTTCTCTGAATATTTGATTTGTTAGAATGTTCAGCGAACTGCACAGCCGGATGCAATATGACCGGCGCATCTAAGTGTGATGGATGTGATATTGGATATGCAGTGACAGCAAATGGATCGTGCGACAGTATGTACTATTGAATTTTATTTAAGCGTTATTTTTATATGATGTGTTATTCCTTAATATAATTTGTCTTTGCCTCTGACGCAAAACAGCTGTGACGTAATAATATTTATTTAAATTTTGTATCGGTTTTGACCTAAGCTTGTATGTGCATCTTTATTATCACTATATGTCAAAACGTAAAATCTTGACTATTCGCCTTAGATGTATAATATTATCATATTTGGTCTCATTACTTGAAACCCGATTCTACGCATAGATTTTGTTTCAGCTTCGCTTTTCAGACATACCATCTTGATTGATCTAAACATGTTCTTGGAGCTGGTACAAAGGTTTTTAAATTACAGCATTTCAGAATGTCCGGAATTCATTTTAATTGTGCTCTTGCATTTGATATTTTAGAGTGTTCTTCCAACTGTTCAGCTGGATGTAACATGACTGGCGCATCTAAGTGTGATCGGTGTGATCCAGGATTTGGACTGACAGCAAATGGATCGTGTGGCAGTATGTAGAATTGAATTTAACTTAAATATGTTATCCATATAGTTGTGTATGATTATGCATTTCCTTGCTTGTGGCGTAAACGTATTTGTCTTTCATTTTCTTTCAACTGCCACGGAATCACGTTGCTGCATATTTAGTATGACGATATTTCAAAACCTTTGATGGTTGTCATATTTCTGTAATCGTGTTTCTTTTAGATTTGCTTTATGTCTTATTTAGATGTACTTTATTATTGCTTTTGACGCGAACCTTTTTGTCTTTCATTATCTTTTAAATGCGACGTATTGTTGTACCTCCGTCTTTGGTATGATGATATTTCAAAAGGTTTTACGGAATTAACGTCTCTCTTAATATTTCATTTGTCAGAATGTTCAGCGAACTGCACAGCCGGATGCAATATGACCGGCGCATCTAAGTGTGATGGTTGTGATATTGGATATGCAGTGACAGCAAATGGATCGTGCGGCAGTATGTGCTATTTGAGCGTTATTTTTATATTTTGTGTTACTCCTTAATATAATTTGTCTTTACTTCTGACGCAAAACAGCTGTGACGTAATAATATTTATTTAAATTTTGTATCGGTTTTAACCTATGCTGATATGTGCATCTTTATTATCACTATATGTCAAAACGTAAAATCTTGACTATTCGCCTTAAATGTATAATCTATATAAATAAAGCGAGAATTCTGTGTGTCTGTTTGACCGGGCTTAATTTCTACAATTTTGTACCTTTTCACTCGAAACCGTCACTACTGTGTCGGCCTCGGCATCGGACACCCAGTGGAGGGGTTCGCGTACCCCCTTTTCACCGCTAACATTTTGAAAATCCCCCAAAACTCTACCCAACCGACCGTCCCTCACGCTTCCACTGCAAAGCGGTTCTATTTATGGCGCCGGTATTCCCCAACGTCATTAATAATGCGCATAACGCTCTTCCACTGCCAAGCGGTTCTATTTATGGCGCGGGTATTCCCCAACGTCATTAATAATGCGCATAACGACGTTGTTTACTTTCGCACAAAATTTAATTACGATCGATTCGAACTATATTCATCGTTTTACAGCAAAATTGTATGTTCAAAGACTCTGCTTTACTAAGGACAGTGACGGCTAGATTTCTGGCGTTTTCTTTAACCCGCCAACGCCGGGTTCACCCTCTTCGACTGCAAAGCAGTCAGTCCACGGGAGACTGCGCAGCAGTATCCCCGACTGCGAAGCAGTCGTCGCCAGAGGGCGACTGCGAAGCAGTCAGTCCACGGCAGGGGTCGCAAGACGCGACAAGGCGTATACAACACTGCGAATTCGCTACAGGGATTGAAACTTATAACCCCGGGCAACGCCGGGTAAACTGCGAAGCAGTCAGTCCACGGGAGACTGCGAAGCAGTGGTCGCCGGAGGGCGACTGCGAAGCAGTCAGTCCCAAATTTGTTGCTTATTCGCTACAGGGATTGAAACTTATAACCCCGGGCAACGCTGGGTAAACCAGGTAGTATTATCATATTTGGTCATTACTTGATACCGGATTCTACGAATAGGTTTTGTTTCAGCTTCGCTTTTCAGAACTACCATCTTGATTTGTCTAAAAATGTTCATGCAAATAATGCAAGAGTTTCGGAATTACAGCATTTCAGAATGTTCAGTATTCGTTTTAATAGTGCTCTTGCATTTGATATTTTAGAGTGTTCAGCTAACTGCTCAGCTGGATGTAACGTCACTGGCGCCTATAACTGTGATCGGTGTGATCCAGGATTTGGACTGACAGCAAATGGATCGTGTGGCAGTATGTAGAATTGAATTTAACTTAAATGTTTTCCATATAGTTGTGTATGATTATTAGGGTGGTTCATCGGCAATGCTGAAAAAATAAATTCTTAAAAGTTGCAGCTCTCACCCCCGCATTATGTTCCAAATAATAATAAAAAATTTATGGCAAAGTTTCAGGTGTTTCTGAATAGATTTAGGGGTGCCTATACATGATTGTACTTAGCCATAGAAGCTCAAAGAAGAGTTTGCAACAAAAGTTGGAGATGTTCCTATAAAAGTCCATTGGGACGGTAAACTTCTTTCACACATGACCGGAAAAGCTAAAATTGATCGCTTGCTTGCATGGGTGTCCGAAGGGGCAAGAGGGCATTTGCCCCCCATTTTGAAAATATTTTTTTAAAATAATTTTTTGGATTTTAATGATTATTACAATAGTCCCAGCACAAGTTTCAATGCGAAAAACACTTAATTGTTAAAGTAAGTCCTTGATCATTATTTATTTTAAAATTTGTTTCTATACACATTTTTTTCTATGCGAAAACAACATTTTAACCCCCATAAAAAATTTCCCCCCTACAAAATTTTTGCACTCCTAAAAATGCCTGTGGACGCCGATGCTTGCCTGTATTGGCATCTGGAGCAGGCACTGATCAGCTGCTTGCTGTTCCATACATACCAAATGGGACCAGAGAAATAACAACCGCTGCAGTATTCACAGCTACCGAAGGTTGGGGTATGAAGCCACGCATCTGTGCCTCTGTGGCATGGCTTTCGACATCATATCGTCGAACACATGTCTTAAATCAGGTGCACGCACTCTTGTGGAGGAGAAGTTGGGCAATCGTCTGTTATCTTTTGCCTGTCGGCATCATATGCATGAGATAATCCTGGTTAAGATCTGTTCACTGACATTAGCTCCTTCTTCTGGACCAGATATGCAGATGGTCAAACGTTTCCAATCCTGCTGCAGGCTGATATTGATCATGTTGCTTTCCGTCCAGGTTTAAATGATGTTGAAGTCACAAGAGAGATCACACCGGGCAAAAGAGCTGAAGTTTTGAATGTTGTTGAACAGCAACTTCAGGAAACTCAGCCACGAGAAGGTTACCAGGAACTGCTCATTCGTGTCATCATATTTCTGAGAGGCATCCCTCTAAGTGAAATTCATTTCAGTACTCCAGCTGGACTCCACCGAGCAAAATGGATGGCGTGCTTGTTATACGGTTTCAAAATCTCAATGTTAGGTCTTATCCAGGCAGATGTTGTCCAGTTTAAGCTGACAGCCAAAGAAGAACATAGTCTACTTCAGCTTCTCTGCTTTACAATGGTGGATACATCCAAGCTTTGGTTCCGATTAATGACCTGCTGCTTCTGGAAAGGTTGCAATAGTCTGCAGTAAATAAGGTCATAGTTTATGGTGCGGTGCAGAAGCTATTGGGGTATCTGAATCAGGAAATCATATGCCTTGCAATGTTTGATCCGTTTGTCACTCTTGAAGTGAAATGAGGAATGGTGAACGCAATTAACAGTTGGCCTCTTGGAAACAGCAATCCAACAAAACGAATCACCATGATGGGTGATCTTTCAGCAAACAGGAATCTAAATGTTCTAACCTCTTTTGTCACTCAGCAGAGTATTCAATTCTTCACAGCATTGAGCTTGCCCACAGAATTCCTTAAGATTGGTCTTGGTCTGTGGTGCTACAATTCTGATTTCAAAACAGCGCTGAAGTATGTTAAGGCACTGAAAGTTGTAAACGACACGGCAGAAAGATGTGTGACTCTGATTCATGAGTTTAATGCTGATCTGACCAGAAACGAAGAACCGAAACACTTTCTCCTTCAAGTAGTTGCTGAGCATAAAAAGTTGTTCATAGACTCTAAGATATCCACAGTTGTGGCCGGACTGAAATGCTTTTTGTATTATGTGTTTTTTATGTTGAAGGCTATGTCGGACTAGAACCATTTTCAGAACTTACTTTAATAATCCTTTAATTAGCTGTTGATTACAGTGTTACTGCTTGTGGTTAATAATGCGTGCACTGCTAGACAGTAGACAATGAATACAGTGTGTTCACTGCTTAGACTTAATACTAATTAGCGGCACTGTACGAATAGGACACGCCTATGTAAAACTACACCTGCCAAGAGGCACCCCTAAACATCATCCTAAAAATCACAAACTTCACAGGAAATTTTATTTATTTATTTGGAACATTATGAGAGGGTGAGAGTTAAAAAAATAAGAAAATAATTTTTCTGAGCCACCCTAATGATTATGCATTTCCTTGCTTGTGGCGTAAACGTATTTGTCTTTCATTTTCTTTCAACTGCCACGTACGGAATCACGTTGCTGCCAATTTTATTATGACGATATTTCAAAACCTTTGATGGTTGTCATATTTCTGTAATCGTGTTTCATTTAGATTTGCCTTATGTCTTATTTAGATGTACTTTATTATTGCTTTTGACGCGAACCTTTTTGTCTTTCATTATCTTTTAAATGCGACGTATTGTTGTACCTCCGTCTTTGGTATGATATTTCAAAAGGTTTTACGGAATTAACGTCTCTCTGAATATTTCATTTGTCAGAATGTTCAGCGAACTGCACAGCCGGATGCAATATGACCGGCGCATCTAAGTGTGATGGATGTGATATTGGATATGCAGTGACAGCAAATGGATCGTGCGACAGTATGTGCTATTGAATTTTATTTAAGCGTTATTTTTTATATTATGTGTTATTCCTTAATATTATTTGTCATGCTTCTGATGCAAAACAACTGTGACGTTATAATATTTATTTATATTTTCTATCGGTTTTGACCTACGCTGGTATGTGCATCTTTATCATCACTATATGTCAAAACGTGAAATCTTGAGTATTCGCCTTAGATGTGTCATATTATCATATTTTGTCTCATTACTTGATACCGCATTCTACGCATAGGTTTTGTTTCAGCTTCGCTTTTCAGACATACCATCTTGATTGATCTAAACATGTTCTTGGAGCTGGTACAAAGGTTTTTAAATTACAGCATTTCAGAATGTCCGGAATTCATTTTAATTGTGCTCTTGCATTTATATTTTAGAGTGTTCTTCCAACTGTTCAGCTGGATGTAACATGACTGGCGCATCTAAGTGTGATCGGTGTGATCCAGGATTTGGACTGACAGCAAATGGATCGTGTGGCAGTATGTAGAATTGAATTTAACTTAAATATGTTATCCATATAGTTGTGTATGATTATGCATTTCCTTGCTTGTGGCGTAAACGTATTTGTCTTTCATTTTCTTTCAACTGCCACGGAATCACGTTGCTGCATATTTAGTATAACGATATTTCAAAACCTTTGATGGTTGTCATATTTCTGTAATCGTGTTTCATTTAGATTTGCTTTATGTCTTATTTAGATGTACTTTATTATTGCTTTTGACGCGAACCTTTTTGTCTTTCATTATCTTTTAAATGCGACGTATTGTTGTACCTCCGTCTTTGGTATGATGATATTTCAAAAGGTTTTACGGAATTAACGTCTCTCTGAATATTTCATTTGTCAGAATGTTCAGCGAACTGCACAGCCGGATGCAATATGACCGGCGCATCTAAGTGTGATGGATGTGATATTGGATATGCGGTGACAGCAAATGGATCGTGCGACAGTATTTGCTATTGAATTTTATTTAAGCGTTATTTTCATATTATGTGTTATTCCTTAATATAATTTGTCTTTGCTTCTGACGCAAAACAACTGTGACGTAATAATATTTATTTAAATTCTCTATCGGTTTTGACCTAAGCTGGTATGTGCATCTTTATCATCACTATATGTCAAAACGTAAAATCTTGAGTATTCGCCTTAGATGTATCATATTATCATATTTGGTCTCATTACTTGATACCGCATTCTACGCATAGGTTTTCTTCAGCTTCGCTTTTCAGAGATACCATCTTGATTGATCTAATCATGTTCATGGAGCTGGTACAAAGGTTTTTAAATTACAGCATTTCAGAATGTCCGGAATTCATTTTAATTGTGCTCTTGCGTTTGATATTTTAGAGTGTTCGGCTAACTGTTCAGCTGGATGTAACATGACTGGCGCATCTAAGTGTGATCGGTGTGATCCAGGATTTGGACTGACAGCAAATGGATCGTGTGGCAGTATGTAGAATTGAATTTAACTTAAATATGTTTTCCATATAGTTCAATCAATCAATCAATCAATCAATCAATATCTTTTTATTGCAACCAATCAGTAAATAACAATTACATAAGGATAACAAGTCAGGTACATTTAATACTGTTTCATTAAATAAGGTGAGAGAGAACAGTCGGTGATGGAAGCAATGGGTGGCCCCAAAGGGATAATTATCCCGCTATGCGCGGACACCCGACAGATCAAGTAACATAATTCAGTGTATGGCATATATAAGTAATCCTTCCCGACGCGAGTAGAAAAAGACAAGAAAAGTCTGGGCGTTAAACGGGATAGGGATGCTCAGTGCAGTAGAAAGAAATGAAACAAAGCTTAGTTGTGTATGATTATGCATTTCCTTGCTTGTGGCGTAAACGTATTTGTCTTTCATTTTCTTTCAACTGCCACGGAATCACGTTGCTGCATATTTAGTATGACGATATTTCAAAACCTTTGATGGTTGTCATATTTCTGTAATCGTGTTTCATTTAGATTTGCTTTATGTCTTATTTAGATGTACTTTATTATTGCTTTTGACGCGAACCTTTTTGTCTTTCATTATCTTTTAAATGCGACGTATTGTTGTACCTCCGTCTTTGGTATGATGATATTTCAAAAGGTTTTACGGAATTAACGTCTCTCTGAATATTTCATTTGTCAGAATGTTCAGCGAACTGCACAGCCGGATGCAATATGACCGGCGCATCTAAGTGTGATGGATGTGATATTGGATATGCAGTGACAGCAAATGGATCGTGCGACAGTATGTGCTATTGAATTTTATTTAAGCATTATTTTCATATTATGTGTAATTCCTTAATTTGGTTTTCTTTGCTTCTGGCGCAAAATAGCTGTGATGTATAAGAACAACATATCTTGTCTTTGCTAGTGACTCAAACGTATTTGTTTTTAAACTGAGACGTAATTTATCGAAAGTTCCTTTCAACTGTAACGTTTGCTGGTATCTGCATCTATTGTATCGCGATATTTCAAAAGGTTTTCACAGGTGGATGTTCCTGTGTATTGTTTTACATAATGTTCAGTGTACTGCGTAGCGGGTTGCAATATCACCGGCGTTTATTAGTGTGATCTTTGTGACCCGGGATATGGGCCGACAGCAAATGGCTCTAGCGACAATAGCCTATGTGTTAACGATTGTGAATTCTATTTTAAAATAAATATTCAGCTGGACGGTCGGTTATTACGGTTTACTACAAAAGTCTGTCAAGGGAAACAGTTTTCTCTCACATTAAAAAAGAGGTTGCCATTCGGCCGTATAGGTTTATCCATGAGTTCGAAGATTTTGAAGATAGTTCTCTGAATGTAGCCATCTTGTTCATTTTCCAATAGAGCTGGAGCGTTAAATAAGCTTCCCATTACTTGATTCCGCATTCTGCGCATAGATTTTGTTTCAACTTCGTCCTTCAGAAATGCCATCTTGATTGGTCTAAAAATGTTATTAGAACTAGTGCAAACGTTTTCGAATTGCGGCATTTCAGAATGTCCAGTATTCATTTTAATAGTGTTTGTGCAT
Organism: Allolobophora icterica; assembly: GCA_963556255.1. Lineage (NCBI taxonomy): Eukaryota > Metazoa > Annelida > Clitellata > Crassiclitellata > Lumbricidae > Allolobophora > Allolobophora icterica. Next base: position 54,492,904 of record OY744607.1, on the reverse strand, counting down.
TTTTGATATTTTAGAGTGTTCAGCCAACTGTTCGGCTGGATGCAACATGACTGGCGCGTCTAAGTGTGATCGGTGTGATTTTGGATATGCATTGACAGCAAATGGATCGTGTGACAGTACGTGCTATTGACTTTGGCTAAGTGTTCGCCTTAGATGTCAACAAATGGCTCTTGCGATAGCATCTTAGGACAACTGTTGAGTCTATACATTAAAAAAAAGTGCACAGTAGACTATAAAGCTTTTGGTCGAAAACATCTCTAAAGGCTAGCTGTTTTCTTTCACGTTTTTAGAAGAGGCTGCCATTCAACCCTGTTGGTCTAACCATGCTTTCAATGACTGACCATATCACTTTGATTGTATTGTATTCGGATATTTATAATGCGCTTCTAGCGGGCGGGCCATTCAGAAGCGCTGCCAATGCGGTAGACCCCTAGAGAAAAACCAAGTGTTAAGAAAGGTAAAAGAGGAAGAAACGTTAGGCCTACCTGAGAGAACAGAAGAACGAACGAACGGAGGAAGCTCAATCCAAAGAGCAGGGCCAATGGAAGCAAAAGACCTAGATTCAGCCAGAGAAGTCCTGACACGGGGAACGAGTAAATGTGGCTGAGCTATTCTTTTTCAAGAAATAACTAGAATGTTACATAACCAATTAGGCTAATTATATATCAATCTTTATTCACCAAATATGGTAGCACAACAAAAACAGAACAAAACAATCGATACAGCATTCAATGGACAGTATGCTAATTAAACATATTACATAGTTCACATTTCCTTAATAATGCAATTATACTATGTACATAAAAGTTCACACACAAAGTTTACAACAGTATTCCCTGTAATTGGCCCCCTAAGAAAGAGTCTTGTTCTTCTTAACATCCAGCAGTCCTTAATGTTAGGTTCCTGCATGAAGTGCAGTATGTCCTCAACACTACAGTGGCCGACCTTGAAGATCTTACAGATGGCAGTGCTGTAGGTGTAATTTAGTGTGTTCAGTTCACTGTTACTGAGGCTCATAGCTTCCATTCCGTAAAGCAAGAATGGCTTACAATAAGCACTAACAAGATGCAGTAGAACTGGCTCAGTGAATTTACAACATTTACTATATAAAGAGTTGAAAGATTTGTAGAATTTGACTCTCATTTCATGCAAACTAACTTTAAATGACTTGGCAGAAACAAGACAACACCCCAAGTATTTAAGTTTTTCTACATAGTTAATTTGAACACTGTTTAGCCTAATCATTTTACATGCGGCACGATAGGAAGGGCCAATCCTCATTACCTGAGATTTTCTTACATTTAATTTCATGTCAATACTCTCTAGTTCTTTCACACAAATGTCGACCATGGCTTGTATGTCACATAGAGAAGCTGACATCAAGATAAGGTCGTCAGCATACATGATGCATCCCAGAAATAATTCCCCAATCCGGCAGCCATGGTTGGACTTGCTCAATTTTTCTATAACATCATTCACATATACCGCAAAAAGTATTGGTGAGAGGACACCACCCTGCCTGACTCCACAGCCTAGACTGATCATATCAGACAACATGCTATCCCATCTCACATATGCTGCACTCATACTATACCAACTTATGAGGATGCATAAAAACTCACGAGGGACTGATCTATCCATTAACTTGCTAAATAATGCATAGTGATTGACTTTATCAAAAGCTTTAGACATGTCTAATGCACACAGGTTTACATTAGAGCCATGAATAGAAAAGTAATCAACTACTGATCTTACAGCAAGCAATGCATGAGAACAGCCCAACCCCTTTTTGAAACCAAACTGCAGGTCGGAAGTCAGCAAGTAGGTACCGTACAGTTCCAGCAAACACATTTCAAAGAGCTTGGACAGATTGGAGCTCAATGTGATACCTCGATAGTTGTCACTCTTACTATTGTCTAGGGTGGCCCCTTTTTCCACAGGTATAATGATGCCTAAGCCAAACTTGGTAGGTACCTTGCCATGCCTAAGCATCTGGTTGAATAGAAGAGATAGGAGCACACACAGTCTAGGATGAGCATGTACTAGATGCTCTGCCTCTATCCGATCTAAACCTGGGGCTTTACCACGCTTCATTTTGCGGATGCACTGGTCAACCACCTCTACAGATACTGTGCTGTAATCAAAAGCTGGATTGTACTGGCTGAACCGAGAAAGAAATTTACTTCTGAGTTCTTCATTATATTTTTCATTATTGGGTGAACATGCATTTTTAAAATTGATGGCAAAGGCATTGGCAATTTTACTGGGTTCAGTAAAACCATCCACTACCACAGAAACTTTGCGTTTACTTTTAAACTTGCTTTCCCATGTTTTCCAGAATGCAGTGGTATCTTTTGCCAGTAGATAATCATGCAAGTCATTAGAGATGTGCTTATCCTCTGCTGCCTTTTTGCTTCTAATAGCAAGCTTGTATTCAGCTTTTGCACATCTTTTGGCTTCATAAATTGGTCCTTGGCTGGGCCTACCAACCGCCTTCCACATATCATGGGCTGCTATAGACTTGTGCTTGAGATCAGTGAGTTGATCATCCCAGTAATGTTTATAATAAGAAGCAGATGTCATGGGGCAGTGCTTATCTGCTGCACTACATAAAGCCTCAACTATTTTGTCATAGAATGCATCTATATCATTACCACACTTACAGGTGCAACCCACTGCACAGTTCGTGCACATATTAAGGTAACTAATATCAGATAGATAAACATTTGTAGCATGATAGTATGAGATGAGGTCAGCTTTATCCCATCTCAATCTTTTATGCTTATTGTTATATGAGCTTTGCCTATCACAGTCACTGTTTTTAACTGGTAGGCAGTCAGAAAGGTGTAGCACCAATGGTAGGTGATCTGACAGGTTTATACCACTATCAATAATCTCAGATAACTCCACCTTATCCAACAAGGCATTATTGATGAAAAAGTGATCAATGAAGGATGTAGTTTTGTGCGCAAAAGATAAGTAAGTGTACTTAGTGGGGCCTACAACCCTGTTGTCACACAGCATCAGATTTGCACCCTTAATAAAATCATTAAAAATTTGACAGTGGGATAGCCCATTAGGAAATTCCAGATTAAAATCTCCTCCAAGGATGATGTTGCAACCCAAGTTTTCGCTTAGGATGCCATCGATGTTTGCAAGAAGTTCTGTCATTATGTCATCATACGAGTCACAATTTAGTACAGGAAAATACACATTAATATATACACAATCTGCAATCTTGATAGCAATTAGCCTATCTAGTTTGACTATTATATTTAGTCTTGGCATAAGTCTATTTTCAACAAGGATAGCAACACCTCCAAAAGGCCTGCCTCTTAATATACCACGCCCACTGGTATCCTCCATCGCTGAACTGGAAATACTAGTGAATTTAGAATCCACTGTAGAAAGACGTTCGAGGTCACTTGGCAACAGCCAGTGCTCCTGCACAAAAATTACATTACAGTCCTGGCACAACTCTGCCAGCATGGACAGCCCTTGATTGAGTCCATACAGGTTGAAAGTGCTAATTGTAAGATTCATGATGATTTGGTGGTAGTGTTCTTGGCTTCTTCTATCGATACGTCGTTAGATGTCAGTTTTGTTCCAGTGGCTGCAGCCTTGAACTTCCAGGGGCGTACCAAGATGCCTTTTGGCCACGTATCTTTTGCCATAATGCGATCTGCATGCTGCCTCTCAATGCAGAGCCGAAAGGCCTTGAACACATCACCATCAGGGCCTGATTTTCTCCACGATTTGCTTTCAAAAACGGACAGAGCCGGAATGTCAACGCTTTTCAGATGGTCCACAAGGTCGCCAGGGCCATATTCTCCTGAGATGTTGTCAATGTGGAAGATCGATTTAAAGAGCACTGGTTTTGCTGCTCCAATCTTTGCACTGCTGCCCTCCCTTGAACCAACCGTGATTTTCTGTGGCTTGTTCCTTTTTGACTTTACTGTGGTGAACGTGCCACCATCAGTACTCAACTGTCCTGCGACTTTGGCAAATGACGGTTTCTGTGTCGCATTATTTGGGATGCAAACAGATTCATGCTTGTTTACAGGCACCTCAGAAAGATTCTTCGGCACGATACCGCCTCCCGATGTTGCCGTCCCTTGAGCTTTGGGTGGGCACACATCCATCTTTGATTTCGCAGTACCTTGCACATCGGATGAGCTTGCGTCAATCTTTGAGACCAGACTAGCTATCATGTCCTCCAAGACCGAAATTTTTAAGGCTACAGCGTTCAGTTTATCATCGCTTGTTGCCCCAGCCGTGACCATTGAAGTCAGCGCGTTTACCTTGTCCTCCGTTGTCGCGGATTTTTTGGCCAAGACAAACAGGTCCAGATCCTCGGGCTTGGTGCTCGGGACGCGACTTAAGTCCTCAGCGACAAACCTCGGTAATTCACCGAGCACAAGCTCCTGGTCGGCGAGATTGACCAACGCAAGCAGGTCGTCCACGTCCGATTTTACTCTGTTATCGCCCTTGCGTTTCACAAGGCGCGGTAGACTTGCTAATTTCTTGCCTTCCAGGCGCTGGTAGAACAGTTCTTTTCCAGCAGCTATCTCCGACTCATTATAGAAGGTGGTAACTATACTTTTAATATTATTTTCCGGAACTTTGCCAAATTTATTCAAAATAAAACACAATACCTCCGACACAACAACATCTCTCGCTGCCGCCATCTTATTATGTGAGATCGCATTCAACGTATTGGTTTTTCAGCTTAGTCCTTCAGAATTAACACGTTGATGGGCCTCATAATGTTTAGGGAACTTATAGTGTGTTTTAGATTTACTCTATTTTAGAATATTGCTTAAGGTCTATTCACATTAATTGCATTCTTGTATTGTATATGCTATTTTAGAATGTTCATCTAATTGTTCAGCCGGATGCAACATCTCTGGCGTCTATAAGTGTGATCGGTGTGATCTTGGATATGCACTTACGACAAATGGATCGTGCGACAGTATGTACTATTGATTTTGATTTCAGTAGCATGCTTATAGTTATGCCTTAATATAGTTTGTTTTTGCTTCTGTTTTTTCTTCTTCAGTTTTGACGTAATTTACCGAAATTTTCTTTTAATTATGACGTGGGCCTAAGCTGGTATCTACATCTTTAGTATCACGATAATTCAAAACGTTTTCACGGGTTGATGCTCCTGTAGGCTATTCTGCTTTTCAGGAAAGCTAGCGTACTGCGTAGCCGGATGCAATATCGTCGACGTGCGATCGATGTGATCCGTGATAAGGACTGACAGCAAATGACTTTTGCGACATTATGTGTTAACGACTGCAGAGTTTATATGTTTAAATTAATATTTTTGCACAGTAGGCCTACTAGGTTCTGACGCTTTTTGACGAAAATCTTTGTTAAAGCTGGCTATTTCTTTCTGGTATTTAAAATATGCTTCCATTCGAGCCCATATATGTTTCTTTCCATGCTTTCGATGATTGACCATAGTTGGTTTTGAAACAATGTATAAATTCAATTTCGACCTCACACGTGTACCTGTATACATTTGCAGTAAGGTTTTGACAGAAATTAAAGGTCGTTTTTACGGCTTCAATACAACAATCACTTTCGAGAGAGGCTCTTCAGCTACACACTCTGTTGCATTCCTGTATTCTTTCAGATGTGATAGCATCTATTATTCCCTTATTTTAGAATGTGCATTGAACTGTAACGCAAGTGTCGGCTGTAACATGTCTGGTGCCGGCGGATGCGACGCATGTCAAAGTGGTTACGAGTTAACTTCAAGCGGAACTTGCACGGGTAGGCAATATTAACACACGTTCAACGTAAAATCATAGCGATAGAAAATTCTGCATCGTTCGGTGTAGGGTTGTAATAAAGGTGTTGTAAAGTCATTGTTTTGTTATGAATGTCACGTTACATCATGTGAAGTCAAGTCAAATGGCACCAGATACTGCATTTGTGTACGAAACTGTTCTTTCTGTGTATGACGCAGTAGAATTGTGTATTCAACTTTTTTGGCTCTTTGCCTTACAGTGGCAACAAGCACGCCGAAGCCTACCACTACCACCCCCAACTCCATTATCACCACTTCGAGACCCTTCAGTGCTTTGAAGGACCCTTTGACCATCGATCCTTCGGCAAGAGGTAGTGCATCGCCGAACAGCGGAGGAACTGTACCATCAGGTGCTTCGACCATCGATCCCTCATTAACAGGAAATACATCGTCGAACAGTGGAGGAACTGGATCATCAACTGTTTCGAATGGGGGACCACTTACACCGCTCACGGGACAATGGTCGTCTACCACTTTCAATCCGTTCGGAAATGGCAACAACACGTCATCTTGTAAGCTGATTTTTCCAATTTCTCTGTTAATGGCTGGACTTAATTTTAGGTCGCCGATATGTTTGGCTGTATAAGGTGGAAGAGGATAGGTCTCTTATGGATAGGCCTCCTATAAGAGAAAGACAGGAAGTGGATTGGTCACATTTTGAGAAGGATTCCCTACTGAAAACTGTCATAGAGGGAGGAATGGAGGGAGAGAAAACGAGAGGAATACCCAGACGGAAGCTGTTGAACTGGATGATGGTGGATGGATATAGTAGACTGACGGAGGAGGCCCAGCTTCGAGAGGACGTTTGAACCTGTCCAAGGGTAGAGAACTTGGAGGCGAGAAGATGAAGAGCAGATTTAGTGGGATCGCAAAGGAATGTAGGCGTTGCGCAATTTGAAGAACTTCTCCTCCCTAACAGCAACCTCATATGCAAGACATATGAAATCCGTATGGGAATATTGTCATGTGGGGATAATGTGGGCTTCATAAGGTCCTGCATATTGGCCCACATGATTCCATAATTATGTAGGAAATACGAAGCCCATGTGGGAGTAGGCCTATTTCATACGAAGTTCATGTCCTGCAGGACGCTGCTGTGGGATAATTGGATCATAATAATATTATTCATATCTCTATTTGCACTACAACCATTCCCTTTCTTATTTTACTCGTAGCCAACAATTCGGATACTTTATCGAAATTGCTCGACACAGGAATCGACTGGCGAATTCTTCTGACCATTTTGTTGCTCCTCTTTGGAGGAATCCTGGTGACTTTCTTCACGTTCTGTTGCTGGTGCTGTCGCTTCTACCCGTTCTTCCTCCGCAGGCATCGCTACAACTACACAGAGCAAAAGGCTTTCAAAACATTGGTATGGTATCTGAAAGTTGGACTTACCTAACTTATAATAATTGACTGATTTGAATTAACTAATTAAATAGCCTATACAGTACTAAGAAAATCAGAACTCTGTGTATTTTAGTTGCAACCAGGTTACTATAACAAACACGGCGGAAGTGAGGTGCGTCACAAACGTAATTCTGGCAATCTCATCTGATTTCACCGTTCCTCAGAGCTCCTTCAGTGTGCTGAACTTTCACTCTCTACTTCCTCCTCTTTACACTTCCCACTCTCTACTCTTCGAGATCTTGAAATCATCCTTGACTCGACACTCTGTCTAAAACCTCAAATGACTACAATTTCTCGTGGGTGCTTATTTCATCGCCTAAGGATCCGGTAGCTTCGCTCTACCGTGGATTCAGCAGCACTGAAAACACTTATGCACAGATTTATTCTCAAGAGACTTGACTACTGCAACTCTATACTCTACGGTCCCTCTGAATGCACACTCCTTCCTACCACTAGAACAATGCACCAGGCTGTAATACTATGTCTTGGACTCGTGAATGTATCGAGACATCATAACACCTGCTCTTCGTTCCCTACACTGGCTTCCTGTTTGTGAACGTACCTGCTTCAATCTGGCACACCTTATGTGTATAGCACGTGCAAATCATCTGCCACCTTACTGTACTTATGTTCCAGGATTGTATCATGTAGCTCTGAAGGCCGATCTTCTTTTCCATCAGCATCAACTGGATAATATGTTGCTCCTGTAACACGTCTTGTCATTGGCCGGCGTTAAATTACATCCACACACAGTTACATACTTTATATATATATATATATATATATATATATATATATATATATATATATATATATCCGCGCATGCACACTTTTGCACAGTGAAATACAAGTATATACCTATACATACACACGTACATGAGTAGGCATATAGAAATAGATTGCTTGCATACATAGGTCGCATACATACATACATACATGTATGTACATGTATACGTAGCCTAAATACATGCATACACACTCATATGCACTTACATACATACTTACATACACAAACACATACATATATACAAACATACATGCATACACACACACACACACACATATATATATATATATATATATATATATATATATATATATATATATATATATATATATATACATACATGACTACATACATACACCTACATATACGGTTTCGTGCGTACCTTTTTCACCTTGTAACTGTTACCTGTTCATTCAGGGCCAGCAGGAGAGGAGGCGCTTCCCTGAAGCCACCCGCCGCACAACTTGTCATGGAGGCTACTCGTGGCATGTCGTCTCTTAGTCCAGACGACGGAGTGTTCGTCCAAGCGGATTCTTTAAGATTAGGCTAATAATTTAATTACCGGATTCTAATTATCTATTGACAATGCCTAAATCCGTTCGACCTCCACCGATCTCCGCAGTGTGATTCTCCTTACACATTTTATTTTAGTTACAATTAGGGCCTACCATTAGGGCATACAATAGCTACTGGTTTTTCGTTAGGCCTATAGTTACAGTAATAGTTAGTATTATTTTTAGTTACAGTTATAGTTACTGGATTTTATTTTAGTTAGTAGGCCCCTACTTAGTTACAATAAGGCTCAGCGAAATTGCCTACAGACGCAGCAGCTGTACGTAAATTATTAAGACGCGTTACACAATTTGCATAGAGCTCTAAAGGCATTTAGAATAGGTGCAAATTATTCAGCTTCACGAATAGACTAGATGACGCTCCAAATTCACCGACATCCGAGGCGAACATTGGCTACACCTATTAGTTGTAGCGCATTTTCACGTTCACATGTTTGTCGATATTGCACTTTTTATGTTTTGTAATGAAAACAACGATGAATTTTCGTTAGTGTTATTTTTCGCAAGGGTGTAGGCCTAACTTTGGTCTAACAGTGGGAGGGGTACCAATTTCTTACATACACGAAGCAAGGCGGAGACTGCGATTCTGGAAGGCACAATAATAAAATATTGATTGGCATTAGGCCTATTCAGAAAGTGCGGGTACGGTACCCCAGTCCAAAAAGTCGGGGTACGGGTGACCCTCGTTCCCTCCGTATATTACGCCTATGTAGGCCTATTTATGTATTTTCGTTAGGCCTATAGTTAATTATATTTTTAGTTACAGTTATAGTTATCTTTAGCAAAATCATTATATTTTCGCTAACAAACATTTTCGTTACCGTTATCGTTAAACGAGAATCATACTGGCTTTTCGTGTTCTCTCGTCTAAAACTTTCCTATGATAACTAACTAGTCAGTGTCACTCTTTCGATCCTACCTGTCAGCATTTCCATGGACATTAGATGGAACCCGTATGTGCTCTATATGGGTACTGTGTTGGAATATGGGTCCTATATATATATATGGGCTACGTGTGGGCATGCAGGCAGAGACCCTTTTATTCTACCTGCTTTGTTCTTCGTATGGCTACCATGTCATGGGCAATATATGGGACCCGTGGTAGGCTTGATACAGATCCCATATGGGATCGGTATTGGAATACGCGGGCATGCTGACAGGGTAATTTTCTATGGACCAAGCAATCGTGTTTAAGTATAGTATTAGAAATATTCTACTTTACGATTAGCTTTATTTGTAAACCATTCACGTTTCACGACAGAGTAAATTTAGTGATTCAAGTGGTTAACTGTGGCAAAGGGGTTTGCTTAATAGTTTTTAAAAAATTCTCAACTGGATATAGGCCTAATATCGGAGGCGGCGATCTTTTTGACAGGTGGGGGGACACTTTTGAACTGATCTGGAGCGGTGAAAATACCTATGTTGTGTAAGTAGAGGATGCAACAAAATATGGGCTTACTACAGGCTACAAATATTGTACTTGCCCGCCTTTTTCTGTGTATACATGACATGTACTTGGAAAAACTTTACATGGGGGTCTTTATTCGTTAGGATCTCCATTGCTGTCTGTGGACAACCCCTTCGTCAACTTCGACTTGACGCAGCGTTCGTGAATAAGCTGATGCCCTGCGCTTAGCTTTCAGGTGGCGCTTCAGAAATTTCAGAGTTAACGATTAGGGCCTACGCAGGGTGAGAATTGTCGGGGGTTGGGGGGTTCAACCCCTTGTCTTTCTTAGGACCCCATAGTAGTCTTCACTGCACACCCAAACTCCACATGAATCAAGGTCTAACCCCCCCCCGTCTTTTTTCTACAATTCTCATACTGGGCCTACGTCCATTAATTGGTTCGTTTTGAACGATCGAGTGTCATAGCAAAGATGGTTGGCGTCGAGTTGTCGACCTCTTCCTATTCCAAGCCAGGGACTGGCATATTTACCAGAGTACTGGTAGCGCTGGAGAACTAAGGAATACAGGCAAGAGGTAGGGGGTCCAGAGTGGGTCAATTTTATGGGCGACGCCTTGTGATATCTATAGAAGTCTTGCCTCGTACCCCAATATAAGGGATATCGCGCCAGCATATGAAATCCGTATCACGTTTCGGCACATGATGATAGTGATGGTGACAAGTCCCTTAAGCTAGCCCAAGAGGCAGCCAGTTGGATATGAACTGCTAGCTACTTCAGTTGCTTAGCCTCGGCAGACGAGGGCGGGTCCTCTCACTCATCATCTCATCTTTCGACCGACAGTGTACGCATTATAGCCGAGTAGATGGGAGCAGAAATCTCTACACAAAATCTCTACCCTGGCGGGTAATTGAAACCTCTGAACTTTCAATGACAGTCCAGTATGCTAACCACTAGTGATCAGACCATCGAGCATCCTCATGTTTCAACATACAACTTGGAGACAGTTCCCTATTCCTATTTACATGCTAGTATCTCTAACAATTAGGTTCGACATAGACCTACCATTTCTGACCTCTTTGGCAAGCTTTGACACAAAACTTGTGCATTTATTTTCTTAACTATTACATTTAATTTATTCTTAATAATTACACTGCATTTATTCTTAATTATTATATCTAATTTATTCTGTGCAAGGTCAGTGAATATTATAATCTCAAGGTCCCTCCACAGTAACCATCTCATGGAGTTTCGAACCCATATAAGCCAATTGTTCCAACCAATTGGATACAGTGCCCATATTGCTGACAAGGTTAGCTTTATGCTGACGACATTCAAGCATATGTCCACTGCCGCGCAGCTGATGCGGTGGCTTCTGTTTGGGTGATGTGCCGCGCTACTGATGCCCTCTCAGCTTGGATAGCCTCAAACCGGTTGCTTCTGAACCCGTCCAAAACTCAATTCATTTGGCTTGGTGGTCGTAGGCAGCTGGCGGGGGATGACCTACATCTGTTGACCGAGACCTTTCCCCTTATCACTTTCTCCCTTACTGTTCGTGACCTAGGTGTTACGCTGGATCGAGAGCTTAGTCTCTCTCTCAGCATGTTAACTTGGTCATGCAGAACTGTTATTATCAGCTCCTGCAGTTGCGTGTTGTACGGAGGTCCCTCTCCCATGATGCTGCGGTCATCTTAGTTCGTGCATTTGTCACTGGGAGAGTCGACCACTGTTGCTCGGTCCTTGTTGGTCGCTCCAGGGACCTAAAAGAGCGACTTAACCAGGGGCTTCGTTCTGCTGCTAGACTTATTGGTCGTATTCCAAAATACGCCCGTCTCTGCCTATATGCGTGACGTCTTGCATTGGCTTCATGCCTCTAAGTGCATCTCCTACAAGATAGCAGCACTAGTTTGGCGGTATCTCTCCGGTAGTGCCCCATCCTACCTGTCTGAACTCTGTCGCCCGATTTCTGACTTAGCCTCTCGCAGAGCTTAGCGCTCTGCGACTAATGGGGAACTATTGGTCCTTTGGGCCCGCTCCGCAGTCAGGCAACACCTAGCCTTCTCGATTGTTGGCCCGCCTACCTGAAATCAAAGCTCGAGGGTACGCGTACCCTAAAATAGAATGTTAAAATACGTACGTACCTTTCAAAAAATACAATACGCGTATGGTACGTATCATACACGAAAATTTTATTTATGGTTTACTCGGCGACCCATTGCCTACGTATATCTGACGTCAACAGTATGAGTCATTGAAACCGGTACTTCCGGTAGCGTAGCAGTAAATTTAATTCGATCAATTCTTCGTTTATAATTAATTTAATGCAAATTGTACTTTCATTCTGAGGAGAGCTAAGTAGGCCTACACGTCACTGGTTTGCAAATTTCTGTAACTCAAAAGTTGTAGTATATCTTTATACTCATCAGTCAGCGATTCAGCGATGCCCAGAGAACGTGGGAAGGAATGGACGCACGTGAAAGTGTTGAAAAATGCGAAAAACGCGAAAAACAATTATTTGATTGGATAACGAGCAATGACGTGGTTAACGTATTTTTGTATTGTTTACGTACCCTAAAATAGGGTACGTTAAAATACGTACGTACCTTTCAAAAAATAGAATACGTATGGTACGTACCCTCGAGCTTTGCCTGAAATGGTCTTCCAATCTCCTTACTCTGCTTCCCCGGAATAATTCACCTGTTTTCTTACCACAACTCAAGTCCTATCTGTTTAGCCGTGGCTGGGCAGGGAGCGTCTATGAGTTGGTCTCTTGAAGAAGTGCTTTATAAATTTCCAGAATGAATGAACGAACGAATGAATAGACACAATCTTATGGAAACAGTCCTCTTTATGACATTTTTGGCAAGATTTGTTGAAACAAACTTTGCAGCTATAGTCCCATTTATCACGGCTAGTTTTGGCTCAACTCTTGTAGCATCAGTCACATTTATCGTAAGGTTTGACATAACCCTTACTGAAAATCTTACTGTAGACATTCTTAGGAAATTTTGAAACAAATTTTAAAAAATTACAGAGATCCTGCATAATCTTTTCCGCAGGATCTAAAGAAAAACACCCACAGTCTGAATTTAGCTTACGGTAGTCAAAACTGTTCCAGAACAATTTGATTCGAAACGTTACGAACACACTCCACAACAGAACAGATATTACTGCGAGATATTAAAGAGTAACGAACCTCCCGTCACCAGATTTCAAACCAACAATTAAATCAAATGAGTTATAGACATAATAATACTTCAAAGTTCCCTTAACCCTAGTTTCGTTATTAGAACTTGCCTTAAGTAACAAACCATATGAACAAACAGTGGAAGGAAGCGGCTTGATATGCAGTTGCTATTTTCTAAAATTTGTCAAAAGCCTTCTTGGATGTTATCGAACAATGTCAAAGGATATAAACATTCAAGGGCCATATCTAATACAACGCAAGTTGTTCAGAATGTTCCGAAGCAATTCAAACAATGATATTTCCACTACGGTACTCAAAAACAGCAATGCTAAAAGATTTTTTAACAGCCATTGTTGATTTTGTGCCAACCGATCAAATGTCTAAACAAAACTTAAATTTAATTAAATTTCCCATTAAAATTCTCAGTGGAAATCACAAACAGTAGGCCCTACGAGTGCACAACTTTTGAACCATGCTTACCACAGTCCATATCAATACCCAAGACTTAAATTCAGACGTCTTCTCAAGGTATCCTTTGGTAATGCATGTTAACTCATCTTTTCTTACTAGCCCTTCCACTGATCACTTCAAATAGATTGCATTTAAATGATTTTCCAAACTGGACAGCAACTGAACAAATTGGGATTTTGAAAGACAGAGCAGCTGATTTGCTGTTTGAGGGACAAAACAATGCAAAAATCGACAGAAACTTTTGAGACTAGCTTTGCACTGGCAGTCAGTCGTTTAAATCTCTTAAATTACAAATGCTCAATGAACAAAGGCTTGCAGTCCAAAAAACACAATGATAAAATCTGTCGTTTTTTATATGACATCAAATCCTAATTGTCCGATCCTTTTCCAGATTATTGTCTTGAAAGATACCTGAAAGACAGCACAAAATGCTGATTAATATCTCAACACCGTTTCCTTACAGATCAACATCATGAGCGTCCGCATAATTTTTTTGGGTAGGGGCAAATTTTTAGGGGGGGCCAAAATGATGTTTTTTGCATATGAAAAAATTTGCATAGAAAAAATATAAAATAAATAATGATCAAGGACTTTACCTAAATAATTAAGTGTTTTTTGCATTGAAAATCATGTTGGGACTGTTGTAATAATCATAATAAAAAAATTATTTTTTTCAAAATACTTGCAAAATCCCGAGGGCAAATACCCCCTCCGGATGTCCATGATCCACATTTCGTTACGCAAGACAAGACTAATATCAGTACGGCTTAGCATATGCACCACTGTTGTCAGACTCTTAAAGTTACCATATCAAGTCTGGACACACAACCAACATATAACAGCAAATCACAACTCCTCTGATGACATGATGCAGCGCTGGTGCCCTGCACCTAGGTTTTAAGTAGCACTTACGAAATTTCTAGATTACGATTCCACCACATCCTGAAACAACTTAATCAGAAGTAGGCGATTCCAGTAACCAACAGGACAAAGTAATTTGAGAGATCTATCTGACAAACACAGCTTGGTACCTTGGCCATCGATCGACCCCATCAGTTGTGCATTGTTAGTGGATGGACAGGTGAGAATTGCCAACCCTCCCTCATCTGCTGAGGTGATGAATTATTAATGCACATCTTTTAGGCACCACTACCTGATGACCAAGTACCAGCTCATGGCACCGAGCAGTTGTCCCTACACGGTAACCATCTCAAGGAAGAAGGCTCGACCCCGGACTCCAGCACTTTACCTAATCGGTTATCGACCCCATCAGTTGTGCATTGTTAGTGGATGGACAGGTGAGAATTGCCAACCCTCCCTCATCTGCTGAGGTGATGAATTATTAATGCACATCTTTTAGGCACCACTACCTGATGACCAAGTACCAGCTCATGGCACCGAGCAGTTGTCCCTACACGGTAACCATCTCAAGGAAGAAGGCTCGACCCCGGACTCCAGCACTTTACCTAATCGGTTACCAATTACTCAAAAGACTACTAAGACTGCTACTACTACTACTATTTTTATTAAGCATTTATAAAGCACCACTGTCTAATGACCAAGCATCGATCAATGGCGCTGAGCAACTGTGAGTGAAGGACTCAAGGTCCGTACACAGCAACCTTCTCAGAAGAGGAAGATCAAACCCGTACTCTAACCGATCGACTACCGTCCCCCACGAATGCAGTGACAGTCTTCAGAGTTGGCTCAGCCTACTGGTCCACTGGACTATTTACAATTCATTACAGTTTTGTGCATTCATTCAGTTCTTTACTGTAATTCACATCCTAATGTAAACCCAATCCAATTCAGTTTGCTTACCCATGACAGAGCCTGACTTCTGCTTTCCCGGGCTCACTGGATTTGAACTACGCTTCTCCAACCAATAACAATTTGTTTGTCCATGATCGGTTGACGACTCGTGCATTAGACACTGGTGCGACAGAAGTTGCTAAATAACAGGGACAATGGTTTCACTGAAATCAGTACAGCTCACTTCTTACCTAGCCTACATGTCTTGACCAATAGGATTTTGACTCAGCCTCTCCAACGGCTTATGACTCTCGACCATGATTTTGCTTGAAGTGACTGCCAACTGATACCTTGTGCATTATATTAACTGCCATAGAAGTCATTAGATTAATTTAGATGGTTATCTATATAATAAAGCGAGAATTCTGTGTGTGTGTCCCTCTGTCTGTCTGTTTGACCGGGCTTAACTTCTACAATTTTGCACCTTTTCACTCCAAACCTTCACTGCTGTGTCGGCCTCGGCTTCGGACACCCAGTGGAGGGGTTCGCGTCCCCCGTTTTCACCCCTACCATGGTGAAAATGCCCCAAAACTCTACCCACCCGACGTCAATCACGCTCAAGCTCGCCTATTCCACTGCGAAGCGGTTCTATTTATGACGCCGGTATTCCCCAACGTCACTAATAATGCGCGTAACGACACCGCGGTTCTATTTATAGCGCCGGTATTCCCAACGTCATTAATAATGCGCATAAATTGTTTACTTTCGCACAAAATTTAATGACGATCGATTCGAAGTATATTCGTCGTTTTACAGCTAAATTTTAACACATGTATGTTCAAAGACAAAGATCTAAATTATTTACAGTATATGAAACAACCAGTCTGCTTTACTAAGGGCGAGGCCGACTACAGACCGGCAGTGAGGGCTAGATTTCTGGCGTTTTCTTTAACACGCCAACTCCCGGTTCAGCCTCTTCGACTGCGAAGCAGTCAGTCCATGGGAGACTGCGAAGTCTCCCCCACAGGTCGCCTGACGCCACAAGGGCCTCCAAGACTGCGAAGCAGTCGCCGCCAGAGGGCGACAGCGAAGCAGTCAGTCCACGGCAGAGGTCGCTAGACGCCAGAAGGCGTACACAAGACTGCGAAGCAGTCTCCGCTGTACGCCAGAAGGGGTCTACAAGACTGCGAAGCAGTCTCCCCCACAGGTCGCCACACGCCACAAGGGCCTCCACGACTGCGAAGCAGTCGCCGCCAGAGGGCGACTGCGAAGCAGTCAGTCCACGGCAGCGGTCGCTAGACGCCAGAAGGCGTCTACAAGACTGCGAAGCAGTCTCCGCCAGAGGTCGCCAGACGCCACAAGGGCCTCCAAGACTGCGAAGCAGTCGCCGCCAGAGGGCGACTGCGAAGCAGTCAGTCCACGGCAGAGGTCGCTAGATGCCAGAAGGCGTCTACAAGACTGCGAAGCAGTCTCCGCCACAGGTCGCCAGACGCCACAAGGGCCTCCAAGACTGCGAAGCAGTCGCCGCCAGAGGGCGACTGCCAAGATTGCTAAGCAGTCGTTGTTGTTGTTGTTGTTGTTGTTGTTGTGGTGGTGGTGGTGGTGATGGTGGTGGTGGTGGTGGTGGTGGTGGTGGTGGTGGTGGTGGTGGTGGTGGTGGTGGTGGTGGTGGTGGTGGTGTGAAGCTTATAACCCCGGGCAACGCCGGGTAATCCAGCTAGTACCATATAAATGAAGAACACAATACAAACCGAGTTACCTGTATTTTCGCTACCGTCCGCCCTGTCCTGGCCGCGCCCCGCCACCTGGAGCTGCAACAATTAATGACACGCTGTGTAATTATCAAACATGCTGCTAAGAGATTAGTTAAGGTGAGACCGAGGAAGAGATTACATAAGGAAATCATGATACACGGTAAAATAAGCAACACATCAGAATCTATTCCTTGATTTGTCTTCTAGCTTACAGACTGAACTTTTGGATATCGACCTGATTTTGGCTTGGTGCACCATCGGTTGATGCCTTGTGCATTACACACCGGCACAATAGAAGTTAACAATTACAATTGTGTGGTTTGTGCCCAGCCGGTTGCAAGTGTTGTCGTCAGCAAGATGAAGATCCAGTAGTCCACCATAATAATACATACATACATATTAATGCATGTCAACATACATGCAAGCATACACACAGATACTGCCATGCATCCAAATAAACACCCATGCACGAGACCGTCGTCCACCAAACGACACATCATCATACCTCCTCCCCCTCTTCCGAAGGCCGAGAATCCACGACCGACGCCAGGCAGGGTGAAGGCGGCGGTCTGAGTGACCTTTCTCGGCTGCTGCAGGGACTGGGCGGCACGGCCCCGACCGACTGTTGCAGGGACTGGTGAAACAGATGCTGGAACACGTTCCTGGGCAGAGATGCCCCGGCCTAAACCGGCCAAAACTGGTGCAGCTGAAAGAAAAATTAAAACAAACAAAGTTCCAGACTCCGATATTCCACTGGCATCTCCGGACTCCTCCCTACGCCTTGCCTGCATTCCTTAATGAGTGACCCTCAAGTAAACTATTTCCAAGCACCCCTCTGACTTGATGCAGCAATTACAAATAAGCTGGTGCTCTGCGCCTTGCTTTAGAGTAGCACTTTAGAAATTTGGAGTTCATGCTTACGATTCACACTATATGCTGAATGTTGACCTGATTACTGAGGAGTTTTTGGTGCACCATTTGTTAATACCCTTGCGCTACAGATGTAGCTATTTACTACTACTAATAATAATAATAAAATAATAATAATATAATAAAATAATAATATAATAATAATAATTATAATAACACAATCCAGTGCAATAATTGCCCTATCAAAAACTGATAAACGAACTCCCGGGATAACCAGATGTTTGAAATTCCTGACAGGAGCTATATAAATCAACAAATACAATACTGTATAATACAATACAATCTAATGAAATGCAATACTCAGCAGCGCAGAAACCGAAAATGTTCTCACCGAAACTGCCATCTCTTTGCAATTCCCGACAAACATTGTTTTCATCAGTGCCACCTGCCCCACTAGCACCACTCGCAGAAGTCGTGCCGCTTCCATCGCTGTCACTGTTTGTGCCACTCGCACCGTTGCTGTTATGAACACGACCGATGCTGTTGTGAGCAGCACCATTGCCATGATAGATGCTCGCGCCTGCACCATTGCTGCCCATGCGATTGTCGCCTGGTCTGCCCAGGAAGGAGTTCGATGTGTTCACCTGTCGGCCCCGGCGTCTCTCTTCCAGCCTCCGGCTTATCTCGGCCTGGTCCATGGCGTCGAGAACCGCTGGTTCCTGTCGCGGTTGCCGCACCTGGGTCGAAGAGGGGTAACTGGGAATGCTGTTCCAACTAAAGCCTGGGAAGTTTGCCTCTGTGAAACAGACACAGATTTACATTAGTCAGTTAAATAGCTGTAATTAGTAAGTTCCACTGAAAAATAAAATCGTAAGACAGATTCTGTTTCAAAACAGTGACCATTGGACATTGTAATTGCAATTCTACTTTCTATTGTGCTGGTGTCTAACACACAGGAAACAATTATTATTGTTTCTTATCTGAGGTAGCCATGATTCCTCAGGTTCTTAAATTAATGTTCAAAGACAATTCAATCATGTCAGATTCGCATTTCTGTGTGACTTTGCAAGGGTTAAAAAAATAAAGCAGCTTCTGAATGTCCTGTGTCTAATGCACAAGGCATCAAGCTATGGTGCATCATAACCAAGCCTTAATGAGGTCAATATCCAGAAGATCAGTCCACTAATACAGATACGCAGCCTATGGTGGATAAGCAATTTGAAAAAGTTAGTTATCTAAAGACGAAGTCAGTCATTATTAATTAGTAACGACTAATTAATTAGACTGGTTTTGTTGGCAGGCTCAGTGAAATTAAGTAAACAAGCTTGGTACCAATACCTTTGTACAGATGAGGAGCTTCTAGAGCTTTGAAAATGAGTTTCTCACCTTCACATTTATTACACCCTTCCGCGGTTAAGGTAAAGTTAGGTGGGGCAACTCACTCACTTCCTACACCATTGTAAAAATATAATGAAGAAATTAGTTGCACTACGAAAAAGGAAAAAATTATGCTGCACTACGAAAATGGAAAAAAGTCAGTTGTACTAAAAAAAATAGGAAAAACCATATTTAAAGCAACCTACCCTCGTCCCAATTCTCTTCCGACTCACAGATGTTGTCGTATGCTGGCAGAGCGACGTTACCACTGTAGCTCAGTCCATCGTCCATCTCTGAGCCTATTCACAGAAATTCAAGAGGTTTACATCTCACCAGTACAACAGTTAAGATCTGTTGAGACTGCACTGAGCTGTATATTGTTACTGGGTTAAGCAAGATTAAGATGAGACCGGATTAGATCAGAAATGATCATCACAAGCTCTCCAACTGGTTAGAGCGCTCGCCCTGTAAAGCGCAGAGTATGGGTTTGAGCCTCTGAAACGGTTACTGTGTTGGGACCCTGAGCAAAGTCCTACACTCACTATTACTCAGCACCATTGTTTGATGCCTGGTCATTAGATAGTGGCACCCACTAAATTTGTAATAATAATAATAACAAAGACTAGATCAGAGCAAACCAATCAATAGCTGGATTTAAACATGTGTTTAGTCAATTAAGATAGGATCACGTAACATCTGATAGGAATAGCAAAACCTTTAGATTAAAACTGATCAGATTAGATTATAGATTAGATTGAGATTATGCAAGATTACCATCCTAATCCCAGACACAGGACAAGTATGTCAAAGGACTTGCTGTTCACTTTTCAACTTTCACCGGTACCAAATGAAAGAGGCATGCGAGTGCAAAAGCCTCAAATCCTGACACAGCTAATCCACCATAGAATGCCTCTCTACCATTAGGACCTGATCTACAGAATACCTGATTACAGCTTGGTTCTAGTGTGCCACAGAAGTTACTAATTAATGGTAATGGTAATTGCATTTATCTAACACCACTTCAAGAGCGCTCAGAGACACTCCCAACCTAACACAATGAAACTATGATTGAACAGAATTTGGTCTTCAATCACTTGCAGAAAAGAGGCAGAGAGAGGCTGAGCAGTTCATGCACACAACGATGGACCAACCACAGCAAAACTTAAATATGAATAATAATATTTAAGAATAATTAAAACTAACTATTAATTAATTAACGGACGACCCAAGCATCTCTAAATGCATAAAGATTGAGATGATTTTAACGTACTCTGCATGATATCCCGATCTATGACTGCCCGGTCGCTGCAGTGGAGCAGGTGATGCTGAAACTCATGGTTCTCGATGTAATGTGTTGCGTTGAAAGGACACATCCTAACGTGCTTTTCCGGGTGGTGCTAGCAAAACAAATAAAAATAAATAAATAATAAGATTACTATTATCAATTAATTACTAACATCCACAGCATAAAGCATCAACCGATGGTGCAGCAACAAATCTATGCCATCATATAGCTTGGAGACTTCTGCATTTCAGTCTCCTTGGTCCCAGGTCATGGCACCCTTCGGTCAGCTCCCATGGACTCCTGACTGTCCCTCCTATGCATACTGCTACAGCGCAGTCTACGCTTTGCCTATGTTGGGCCCACCAGCTGGAATCGCCTTGCAAGAGACGCGACTCGATCTCCTGTTTGGCCATTCTACAGTTTCACAAGCGCCTTGGGTCTGTATTATTTGACAGTGATTTCACTGGTATGGGTCGGGAGTAACAGTGATGTTTTTTCTTGAAGTGGCTCTTTGTAAAGGTCAGATTACAATTGCAATTATGCCAAGCTGTGATCAGGTCACAAGGTGAATGCCTCAAAGGTCAGTCCATTGAGCTAGAGACAACCTGCCGTGGATAAGCCAGCCTGAAAGGGGCCATCCATATATTACATACGCAAAAATCCGGGAAAATTGGACCCCCTCCCCCCCTGTTCGCAAGCGTACTTTCTTCCACACCCCCACACCCCCCGCGTACGTACACTTGACGCGCCCCCCCCCGAAGACCAGCTGCAGAAAGTGTCTCGAAAGTCTGCACTTTAGGCCAGATTGAAGGATGAGTGAGGGCCAATATAGACAAATTATAGGTGTCTCGTTCACAGCACAGAATAACTGCACATGGCTTTTATATAATGTAATAAAATGCCATCGGACGACTATAGGACAATACAGAGTTATAAATAGGCTAATGTGGACGTCATAATTAGAAATTTATTTTGCGTACGTACACTTTTGTCCCGCCCCCTCCGTTCGCACCCGTACGCAAAATCGCCAAAATCCGACCCCCGACCCCCCCAAATTGCGTACGTAATATGTGGACGGCCCCAAAGAGCAGAGGTCCGGAGCTGAGACCGAAATGACACAGGAGACCAAGCAGAATGGACAGATACTGGGAGAAGACCCAAAATTTAGGTCCAGCAAAGAACGGTCCAACAACCTTAAAGAGCTCATTCACCAAGAATGGTTCTACTTTTCACAACAACCCAGAGAAAGGCTTGCATCCCATGCATATAAAAAGCCCTCACCGACTGAAACAAATACATGGATGCATTTATTTCAAATCTAGTGCAATGTAAAATAAGAATAATAACAATGTAGTGCTTAAAACATGTGTCACATGTCACATGTACAACACAGTTTTCACACAACTTTATAGCTCAATGATCTACGTCCATTTGAAGAGAATGGGTTCAATCCTCCTCCCCTGAGACGTTTACTGTGCAGGGACCTTGAGCAAGTATTTCACTCACAATTGCTCAGCACCATTGATTGATGCTTGGTCATTACATAGTGGCACTTAACAAATGTGTAATAATAATAATAATTTTGTTATTCTCTGGATAATTTTTTTATTCCTCAGGGATCATTTGTACCAAGGGAAATAATACTAATAATAATAATAATTTTGTATTCTCTGGATAACATTTTTAATTCCTGAGGACTCATTTGCACAGCAGGAGAAAATAATAATAATAAAATAATACACACTGAATGCTGAACCTAAGAATGTCAAGTTAACAAAAATCGAGCAAATCCCAACCTTTTTGCACTTGTTGACGTGAGTGGACAGTCTCAATCTTGCGACAACGTGAGTCGCGTCAAATGGACATATTGCCATCGTCGTCCAGTCGATTTCTTCTTCCATGTCTTCTCTCACCGTTATAAAACTGTAAACGAAAATATGTCTCTGAAATCGTTTACAACCTATTTTCATCGTTACCATTATTACCAACATTTTACGTTTCATTATCATCATCATCATTTCTTTTACCCGAGATACAAATGGTCCCTAGGGATTTCAAAAATTAGGGATGGCATTTTTCTGGGACAGCTAGTCTTCACTGATGCCAAACTCTGTGGCAAAAGTTATTACTATAATTATTACTATTAGTATTATTATTTTTAACCCATAAGTAACTATCCAGGTGGGAACAACATTGCTAAGAAAGGAAGGCAAAACCGGATTTTAGCGTCGGAAATTATTTTCAAGAGATGCACTTCCATTCAAACATTATAATACAAAAAATAATAAATCTATATAAATAAAGAGAAGAATCTGTCTGTCACACCGACTTTGACTGGGATGCATTTCTACAGTTTTGGAGCTTTTCACTCGAAACCTTCACTACTGTGTCGGGGTGGGCATGACACACCCAGTGTGAGGCTTTGCGTCCCCCGTTTTCACCGCTACCATGGTGTGCCGGGCCAAAACCTAGCCGGCCAATGCATATTTAGCTGGTAAAAAAACCTACACTCAACCTATTTTCACTCGCCAGATGGCGCCGCCCGAGAAGATTCTGTGTCTTTGACCGCCAATTCTCTGTCACCGGCACGCATTTCTAAAGATTCGCCAGATGGCGCAGCCGTAGGGATTTCACTTCACATTAACTTCACTGAACTCCCCGGGCAACGCCGGGTAAACCAGCTAGTAATACAATAAATAATCACAGTTCATCCAACTCTAGTTTCAGTTATATGTTCATCGATTACCCATCTTCTGGTTTGAGCTATATTTTCATTGACCATCCAATTTCAAGCTAGTTTTAGTATGAAATGTTTACATCGCTTATCCACGGCTATAACACTGGCACTAAATGACATAGTTTCATCGCTCATCCAACTTCTAGGTTGAGTTTTATTATTTACTAGCTGTAACCCGTGAAAAATCATGATATGTAAATTTAGTTCAGAAACTGGGCCGACTAAAGGAACTGCGCGACCTGTCTCTGCTGCCAAAGTTTCTTCTTCAATCTCTACTTCACGGAGTATTTTATAAGCTGCAACATATACATTAATCTGTCTAATCAATTGGTCCAGCTGCAGCGTCAATATGTTCATTGGACGGGTGCTGGAGTCATAAATAGTTAGCATGCTGGAATCAATAACGTACATTTGAGCATACTGCCTTTGACAACTAACCTTGATAGGGTTGGCAAGCCCGGGTACAGCTGTGCTTTGTGTGTGAGTATGACAGAGAGAAAGAGAGACAGACAGACATACAGACAGAGACAGAGAGATAGGTCAGCTGACCGGCCCAGTCGATAGTTCAGCACCGGCCTGATGGGAGCTAACCTATTGACTGGGCCGGCCTGAGTGTGTGAGGGAAGAAGGGCCGTAGGCCCTCCTTTCCTCCCTCCCTCACTGGCTGGTTTCAGAGGACTCGAGTTATGGGACGTATGATAGTAATTATATTGTTTGATGTTCATCGATTATACAGCTTCTAGTTTCAGTAATATTTTTATTAATCATCCAACTTTTAGTTTGGGTTTTACTATGAAATAATTCCTACGCTAAAAGCCGGTTTTACCTAAGGAAGAGTTCAGATAATCTTTGCAAATGTCCAACTTTCCTTACTGAAATATTGTTGTTAATAATATTATACTATTAATAATTACATGCGTTATTACCAATGTTTTTAATATTTCTTTTGCCAACCTGAGCAACTGGTCCTACAAATAAACCAAAAATAGGGCATGTAGAGAGAATTTCTAGGAAATCTGGCATCATCCCACTTTCAAGGCTCTCCTGACTGAAGACGTTGTTCAGAAGGCCGTTACTGGGTGCATAGCGAATCCCCGAAACCCGAATCCCCGAAACGAATTTCGGCCAGATCCCCGAAATCAATTTATGTCATGTATAAGAGTTCAAACTTCGGTAATCCTGGGTTTTAGCGTCGGAAATTATTTCATTGAAAAGTTCTAATACAATAATACAATAAATAATCATCGTTCATCCAACTTCTAGTTTCAGTTATATTTTAATCGATTATCCAGCTTCTAGTTTCGTGAACATTTTCATCAATCTTCCAACTTCTAGTTCGAATTTTACTATGAAATGTTTTCATCGCTCATACACGGGAATAATATCGGCACTAAAACGATATATTTTCGTCGTAATTCCAACTTCTAGTTTGACTTTTATTATGTGTAATAATTTCATTGCTCATCCGGCTTCTAGTTTCATTGATATTTTCATCAATCTTCCAACTTCTTGTTTGAGTTTAACTGTGAAATGTTTTCATCGCTCATGCAATGTAAATAATTTCCGACGCTAAAACCCAGGATTACCAAACTTCAACAATTCATTTTTAAACAGGGTGCTATATTTCAAACATTACAATTTAATTTTGGGGATATCTGAATAGTTTTCGGGATTTCGACCACTTTCTATAAAAATGTTTTCGGGAATTCAAACTGTTGTGTATTTTCAGCGTTTTCGGGAATTCGGGTTTCCGGACGAGCCCCAGTGAAGCTGTGGCTTATCTAAGAATTGGAGAGGCTGGAGAAAAAACTGCACGAAAATCATTCAGCGATCCTCATTTGAGCCTTTTAGGCACTCTGCACAGTTTACCTGGCTTTCCCTTAATATTACTCTTTATAATATTTAATAATGTATAATTTAACCGACAACTTCGTCGTAAAACAGAAGGATATTAAATAACTCTTCAAAATTCTTATTATCGCCTAGAGTACCTGTACCTAGAGTACTCCACCTTACGTTGGCCAGTACATATAGTAATAGTTTCAGAAATCAATTCAACCGTACAGTGGCAAAATTACATTAGCTTTTCATATACCAACCTCGGCCGTAAATTACTTAAAACAGCTAAAATTAGTTTAAAAGTCTTAAAACGCACCACACTTCCCAAGTTAAAAACTGCCCGAGGTTCGTTCTTACTTTCTTAAGGAATCTTCGAAGTGATTACACATCCGTCTTACAGAGTCCACACAAGCTAACAGGAAAACGACGCGCCACCTTTTGGTAACCCATATTCGACATATTGGTGATTCACGTAAAGATTTATTATTTTTGAATTAAAATAATATAGAAGTCGTCTAAAATATAGTAGCCTGCACAGTTTTTGTATGAGTTTAATTCGTGGAAAAGCACTAAAATATGAGAGCACGGTACTTTGTCTTGCATCAATGGTTTTAAACCTTTTTGTAGTGACCCAGCAACCTCTTATTTATTTATTTCTTCAACTACATAATTCAAAACACGTTCAATCACATAAATTCAGCTGTGAAAGTAGTAATCGTAATATCCAATTTTATAAAGCGTCACTCTAAAGCTAAGCGCAATGCACCAGCTTATTCACGAGCACTGCGTCGTATCCGAGGGTTGTCCAGAGTTCGATGTCCATTAACTGTAGGTCCGAGTCCGGTTGCCAGAGAGACCATAGAGGCAGATCTGTCCAGCTGTTAGGGCCTACGGCGGATTTCGTTGAGGACGAGAAAGCTTGGGAGGCAGAGGATCGGATGGATCAGAATAGGAATTATTGAAGAGTTTAGATGGTTCGCGTACAGATTTGTCACTTACTAATCACTTCGATTTGAATTGGAAAGCGGAAGCCTGAGGGTGTTGAGTAGAGGAGCCTGAGGCAGATGACGGGAAATGGAGGTATTGGTAGGGTCAGTATGGTGAATTAAGCTGGTCTCCCTTAGGCGACTTAGCGTATTGTGTGGCGCTAAGAAATTTCGAAGTTTTACATTTACATATTGCTACATAATATTCATTAACATTAATTTGTCTCGTTTAATGTCAATCAAATGCCAGAATTTTCGTTCGATCAATATTGGTTTGAAACTGTGCTGCCATCTAACGAATGCAAAGGAAACATTTTCTACAACAATTGCTATAAAAAATTGATAATTATTTTGTTACGGCGATCTAGTTGAGGTAATCACGACACCATAGGCACATAGTGAGCTATGCAACGAGATGCATGTACTCAGAGGCGTAGCAATGGGTTGTGCAGGTTGTGCAAAGCACAAGGGCCCCCGGCGGTCAGAAGGGCCCCCGGCGGTCAGAAGGGCCTCTGACAGTGAGTATCATTTTTAGCCTATAGAAGTGAATCTACATGTACAGCAAGTTAGCAACAGCGTGCACAGTAATAAACACTCAAATGATCAACCACCTTCGAAATTGCACAACTGCTACTCGTAGACTCTTTCGCCTACATTCAGCGATGTCTGCACTGCCTACATGTTCCTGTTGACTTTGTCTGTGACTCTGTTGCGCATGGGCGGCGATCCCGGGGGGGGGTCGAGGGGGACAAGACCCCCACCTTTAAGAGTGGGGGGGGGGACACGCCATACATCGGACCCCCCAAATTTTGAGGAAACCCCCCAAAAAGGTCATCAAATTTGTTGGCGCATCAGCGCGAAAAAATTTTTTGACCTCTTTTTTTCACCAGATCAGTTCAAAACTCTTTTTTCACCAGATCAGTTCCAAAATGTCCCCCCCCCCCACCTGTCAAACAAGATCGCCGCCAATGCTGTTGCGCTATGTGAACGATCACTTTCAAAATTGAAGCTAATAAAAAAAACAATCTGTATACAAAGTACAATGTCAGAAGAGCAGCTGAGCGACTTGGCAATCTTGTCAGTAGAAAATAAACATGCCAGAAAGCTTGACACTTCAACAGTAGTAGATAGGCCCTATTTTTGTGCAAGACAAGGCGCGCAAACGAACATTTTAACTTCTCGGAATTTTAGGATTCTTCTGTTTAGGCTACCGTAAACTAAGAACTTGTCTAATTTGTTAAACTGTTTCGTTATTTTTACCAACCAACCCAACTGTTTCACAATTTGACAGAATTAATTTAAGTGTGGATAATTCATATTTTAGCAGTCATAGCATGTGTGTAGATTAATTATCTCTAGGCCTAGTTCAATTTTTAATGCTAGCCTGGTGAAATAAAAAACAATTTTTATAAAAAATTAAATCGCAGAAAATAACTGAAATGTAATTATTCAATTATTATTTAATTGGGGTGCGATTTATGATATTTGCATATTTTTCAAGGTGCAAAATAGCAAATATCGCAAAAGCGCCAATCAATCAATCAATCAATCATTTTTTTTTATTGTTCACCGCATCATTTCAAAATAAGCAATGTTTGCATATTGCAAAAAAACATGTACAGTTTCAGTGACAAAGGGTAATACCCTAAGGAACCTCAGGTTCCGCTAACAAGGTAGCCCTAATACAAGTGTGTAACAGTCAGTCAAATTTATACAATGATTAGCAAGTACACATCGTTTTGACAATTTGTAAATTTCACACAGATTTTAAATATGAATCATGACCATTAATGTTGTTTATTTAAAAAAGCGTTGTTTGCACAGCGGTTTTTTCAAATCGAAGGGGTTCAAGGGGCCCATCATCGAAGCTCTGCACAAGGGCCCCCAAAAACCTTTCTACGCCACTGCATGTACTCCGTGGGCTTTGCTCTCCTCAAAATTTTAACACATTGGCCTACATTTTACGGCCCCAGTAGACGCATAATCTTAACCTTCCAGAAAAAAACGCAAAAACTATATACCCCGCATGCTATATTAGAATATCTACTAAGCCTGAGACTCGAAACTATTGACTACCTGTTAAACCAACGCTTCCAAATACTCTTGTAACAAAGCAACAATTTGCCTGCTAGATTATCTCAGTAAAAAAGAATATACAATGGTAGCGCTATATAAATACAGCACAAAACATCTGAAGGCAGAGCACCAGACTACTTGACCTATGACTCGGCCATCGACGGAAGTTGACATAGAGGCGATGGCAACGAAGCTAACACTTTAAACGATGATTTATCGTTCGTCGTTTAGCCGGCAACTTTAAAAGACTGTTGACTTATTGGGCCGAAAGTCAGTACACATCGAATCATGGACATGTACACCGTTAAACCGTCCGCCGCGCGTCCTCGGCTCACGGAGGTAGTTCTCCCTACGGGCGTGGACCCCGAACCGCAGCGTAAACTTTCGCTGCCTAATCTGGCTGGACCGGATAGGAATGCGCTTAAACTTGTGGGAAGTAAAGCGAGGAACAGCTGCGTTATTGTTGCCACGGAGGAGACTCGCCTGCTCGAGGAGTTTACGGAAGGAAATGTTAAACTGCAGAACATCATGTAAGTGTTATATTGAAATCAATTAATGTTAATGATCAACTGATAATTATAATCGTTAAGCGATAATAATGGTGATAAGTATTTTGGGGGCCGTTTGTTAAGCGACGATAGACACAATGAAATCAGTTTGAGATTGTTTTCTGTTTGCCTACTTGAGCAGAGACGCGTTTACACGTAGGCGCACTAGGCACGCTTTGGGCCCCCAAACCTCGGAGGGCCCAAACGATGGAAATATTTTTTACAATTATAGAATTATCCAATATTATTTGTGATGAATTTTTAACAATAATGGGGACAATTTAAGAGCTAAATTTATTCAAGAAGTAAAAATGGCCACGTATTTCGCGCTGATTGTTGATTCAACACCCGATGTCAGTTTTTTTTACTAAAATCATTAAATCAAATAACTTCACATTCCTTGAAAATAGCTTTATATCTAATCATAATTACAGTGCCAGTGTCACAACAACGGCTTCAAGTTCAACTTCAGACTCTCAGTCTTCAAGTTCAGAAGGGCCCCAAAATTATTTTTGCCTAGAGCCCCATTTTCTGTAAATGCGCCTCTGTACTTGAGTAACGGTTGGTTAGTAATGGTTTTGTGAGAACATTTTGTGTAGAAATGTTAAAATATTAAAGTGTTAATGTCTCTGACCTGCGGGCTTCCATACCAAATATTCAAGTATCTGAATATTGTCATAATAACTGGTGTTGTCATAATCGTGTATAAATTTCATCCTTTGCAAGATCATTGTTTAGAAAGTCCCCTCACGGCAGAAAATTTGGGTAATTGTTATTGTAATAGCAAATTTCTATAGCTCCACTTCGAGAGAGACTCATCGGAGGTATTTGCTGATCTGTTTTTATTGTGAACGTATTGCTCTCTTGAAGTTGATCAACTAGGCCATACAGACCCTTGAGTCCCGTTATTGCTGTTGCACGAACTTAACTTAAAAGTAGGGACCTGCGAAGCTTCGATATTCGATTCGAAAACGAATCGGGCGGCGGTATTCGATTCGATTCGAAAATGATGTCATGATTCGAAAAATTTCGAATCTTTTTCGGAGAAATGATTAGCCCTTTGTTGTAAACTAATTGTGTTATTTGTTTACTGTGGATTGGCTATTGAATTTCTGCGTGCAACGCGGCACACGACGACAGCAAACCCTCAGCAACAGTGAATTGAAAAGGAAATTTCGTGAAGTAGGCCTACCTCTGATTTAGTTCTATAAACTACATTTCTCAGGATTCATACCCTTCACATAGATTTCATGCCCTGAAAATGGTTGCACTGTTTCCAAGCACCTATATTCGCGAATTCGTGATCAGTTCTTCTCAGAGATGAAACTAACAAAATGCAAAAACGGATGCAGACTAACAGATGACAATCTCTCCAATGAACTTCGAATTGGCACTTGAAATTTAAAGAAAACATTCTGGATTTGTGTGGTGGGAAGAAGTGTCAAATCTCACCTAAATCATTATTAGGCCTATATATGAAATATTGCACATCTAGCATTGTTCAGACTAAAAGTTTTATGTATTTTTAAAACTGAAGAAACTTGAAACATATTTTTTTTATTGTAGTGTATAACTGTAGGCATTAGGATAATTATATTTTCATCATAAAAATTATTTTCATTTATTTTAAACTTGAAGTTTAACCGAAATTAATATTTTCTCATTTTCTGGGGCAAATTAGCAAAAATTAGCCTGTTATTGGCCTACGGCCCCAGAGCTGCCCTTAAAATCTTATAGGGCGGCCCTCTATTAAAAGACGTTGCCCATGCCTGACTTAGATGAATGTACACCAAAGTGTGGTTATGCAATTGGTACAATAAAGAATATACTTACTTACTTAACTCATAAATTATTTGTGAGTTATTCTGTTAATTGGCTTAATGTTTAGTTTAATTGATTTTAAACTGCAGAAATGTTATTGAGATATTGATACTGTGGTACGCCTGTGCTATCACATACATACTATTTGAATATCAAAACTAGGTTTTGGTACTCGCTGATTCGATTCGAGATTCGATTCGAATTCGAATCGTAACCCCCAATTCGATTCGAGATTCGATTCGACGGAAAATTTGTGATTCGCAGGTCCCTACTTAAAAGTCTAGTGTTTTTAGATGAAGTTCCAGGCTTTTAATAGATGAGTGATTGCTTTTCCTTACCCGCCTCACATTAATTACCTTAACTGACTTTATCCTATCCTACCATGTCCTGCATTGTCTTTCTTTGCCTTAGATAACCTTACTTTACTTTAACTCATCTTACCTTATGATGCCCTACCTATACTTGACTAACCTTACCTTACCTTGGCTTGGCTACCTTACCTTGACTTCGATCTAAATACGTATCTGACGTGCAGCTTTCCATATAGAATATTCAATACCTGAAAGTGAATATCAGACCATGCCTACCTTCCTTTACCTTGCATTACCTTATCTTACCTTACTCTACCACACTGTACCTTACCCTAACCTACCCTACCTCACCTTGATTTTGTGGCGGTCAAGGTCACAGTGCGTATGTGGGAGGATTTATTTTATGCGAATAGCATAGTTTTCTTTCAGTTTACATGCGAAGGGAACAGCATCGTTTCTCTTACTTTTTCATGCGAAGGCCCAGCATCGATCATTTAATTTTTATTTAATTTCAATAGGCGACTGTCCAGCAACGACCGTGATAGGGAAGCCCGATCGACGGTGTAAAGCCAGCGCATAGCGAGCAGACGCGCTCATTCGGGATGCATAGAGCCTGCCTCACGGTGCGCTGCTTTATACGTGAAGAGTTGGTTCGACTCTTCATACATAGCAATACTGTTAAACAGCGTTGTTGGTTAGCGACTCAGTTACCGATTCAAATATACTGCACTCAGTGTGGTAGGCGAGTGATTTTGGTTACGACCGAGTCAGAGTTCGAGTTTCCGGTTAGTACAAATATATTTACGGACGAAAGGGGCGTTCGAATAATATAATCAGGCGATCCCGAGTACAGCTAAAGAAGTTCACTGTTGGGAGACGGGCCGACAGCGCCGATCCGGCGGGTTGGATCCCTCAGTTGATCGCGAAGCGGTCTAGATCCCGATTGCGGGAAATCTACGGCTGAGTAATACTCGGGGAAGGATACCGTTGATACACAGGAAAACCAATTCAGTGTGAGATCGAAAACCAGGGTGAATTTGGCGACGGGCAGGAAAGTCCCTCTTGGGTTTAGAAGAACTCCGCGATCGGAGCTTGTCCGGTAACCCATGGGAGTAAAGGTGACCTTCTTAAGGTAGCCATTTTCTGGAATTCTGAAATCCTTGAAACCAAGAGTAAATTTGGCGTCGGGCAAGGAAATCCCTCTTGGAGTTCGAAGAACTCCAAGATCCGACAGTGTTTGGTTTTATACACTGAGACGAGTTTTACGCGATTTCGGCGTACTCGACACAGGGGAAGTTCTACGCGCTTTCGGCGTACTCGGCCGGGAGAGTTTTACGCGACTTCGGCGTCTTCGGCTGGGAGAGTTTTACGCGACTTCGGCGTCTTCGGCTGGGAGAGTTTTACGCGACTTCGGCACTCGGTGAAGTGACCGTCGGGATACCTGAAAAAACCAGTTTAGTACAAAAACGATAATAAGGGTAAATTTGGCGACAGGCAGGAAGTTCCCTCTTGGGTTTTGAAGAACCCCGCGATCGGAGCTTGTCCGGTTACCTGTGGGAGTAAGCGTGACCTTCGTTAGGGAACCAAAATTCGGAAATTCTTGGGAACAAAATTCAGGACATTCTGGTAACCTTACGGGGTCGGCGTTACATTTGGATTGTGACACTTGGATGGCTGACACGCCGGTGGAGCGTTGGAGGGGCTCCATCGCCCGGTAACTAAAAATAGTTACTGGGAAAGACCACTGTTACCGAAAGACCGCAGTACGGGAAAAGACCGCCCGACAACTGATTACAGTGCGGTAAGACCAGGAAAAACGATAGAGTCAGGAAAATCTTGTATTCAAACCAAGCGTTATTCAGAGCAAATAACTTGGTGATCGAAACACGTAGTTCCGAGAACTGACCGAAGTGCGAAGTAGGGCCCACCTCGTGCGCCGGTCGGAACACAGTTCTGCGTGCGGTTAGGGAGGTTTTAGACCTAGAACCTGTCCTATCAGAAGAGAGTGTCGTGAGACCAGTACACCGCGTTAATATCACACGTGCATATATTATCGCAAGATGTTCGCGTGTTTGAGACGGCACGACGTGACGACTCGTCAGATGTACACCTTGTCCTCTCGGACAAGAGAACGTTCAGAGTTTTCCCCTATTGACGATAACTCGAGAGTCATGAGATGCAGAATGGTACGTGAGGGTTCGGTTAAGGTGGAGAAAAAGAGAAAGTCTTTGACTAAGAGATCTCACAGGAAGCTGAGGACTCCTGCCGGCAAGGGAGCGAACCCTGTTCTAAAGGACGGCCATCCTGAGGACGAGGACGTTGCCCACCCGGCGACCGCGGCAGTGGCAGAGTCCGAAAGTGAGATGGAGCTTGACAGCGACACTGTTTGCAAACAAGCGATACCCTCGGGACCTCCTCTTGGAGAAATGGGCACTGAGAGCGGAGACAGGGAACCGCTCGTCTACAGCAGAAGTAGACAGGATAGTGACCCGGGCGACTCCAGAAGGTCAGTTGGCTGGAGCCGAACCCAGCCCGACGACGAAGCAGCGTCTCGGGTAAGACCGACACAAATTGGTACCACGTCTGATGAAGGGTTAGTTGATCTCGAGCGACGAACGTCACAAACTGGTACCAGAAGTGGGGTCCTAACGTTTTCTTGTCACAGAACCAGGCAAGGTCAGGAAGATCCCGAGGACGAGTCGGATGAAGTGCCCCATAGTGAGCACGGAGGCGCGCGTCCAAAGTTACGTAAACGGAAAAGCAAACGAAGGTTGCTTGATGAAACGGGTGCACCTGACGAAACCAGTGCATTTGAAACGGAAGCTGGAACCCGCAGTGGGCGTGAAAGAGGTTTCCATGAGGATAACGGATGGTTGATAACCGTTCCAAAGACTACTGAGGTAGTACAGAACGATGTGAATAACGAGACATTCACACACTGGCGAGAGACCGTTGGTGAGAGTAGGTTTGACAGGTCCAAACCACTCGTCGACAATAGATCGGGGAACCTTGTGCAGGTTCAAGTACCTAGTATCGTACGGGGCAGGCAACCTGTACAGTTGAGACAGGCTTGTGATAGGCCAAGAGACATTGAGACAGGCCTGAAACCGCGGGGTGACGCCGTAGTGCAGAAAACGAGTGGTGACATCGTGGCGCATCAGCGAAACGAAGGCAATCGAGTACCGTTTACCAACATGGAAGAAGGTCGCCCAAGACCTGTGACAGATGAGGTAGATTGGCAAGCGGAGATGTCTTACCTGCGACAGAGTGTGGCAATGATGAGTTCGAAACTTGAAGAACTGTCTGTTCCTGCTGCTCAGCATGCGAAGTCTTACCAACGCGAGACATCGGGGAAGCCTACGGGCCCAGGTTACCAGATGGATCGCCGAGGGAAGCTGCAGATCGAAGAGTCGGCACGGAGCCGAGGTAACACAGAGACACGTGAGGAAGTTTCGCTTTCGGAAACTTCGGAAAAGTTACGTAGCCGCTATCTTCCCGAGGACAGCGGGAGAGAGTCACACGGTAAAACGGCAAGGCAATCGAGTCGACAACGTCTGTTGACAAGAGGAAGGGTTGAGGCGAAATTACGTTCGTCAGTGAGTTCTTCAGATTCAGACACCGATAGTGTTGGTCCAGAAGAGGCCATGAGAACCGGAGTCTTTGACAGGAAAAACCTCCGCCAACGAGGAAGACACGAGAGTTATGAGAAAACTGAAAGGGAGACGTATGGTAAGGAACGTCTACCAGAGTACGAGAGACGCGGTTTAAAACAGGCACTTGATAGAGAAACCGAGAGAGAATCGAACATGGGAAGAGACAGAGATCATTTGGCCTGGGATGAGACCCACGAGCGGTACTCTAAAGGGCACAAACCAGATTCGAGAAGTCGTAATTGGCATAGGTACGACGAATCTGACAGACCGCCAGAGTCAGGAAAAAGAGATATTCGCGAAGAAGACAGAAGAGTTACGTTCGTCAACGGAAACTCTCAGAGCTCTCGCAATAAATATAAACGATCGGAGTCCAAAGACTACGCAGGTGGTGAGCCTCGTAGAAAAGGTCAGAGACAGGCTGAGTACATCTCTGATGAAGACAGTGCAACGTCAGACGACCGAGAGATGACTACGATGTATTCTAAGTGGCGTACAGGGAAGACGTTGGGTACTCTGAGGGGACAGAGTCGGCACCGGTCAGTGGTGAGGACAGACGAGGAAAACGATTCCAGGAGTAACGATGGGGACAACCGGAGAGGAAATCCCAAGAAGAGTGTCGGAAGATCACTTGTTACGCGGACAAGAGGCGAAGACCGATCGGATCGCGGTATACGAATCAAGCTAGAGAAGTACGACGGCAAGTCAGCGATCGCAGCCTTTCTAGCAAAGTTCGAAGTTTGTGCACGGTGCAACCGGTGGAGTGATCAGGAAAAAGCAGACCAGTTAATGTGTGCCCTTTCGGATCGAAAGCATCATTAAATAGGCTGTCGCTATCACGGTTCTCATCGTTTTGGCGTACGTGCAGGGTTCCGAGATTGTTACGGGTCCCGCTTCGCAGCTGTTGTGGGACATGGGTGCACAGAGGGACGTGTCTTGGCGAGAACTTGTTGAGCGGCTTAAGGCCCGGTACGGGTCTGATGACCAAACTAGCCTATATCGGATGAAACTTCGCACTTACCGGCAGGCTCACGGAGAAACGCTGAGTAGTGTAGTGCAGGAAGTACGAAGGCTAATGGCTTTGGCATACCCAGGACCAACAAGTGATATCGTCGAGACGGTCGCTTGTGACGCTTTCATTGATGCACTGGCAAACCAAGATTTGGGGCAGAAGGTGCGCGAGCGAGAACCAGTTAACCTCGAAGCGGCGTATAAACATGCGGTGAGGTTGGATGCCTATGGTCGATCTTCGACACAAGGTGGTGATTTAGACCGAAGACACGCGAGAGTTAAAGTTACCATGGAAGACCGAAAAGACTCGAGCACTGAGGGGCAACAGTCTCGTCGTCTAGAAGATCTCGAGCGAAAGATTAAAAATCTTTCAAGAGAACTTGATCGAGTGACAATAAATCAGAATTTGGGCATCGTTCCGAGAAATCCTCATGAAAGGGAGAACAGTTCTGATCTAGCGGTGGGAGATCAGAGGACAACCGAACCGAATGTGGGGTGGCGACGGATTTATCCGCCCACACGGTTGCGTAACCCGGATATCGAATGCTACTTGTGCAAACGAAAAGGACACGTGAAGCGATATTGTCCTCAGAGAAACGCTGAGACGAATGGTGCAACCGGTACCAGTGAACCTACAAAGGCTGAACCGATACAAGAGGAAACCCAAAACCGACTGGTCAAAGGCAGTAGGGTGGCCTACGTGGTTGCGAGACTGGCAGGAAAACGTATACACTGTCTACTTGATTCTGGAAGTGAAATGTCACTTGTGCCACGACGTTTCGTGCTAGACGCTGTACTAGTACCGTCAGAACAGCGACTCCTAGCCGCTAATGGAAGTCAGATTAAGGTGGATGGTGAAACTAACCTTAAGATTCGGATCGGAAAGCAGGTGTACCCTGTACCCTGTCTAGTTACAGACCAAGTGACAGAAGTGATCTTGGGGTTATCTTGGCTGGAAGCCAATCAGGCAAGATGGGACTTCGCAAGTCGATGCGTTTTCCTTGGGAGCGAGAGGATCCCTCTGAAAGAGGTCGTTACCGAGTCCATGTGCCGGAGGGTTATTGTGCAAGAGGACATAATAGTTCCTCCAAGGAGCGAAGTTGACGTTCCAGCTTGGGTCGTATACCCGCATTTCCAAAAAGATAACGAAGATTGGACGACCATTCCAATGGAATTATCAAAAGATTTGATAATCGGACGTACGTTGGTGACAGGAAGAGACACGGAAGTGTGGATCAGGATGTTGAATGTTGGAGACAGAGATTCGCTAGTCAAGAAACGGACTGAATGTCCGCTGGAGCGAGTGAACGTAGTCGATGTGACAGTTAATCGAGCCAGAACGGAATCGTATGATGAGCCTTACCGAAGCGAAAACCCGGAGAAGCCTATGGGCCCAGGTTATCCGGAGGAACGCCGAGGAAAGCAGCAAAGTACGATTGACCGGTTTGGATCGAAGATTAGTACAACGGCCAGTGTGGCGGAGCAGACGCTCAACCCACTTGCCGAACAGACCCTAAAACGACTATGGGAAGAAGTGCCAGCAGACATTTCGGAAGAAGAGCGAATCCGGTTACGAAAACTTGTGCTAGCGTACAGCGCAACGTTTTCCCTTAACGAAAGTGATAACGGATTCACTTCGGTGATCCAACACGAGATCGATACGGGACAGGAGAAACCAGTTCGGCAACCTTTGAGACGTCAACCGCTTTCCATGTTACCGGAAGTTGATCGTCAGGTAGAAGACATGTTGAGACAAGGAATCATTGAACCTTCGATATCGGAATGGGCATCCAATGTCGTAATGGTTAAGAAAAAGGATGGCAGTATGCGTTTCTGTATCGATTACAGGCAACTGAACCTGAAGACACGGAAAGATGCTCATCCGTTACCCCTTATCCGCGAGAGTTTAGATACCCTGGGTGGCGCCAGATGGTACAGTACGTTCGATTTGAGAGCAGGTTATCACCAGATGGCCTTGCACCCAAGAGACAAACACAAGACCGGGTTCGTTACGAGAAGGGGCAGCTTCCAATTCAAAGTGTTACCTTTCGGATTGTGCAATAGTCCGGCCTCGTTTTGTCGACTAATGAACTTAGTCTTGACAGGGCTAAACTATGACATCTGTCTGGTTTACTTGGATGACATAATTGTGTTCTCGAGGGACGTAGAGACGCACATGCAACGTCTAGAGATGATTTTCAGGAGATTACAAGAGTATAATCTCAAGCTGAAACCATCCAAATGTTACCTGTTACAACAGAGAGTATTGTTTCTTGGTCACGTTTTGAGTGAAGAAGGGGTCGCGACGGATCCGAGCAAGATCAAGGCCGTAGAAGAATGGTCTGCTCCTCGGAACTTGAGGCAAGTCAGATCCTTCGTTGGTCTTTGCTCCTATTACCGACGTTTCATACATGATTTCGCGGTGGTAGCTCAACCACTTCATTTTCTGACCAGGAAAAATGTACCGTTCCATTGGACTGACGAATGTCAGGGAGCTTTCGAAGAACTTAAACGAAAGTTGGTTTCCGCACCTATACTTGGGTTACCGAACGACGAGGGCCAGTACATCCTAGATACGGATGCCTCGGCATACGCCATTGGAGCGGTGTTATCGCAAGTACAAGAAGGAGAAGAGACAGTGATTTGTTACGCGAGTCGGCTCTTGTCGACGGCGGAACGGAACTATAACGTTACCAGGCGAGAGTTGTTAGCTGTGGTGTATTTCTTGAAAGAGTTTCGTCAGTACTTACTGGGTAGTAAATTCCTACTCAGAACAGACCACTCCGCACTTCAGTGGTTACGCAGAACACCGGAACCGATTGGCCAACAGGCTCGTTGGTTAGAGATGATAGAGGAGTTTGACATGGAGATATGTCACAGACCGGGAGCAAAACACGGTAACGCAGACGCGATGTCTAGAGGTCCGGATGAGGAACAACCTAAAGTGGTTACCATGAGAGTTACGAATGAAGACGTGATGTGGGCACGTCCGATCGGAGAAGTAACGCGCTCCGAGGTTACCAGTGAAGATACAGGCCAGGAAATCCGTTGGACAAAGGAGTTTCTTCGAAGAGAACAGCAGAGCGATTGCAATATTGGTACGGTCCTTGATTGGAAGGAGTCGAAGCATCATCCAACACAGGCAGAACTATCACCTGCTAGCGGAGAAGTGAAAGTGTTGGTGAGCAACTGGAATCAGCTGGAAGTCCTGCAAGGAGTGTTACACAGAGGCTGGATCCAGGGTAACACAGGAAAAGCTGAGCGATCTCAGTTAGTTGTGCCCTTATCTCTACGGCAAGAGATGCTTCAGTTAACACACGCAAGCTTTGCCGGAGGACATTTCGGGATTCGGAAGAGTTTAACTCAGTTGCAACGTCGGGCGTATTGGCCGAGTTGGAAGGACGATGTTAGACGGTTCTGCCAAAGGTGCGATCGCTGTGCTCGTTATCGAAGGGAGAAACCTCCAAGACAGGGTTACATGCAGACTCCTGTGGTCGGTGAACCAATGGAGAGAATCGGAATTGATATAACTGGTCCGCATCCTGTATCAAGTAAAGGCAACAAATACATACTGACAGCGATAGATTACTTCTCGAGATGGGCTGAAGCTCTGCCTATCAGAAACCAAGAGGCCGTTACTGTGGCAGAATCGCTTATGGTACACGTGTTCTCGAGGTTTGGTATGCCACGCCAGATCCTGACGGATCAGGGACCGTGTTTTGAGTCGAAGTTATTCAAAGAGCTGTGTAAACGCATGGAGATTGACAAAGTACGTACAACTCCATATCGACCCTCTGGTAACGGAATGATCGAAAGGTTCCACAGAACACTGAACATGTTGATCGGAAAGGTAGTGTCGGAACGACAAAAGGATTGGGATGTTCATGTACCATATGTAATGGCGGCATATCGAGGAACTGAACATGAAGCGACCCAACGGACACCTAATTTCCTGTTCCTGGGAAGAGAGAACCATACGCCATTAGACTTGATTCTAGCCCAAGTTACAGAGTTCGAGAGACCGTCTTACAGTGACATGGAAGAGTACGTGGAGAAACAGAAAGAGAAAATGGAACGATCGTATCGGCTTGTACGAGAACAGTTAAAGAGAGTAGCAGAAAGAAGGAAAAAAGCCTACGATTTGAGAGTGAGACCTAGCAAGTTCGCTCAAGGAGATTGGGTTTACTATTACTACCCTCGGCTAAGAAGTGGAAGGAAGACAAAATGGGCTCGCTATTACACCGGCCCATTCTTGGTTATTCAAGTGCTGAGTCCGTGTCTGTACCGGATTCAGAAGAGTCCGAAATCCACGCTAATGGTTGTGCACGTGGATAAATTGAAGCCGTTTTACGGTAAACCTCCGAGTACCTGGTTACCGGAGAGGGACAGAAATCTTGAGTTACCTACAGTAGACTGGCCAGTCCTGGCTCAAGATTCTAATGCAGAACATGAACCAGAGGAACCTTCAGAAAATCCAGACGAGACCGCTGATCCAGAATTGCCACCTGGACGACGGACGAGACGAAGACCTCGCTTGGATGGATGACTACGACTGTAGAAGTCCTTGTTAGTGACCTTCTGAAGCAGACGTGTATCTAGGACCAACTAGATAAACGCTTAATTGCGTTGGTTTCATTGACTATTCGAGACCCATGTTTCAGTTGCCCTTTTGATGAGAGTATTTCTTTTGAGCGGTATCTGGGAGCATACAGTACCTGTGCTACCAGCAACGCTTAATTGCGTTGGTTTTACAGATTGTCAGTGAATGACCGTTTAAGTTTCCTTTTGATGATATGTTTTCGGTTAAACATTGGATTAGTGGTTAGTACTGAAACGAGTGAAGATTCCAGTACTAGGACGCTTCATTGCGTTGGTTCTACAAGCGAACTATTGGAGAACCATGTTTCCGTTTCCTTGTGATGACAGAGTTTCTTTTCGACAGTATAATGCTCGTAACAACGAGTGTTAAGGAAATTCGGGGCAACGCGATTTCCTTGGTTACCGTTTCATGATACTTTAGTGCGCTACCTTAGTGCGCTATTTAGGATAGAGCATCATGCGATAGAAGCATATGTTAGGACTTAGATCATGTGCGTAAATATGATAACTTGTACTAGAAGATAAGTACAAACTGTTGTCCGCTTTTATTCTGCTTTCACGATTTTGAAGTGGTACCGGGTGTGACTGATTGACGATGGTTACCAGATCGGGAGACAGTGGGCGACTTTTCTCTCCTTTAGTTCTCCTGGCCCTTGGGGTCCGGTAGAGCCCAGGTTCATGATAGAGGGCCTGTTAAGGTTGGCGATTTGTCAGGTACGACAGGTTGCCAGTAGGGTGGGGGTTCGGATCGAAAGCATCATTAAATAGGCTGTCGCTTTTGGCGTACGTGCAGGGTGCCGAGATGTTGATATACCGCCCTATAACCAAAGGTGCATTTGGTTCCTTGCTCTCTAAGTGGATCTGGGTTGGGGATGTTCCTGTCACGTTTGATTAAGGTCCCCGATTTTGGCAGAGATGCTCCGCATCTAAGTAAGGTGGGGAGAGTGTGGCGGTCAAGGTCACAGTGCGTATGTGGGAGGATTTATTTTATGCGAATAGCATCGTTTTCTTTCAGTTTACATGCGAAGGGAACAGCATCGTTTCTCTTACTTTTTCATGCGAAGGCCCAGCATCGATCATTTAATTTTTATTTAATTTCAATAGGCGACTGTCCAGCAACGACCGTGATAGGGAAGCCCGATCGACGGTGTAAAGCCAGCGCATAGCGAGCAGACGCGCTCATTCGGGATGCATAGAGCCTGCCTCACGGTGCGCTGCTTTATACGTGAAGAGTTGGTTCGACTCTTCATACATAGCAATACTGTTAAACAGCGTTGTTGGTTAGCGACTCAGTTACCGATTCAAATATACTGCACTCAGTGTGGTAGGCGAGTGATTTTGGTTACGACCGAGTCAGAGTTCGAGTTTCCGGTTAGTACAAATATATTTACGGACGAAAGGGGCGTTCGAATAATATAATCAGGCGATCCCGAGTACAGCTAAAGAAGTTCACTGTTGGGAGACGGGCCGACAGCGCCGATCCGGCGGGTTGGATCCCTCAGTTGATCGCGAAGCGGTCTAGATCCCGATTGCGGGAAATCTACGGCTGAGTAATACTCGGGGAAGGATACCGTTGATACACAGGAAAACCAATTCAGTGTGAGATCGAAAACCAGGGTGAATTTGGCGACGGGCAGGAAAGTCCCTCTTGGGTTTAGAAGAACTCCGCGATCGGAGCTTGTCCGGTAACCCATGGGAGTAAAGGTGACCTTCTTAAGGTAGCCATTTTCTGGAATTCTGAAATCCTTGAAACCAAGAGTAAATTTGGCGTCGGGCAAGGAAATCCCTCTTGGAGTTCGAAGAACTCCAAGATCCGACAGTGTTTGGTTTTATACACTGAGACGAGTTTTACGCGATTTCGGCGTACTCGACACAGGGGAAGTTCTACGCGCTTTCGGCGTACTCGGCCGGGAGAGTTTTACGCGACTTCGGCGTCTTCGGCTGGGAGAGTTTTACGCGACTTCGGCGTCTTCGGCTGGGAGAGTTTTACGCGACTTCGGCACTCGGTGAAGTGACCGTCGGGATACCTGAAAAAACCAGTTTAGTACAAAAACGATAATAAGGGTAAATTTGGCGACAGGCAGGAAGTTCCCTCTTGGGTTTTGAAGAACCCCGCGATCGGAGCTTGTCCGGTTACCTGTGGGAGTAAGCGTGACCTTCGTTAGGGAACCAAAATTCGGAAATTCTTGGGAACAAAATTCAGGACATTCTGGTAACCTTACGGGGTCGGCGTTACATTTGGATTGTGACACTTGGATGGCTGACACGCCGGTGGAGCGTTGGAGGGGCTCCATCGCCCGGTAACTAAAAATAGTTACTGGGAAAGACCACTGTTACCGAAAGACCGCAGTACGGGAAAAGACCGCCCGACAACTGATTACAGTGCGGTAAGACCAGGAAAAACGATAGAGTCAGGAAAATCTTGTATTCAAACCAAGCGTTATTCAGAGCAAATAACTTGGTGATCGAAACACGTAGTTCCGAGAACTGACCGAAGTGCGAAGTAGGGCCCACCTCGTGCGCCGGTCGGAACACAGTTCTGCGTGCGGTTAGGGAGGTTTTAGACCTAGAACCTGTCCTATCAGAAGAGAGTGTCGTGAGACCAGTACACCGCGTTAATATCACACGTGCATATATTATCGCAAGATGTTCGCGTGTTTGAGACGGCACGACGTGACGACTCGTCAGATGTACACCTTGTCCTCTCGGACAAGAGAACGTTCAGAGTTTTCCCCTATTGACGATAACTCGAGAGTCATGAGATGCAGAATGGTACGTGAGGGTTCGGTTAAGGTGGAGAAAAAGAGAAAGTCTTTGACTAAGAGATCTCACAGGAAGCTGAGGACTCCTGCCGGCAAGAGAGCGAACCCTGTTCTAAAGGACGGCCATCCTGAGGACGAGGACGTTGCCCACCCGGCGACCGCGGCAGTGGCAGAGTCCGAAAGTGAGATGGAGCTTGACAGCGACACTGTTTGCAAACAAGCGATACCCTCGGGACCTCCTCTTGGAGAAATGGGCACTGAGAGCGGAGACAGGGAACCGCTCGTCTACAGCAGAAGTAGACAGGATAGTGACCCGGGCGACTCCAGAAGGTCAGTTGGCTGGAGCCGAACCCAGCCCGACGACGAAGCAGCGTCTCGGGTAAGACCGACACAAATTGGTACCACGTCTGATGAAGGGTTAGTTGATCTCGAGCGACGAACGTCACAATTTACCTTATCTTGCCTTGGCTTACCTTACTCTACTACAGTGTATTTTACCTTACTCTAACCTACCCTCCTGCACCTTAATTTACCTTACCTTGCCTTAGCTTACCTTACTCTACTACACTGTATTTTACATGTACGTTACCCTAACCTACCTTACTTCAACTTGATGTACTTTACCTTACTCTTCCATACTGTATCTTACCGTACCCTAACTTATGCTATCTCACCTTTCGTGTACCTTACCTTGCCGTACTTTACCATACTGTATATTACCTTACCATAACCTACCAGGTACCCTCCTTTATCTTAATTTACCTTACCTTACTCTACCCTACTGCATCTTACCTTACCCTAACCTACCCTCCTTTACATTGATTTACCTTGCCTTGCCTTAGATTACACTTCTTGCCCTATCATACTTTACCTCGAATTACCTAGCCACACCTTAAAATACCTACCATACTTTA
This sequence comes from Allolobophora icterica, assembly GCA_963556255.1. Lineage (NCBI taxonomy): Eukaryota > Metazoa > Annelida > Clitellata > Crassiclitellata > Lumbricidae > Allolobophora > Allolobophora icterica. The sequence continues at coordinate 54,448,964 of OY744607.1, read as the reverse complement.
CCTTGAATTACCTAACCTTACCTTAAAATGCCTTACCATACCTTGTAATGATTGCATTTGCAATCATGATAATGTAATGCTACCTAGCATAACCTTGACTGGCCTTGCTCAACTTGGCTTGGTTTGTCACGGTCCTTCCGAACCATACTTCAGTAAGTAAGTATTTCTGAATGATTTTTGTTGTGCAGAGAGGAAGAGGTGGAGAATGGCGTTGTAATGTGCGTTCGATTCAGTCCCGACGGCCAACTACTTGCTGCCGGATTCAGTAGTGGACTTCTCAACGTAAGGCTCATCTTTTATTATTATTATTTTTGCCCAAAGGTACATTTAATCCCTTGGGACTCAGATATTAATCTGTTAATGTGTTATTTCCAGGAAATCATACCGTTTCCTCTGCTAAGTCATTGAAAGTACCATGGTATGCGATGGAATTTATTATTATTACTATATTATAATTATTATTATTATTATTAGGGGTAGTCCATTAATTATGTCAACAAAATGGGGGAGGGAGGAGGTTTGAAAAAGTTTGACAATTCTTGACAAGGGGAGGGGTGTTCAAGACAAATTGACGTCAAAAATAATTAAATCAAAAAGCAAGCATAGATTCAGAAAGTCTTTGTGTGATCTATAACTTTTTTGTCTGTAATTTAATCAAACACGATATTTTCTTTATTTTAAATTATCTTGTTCATTGTTCGAAGATTAATGCTGAAATGCGCAGCAAATATCTTAAATGCGAATATCCTGGGTTCTTTTCGAAAATCCAATATATCGAGTTTCTTTTCGATGGAAAGATATTTTTTGGGGGGGTTAAATTATTTTGACATAATTTTATTAGGAGGGTCCCTGAACGTTTGACAGTTGTTGACAAGGGGGAGAGGAGGTAAAAACTGCCTAAAATTTGTTGACATGATTAATGGACGACCCCTTATTATTACTATTTTTTAGCCAGTGGACTGCTTTGTCCCACGGTACCTTCTTGACATGGGGTCGGTTGTCGGTAACTGTGTAAGCTTATCACGTGTCAAGTTGACTATGTGCAATCACTTGGTGTATAGCCGCCTTAAGGTAATTAATTGTCCCATACTCTGAAATGGCCTTTCATCGATCAACAAACGAGATTAGCGTAGAAACGATGTTTGCTGAACCAGTCAGCCCACATGTAGTCTACGCGAACTGTAAATATAATCGGTGAGCGTTGATGTTTATGCGTCGGGACAGAGGCGTTGTGACTTGCAAGAGGCTCTCTCCCGCCTTGATTAAAGCTTTAATCAAGTGCTTGGTTTAATTAATTAGCTTTAATAAAGCTGAACTGATTTACTGGCAGCGTTAAAAATTTGTCAGAAATTCAGGACTACGCAACGTTTGAACAACTCTGTGATAACCCTGACACTTGCCTGTTTGCAGCTGTCCTGACGAACCTGGGCCACATCCTGCAAAAACTACTATACCTCCAATCAAACCCACCTACTACTCCCTCCTTCCATGTGCCCATGACCGCATAATCCCTCCAGCCAGCAGCCTAATGCGCAAAACATTTATTTACTTTTTAACTGTGTTTATTTAGTAGATGCGTGTACACCAAAGTGCAATTAGCAACTGGTTAATAACGAATATACTTACTTAATTAAATCGACCCTGGACTACACAGGTGCAATGCATCTTAACCGTTGCATAGCATACTGATGTGATTGTTTATTTCTGTGGTAGGTGTACAGTGTTGACGATTGCCGGTGTCTTTACAGCCTCGGTCGAGAGGAAGAGAGGGTTTCAGTTACCTGCATTCGATTCTATCCAACAGCCTCAACGAACTCCTACGAAACAAACCACCTGTTGGTGGCCAGCTGTAAGCGATCTTTCGTACTTTCAGAGTCTTGCCAACCCTTGGATTATTTTGCTTGTGGTAATATTGTCGCACTGTTGATGTGCATAGGTAAGTAGTTTTAGGTGCAACTGAGCAGCTGTAGTATGTATGCATGTATGTTTGTATGTATGTATGTATGTATGTATGTATGTATGTATGTATGTATGTATGTATGTATGTATGTATGTATGTATGTATGTATGTATGTATGTATGTATGTATGCCTGGAATTTGATATACAAATGGGCTGCATCCACCAGCTGTTAACTTGAGCATTATCCCTGCCAGCATGCTCACATGGAGCCCATATAGGCGTCTATGGGAACCAATGTTGGGTTCCCATATGGAACCCATACAGACCCCATGTGAGTTCAGTCTATCCTCTTTTCCACAAGCATTTGAAGACCGTTCTGTCCAATCTTGATTTCATTTTGTGAGGTTGGGAGCGCCTCTGATGACTCTCCCGAAGTGGTGCTATATAAATTTGCAGTTACAATTACAATCTAATGCCCGTGGAAGTACTGGCAGCGATGATGATGTTACAGAAGTTGTCAGATTGTGCAGAAAAGACTAATAAATAAGTCTACTGTTATTGGCAAGAAGTTAGCTGTTCAATAGTATTAATTGTCATCAGACAAGAAATGCAACATGTCATCCTAATCGTAATCTCCGGATAAATCAGTGTTTAAACAAGAAGCCCACGAAAACAAACAGGCTTATCACACGACTGGATTCTCGTTTACCTATGATAATAAGGAATCGGCTGACTGATAATTGTTATTGTTCTCAGAATAGGTGTGTCATGGACGTAGGCCTTGTTATGAGCTTTCAACTGCACTTGTGCAACAAGTGTGGCACAGTTATGAGGATATTTGGCATGCTTTTGTGAGGAACTTCAAGTGCGCTATATTAAGTGTCATAACACACACACACGCACACACACCTACACACACGCACACACACACACACACACACACACACACACACACACACACACACACACACACACACACACTTATGCATACTCGTGCTTGGCGCCAGAGTACAAACGAGATGTTCTCCTCACACTCGCTCTTGTATTCAGAAACCCACCTTTCCTTCAAAACAAGCACTCACAAGTGTGCTTAACTCCGTCACTGCCCGTACCCTGGTACTGCCATTAAAACAACAACTACTCTATCGCTAATAATCCACTCCAACACTGCCCGTACTTTGATAGGTCCAGTCCCAAGCCTAGATGAAAAAGTGCTTGTTATGACAGTTACACCAATCAAAGGAACTAATGTATTGGCACTATAATTGGCATAATTATAGTGGAGTTAAGTAAAGTGGTCCAGTGGTTAAAGACATCTTCTGACTGCCAGGGAGGTTGACGTCTCCCTCCTGCTTTATCCAGGCGTGGGACTGGCACTATTGGAACGGACTGGCATGGCGAAGTTATTAAGTGAACGTTATTGATAAATATATAGGTTATAATCGGACCGTTTTAAGTGTGTTAAGTGTCTTTTTTCTCATGTATAGTATTAGTTGTAGTACTTAGTGTTTTATGACATCTTGTGGCTGTTGGGTCCACTGTCGTCGATTGTGTAAATACAGATGTGCTACTTGAGTTTGATAAATAATTGCGATTTGTTTTTGTCTGAGTCTGTTATCGTCACTTGGTTGACGTCATCGACCAGCCATCTCACCTTTGCCCTCGTTCAGCTCTTGTACGATATCCGTGTTCAATTGACCGAGCAATTAATTAATTAATTAATCAATGAACGAGCTAATGAATTTATGAATGCACTGAATGAACGAACGAATGAATGATTGTGTGACTAAATGAATGAATGCGCAAGGTAATGAATGAATATGTAAGCATGTGTGTTAGCAAGTCAGGCAGTCTCTCAGTCAGTCAGCCTCTCATGTACTCGGTTGGTGGGTCAGTCAGTCCCTCAGGAAGACAGTCTGTCGGTCCCTCAGGCAGTCAACTCTCAGGCACTCAGTCAATCAGTCAGTCAGACATTCATTCATTGATTCAGGCAGTCATTAAATCAGTCAATCATTCAGACATTCAGTCTGTGATACAATCATTAAGTCAATCATTCAGACATTCAGTCTGTGATACAATCATTAGGTCAATCATTCAGACATTCATTCAGTCAGTCAGACAATCAATCAGTGATCTAATCAATCAGTCGGTTTATTTCGCTTTACATAACGTCAGCTAAATTCCATCACAGACCTGTAAAAACAGATCTTCGCCTTAGCATACTTCACCTTTCGACACCTCATCTTACTAAACCTTGAGGGGTTTCTTACTATGCTATTATTGCCTTACTCTGCCATGTTATACCTACATTAACCTTATCAGACTTTACCTTAGCTTTCCTTATCTTACCTTACCATAATATATGATCCATATCCTGCATTACTTTTCCTTATCTCACCTTACCATACCGTACGTACCTTTCCTTATCTTACTTTACCATACACTACCATACCTTACCATACCCCTTGCCTTACCATCCATACCTGACGATAGCTTACCTTTCCATACCTTGCCTTACCATTCACTACCTGAGCATACCTTGCCTTTCCTTATCGTACCGTACCATAGCACATTATTGTTCTACCATTAGATGCCTCTGGCCATGTGCGTTACTGGCATTACACATCGGGCACGTCCTTGGCTACCATCGACGAAGTGCGTCGACACCGAGACACATCGTGCATTGCCTTCAACGAACCAGGCGATCGGATCGTGACCGTCGGGGCAGACCCCCAGGTATTTGTCTACGACTCGGAGACGAGGAAAAGAATCAATATGCTCGAACCGACGTAAGTATTTGGCACGAATCTTAACCGCCCTCAGAGGTTAGAACAATTTCATTAGAACAATTTGATTAGAACAATTTAACTGGAAAAGTTTAATTAGAACAATTTAACTAGAACAATTTTATTAGAACGATTTAATTGGAACGATTTAATTAGAACAATTTAATTAGAGCAGTTTAATTAGAACCGATTAGTTAGAACAATTTAACGGATAAAACACTTAAATGCAATCTTATCGACCGATTTCTACAGCGGTGTTATCATAATGTTCAAGACTTCAATCGAATCACAAAGGTGAAGCATGATTTGAGGGGCAGGACATGAAAATGTAGTCTAATCTAATCTAAGGACTTCTGTTGCACTGATATCATAATGTCCAAGACACCATTCGATGACCACTTCAACTGAAACTTCAATAGAATGCGTATAGTCCATTAGAGAAACCTGGTCGAGGTACGATAGTTCAGGGAAAACCAGGACACATTATCATCCATGAGTGATCTGCGTGCGACTGTATAAAGGTGTGAACACCAGTTGGGCTCAGGTCTCTTACTAAATAAAATGGTCTTCAGGCGTTTCCGGAACAGAGGAAGAGAAGGGCTGAGGAGTTCAAGCCGCGATTGTGGGAACCCATGGCGAGAATCCTTCCCTGTAATGGGGTTATCCTTAAGTGAGGTTCACAAATATGACCTACTTGGTCAGTTGGTCTCCTCCCTCCCAGTCGTCCGCATTCGTCCATATTTTTGTTGTTGCCGTCCCCCTTTACGGACGTCTGCACCTCAAGGCAAACTCTCCTGTTTTTCATGCTCTTGAGCACCTGCACGTTGGCGTCAACAAAGAGATAGATCATAAATAAATTTAATAAACAAACAAGTAGATAAACAGAGAATGTATTAATAAATAAATCGAATGAATAGGCAGCTGAATATTATATGAAGATTTACCAAAGCTATAAAACTAAACACTGTTACTCTAACAACATTCTCTACTCTAACAACATTCCGGCCATCGACTTAAGTGCTGCTGACTTTCACTGACTGCGGTGTTAAGGTGTAAGGCGCCTAGCAGGCTGCCAAAAGCATATGTGTTTTTACCCATCACCTCTCATATCCGTTTATCATGATTAAGTGTTCATCATCCCTCATCATCCACCTCTTTGTTCACCGATGTGGTCTGACATGTTTTACAAATTAAACGAATATATATACAGATATACAGTTAATGTGCCACTTATGTAAAAAATAAATAAGTGAATAAAAAAATTAATCTGAATAAATGAATTAATTAATAAAACAAATGATAAGTTAGTACAGTGTTTCTTAACCAGTGTTCGACCGAACCCCTGGGGTTCGGTGAGCCAGTGCCAGAGGTTCGGCAGAGGTCCTCTGAAATATATACATATTCAGGTTCAGTGAGTGTGAGTGAAAAATCATTTGCTATTTTATTAAATCCAAGAAAAGGAGCAGCCTTGATTGCGAAAATGACACGAGAGTGAGTCTTTCCAAAACAGAGCCACCCATTTCTCACATTGTTTCCAAATGGCAACAACAAAGGACACATTAAGATGCAATTGGTAGTGTTGGTACGGTTAGTTAACTGTTAGTAGTTCATGTATTGTATTGAATGTATTAATATTGTGCCACATTTTGGTACAATTTTTTATTTCCTTTTGTTCCCATTAGTTAAAAAATTATTGTTAAAACTTGAGGGGTTCGGTGAGTGGTCATGGATTTTTCTTGGGGTTCAGCTCCCTTGAAAAGGTTAAGAACCACTGAGTTAGTAAATTAAGTTACGTATGAAATAAAAATTATATAAAATAAATCTGTACGAATGAAAGAATGAATAAAACAAGTAATAAGTTACTAAATTAAGTTATTATTGTGGTTTTAAGCATCACAATTTGGCAAATAAACTGTGTGGTGCATTTGTAGCGCTTTGCAGAGATGTATCTCGTAAGTACTAAGTAGTCACGCTACGTTTGTCAGTGACACACATCGTTACGAGTTTCTTATGTGTTTTAACGTGTTTTCTTTCACATGTTCACATTTAATATTTAGGGATTATTCTTGTTCAGACTGTTGTCCTGTCTTGCTTTCTCACTTCTGCACAGAGGTGGTTTCCTGTGGCTTCCATTTCTGAACATCTTTTGGGGGACATGCCTCTCTGTCTTCCTGTTTGTGTACGCCTCTGTGTGGGGGTTGGCTTCCATTTTTTTAATCTTGGGAGACATACCCCTCTATCTCCTCCTTGAATATGCATCTGCGTGTGGTTTAGACATTAATAATAGTTTGCGTGTTGTGTTTCTACTAACTTGTTCACTGTGCAACAGTGGCACTACATAATTACTTTGGTTGAATAACATTACCGTACATTTCTGTTAAGTTAAGTAAGGGAGTAATATGGGGCATTGATCATCTTACTCCAGTTGACTAACGATGTGAATCTTTTCAACCAGATTTGCTCCATATTTTTATTATCATCATCATCATCATCATCATCATCATCATCATCATCATCATCATCATCATCATCATCATCATCATTATCATTATTATTATTATTACATATTCAATGCCTGAGGTAGGTTATTTTTTATTTTAATTTTATTATTATTATCATTTTTATTATTTTTTTAGTTAAATTAATCTCTGGAGTGACCACCTTCATCGAGAATTATTATTAATATTTTTTTTTTACCCGAGGTATCAAAGATCCGTCAGGATTTGGAAAAATTATTGTTATTATTATCTTAGATTTATTATGCATGCAAGGTCTTATAATAAATCTGAATTTGAGGCACTGAGCAGTTGAGAGTGAAGGACTTGCTCAAGGTGCTTACACAATGTCAGCTGTCTGAGGTAAGACTCGAACCCATGCTCTTCACTTTACAAGCTGAGCACTCTAACCACTTGGCTACTCTTCCCCTGTCCAAAGTAAAAGTAATTGATGTTTGTCTGAAGTATGTATTGTCGTTGTATTGCGTCGCTTATACAGAAGGACCTGTTAAGCGACACTCAACGGTGTTTGATTTAGCAGCCATTGGTCAATGTGAGCGTTGTTGTATCTAGGCCTACGTTTATCTACCTGGGAATTGTTTATTTAGGGCTATATAAACAAAGCCCAATATTACAAGGTGACACAGATGTCTCCAGATAAGATTAGGTTTTTAGATTAGGTTAACATAGATTAGATTTGGTTTTATTAGGCTGGGTTAATTAGGTTAGGTTAGATCTGGGTTTATTTAGGTTAGGTTAGAATAGACTTGTTGAAAGTTCCAATATCTCTGATCTGTTGGATTTCGTCCCAGCTTCTCCAACATATTGCAGACTTTACGACGGTTGTTTTTAAGCGCTTATTGTTTGATGCCTTTTGTATTTTTGATAATGGCGTTTGATTAGATGGGCTTCTTGCTCTAATGAGGAGCAGACCTACGTTACAGATGCTATGGTCCATTCTAAGACAGATTTACCTGTATCTAGTGGTGCATTAGTGATAGATGTGCGATATGGTGGCCAGTTGGTTAGAGTGCTCGACTTGTAACACGGAGAGTATGGGTTCAATACTCCTCCTCTGTCTGTTGCATACACTCGACTTGAGCTGATGAGCCCTTTGATTTTAGTTCGTCTTTACAGCATCAATCCAAGTTAGGGCAGATGTGTGTTTCGAGATTTCTGCTTTGCCTGCTCCCCCTAGCCAACTCAGCTGTAACCAGTAAACTTGGAAAATGAAAGGGCGATGGAGGGTACAGGCCACCCGACCGCATACACCTAGGCTAATAATATGATGTTGCTGACACTTCATATCCACGACTGCCTCTCAAGCCAGCTCAGAAGACTGCTCTTCTTTGTCTTACGGCATTCCATCATTGTTGTTTGTCTGCATGGGGTCCCCGCGTTGTTACCTAATCCTTTCCGGTTCGTCACAGATGACGTATCCGAGTTTCTGCGTTGTATGGAGCATAGGCTAAGAGAAACCAGTTCATGCAAAGATGCAAATGAACGAGAAGGATTTTCAGCATTGTTGAAATGGTTGGAATTCCGTCAGTGAGATCTTGACAATGTTTGACCGTGGCAAGACCAGCTGGCCTCTGTATAATCAGAGGGCATTGATGCGAGATGTGTTTGTATCAGTTGCAATACAAGTAGCATTCACTGTATCACTTTGGCGGCGATGGGTACGAATATACGATCTTCATTATCCTCGGTCATTTGTCAAGTCCATTGCCACCCCTTAGTGTTTGTCCAAGTGATGTTACTTTCTCATTTATATTGGCTATCCAGCATAGTCTTGGTCTGCCTTTGTTTCTTTTCCCGTCGAATCTTGCATGTAGTGCATTGTGTGGAATTCAGTCAAATTGAATTACTTTATCTAACAGAGTTGTTTGGATACCTAATTAATTGTCTTACGTCATCAGTTGTAATCTTTCTGTAGTCTTGAAACTCGTGCAGTTTTCCATAGTTAGCTCAGTTCTACTGGATAGGAATCTTTTCTCATCTCGCTTTCCATATAGGAAAACGGGTTGCATCATCATCTTCTATATTAAATATCTGATCCAAATACCTGATCCAAATATCTGATCTATCCTAAGCACTCGCCAAAACCTGTTCACTGCCATTTCTTCACAGGTCTTTCACTTAAAACTGAAAACGCTACTCTTTAACAAACCCTATCCTGATTCCTCCACTTCCCCTTACCTCCCTCACCATTTCAATTCTAAGCACCATCCACCTTAGTCGTTTGACTGTCTGCCTGCCTGACCCATTTGGATCTTAAACTGGAGCCGATTTTTGTCCACCACCTGCCTATCGATTATGTTTTGACTAATCGCCTGTGAATAAGCTGGTCCCTGCGGCTTTGCTTTTTGGGCGCTGTAGAATTCTCGAGATTATGATTACTATTATTATTATTATTATTATTATTATTATTATTATTATTATTATTATTATTATTATTATTATTATTATTATTATTATTATTGTTGTTGTCTTGGTTGTCTTGGTTGTCCTATTTCTCTGCTTCTTCATGTCCTGACATGACTTTTGCTGAAACTGCTGACTAACTGGGTCATGTCATTCATTATATGCTAAGTGGGTGAGGTCATTTTAGGTCAAACAAATTTGCATATTGTGTTGGTCGGTGGATTCTGTAGACCTATTTGTACCTGTAAATGTATTTGTGTATGTTGGTGTTAATGTATGTGTAATTGTGTTTGCTCAATGTAATCTATTTAGTAAATGGATTTTCGGTGTGCATCAGGATGTTCTCTTCATGCATTTGTATGGTTTAATGTGTTGGTACATGTTGGTGTATTTTTAAATGTATTAGCATTTGATAATGCAGTTGGTAGTTTGGTAATGTAAGTGAATTTACATTTGGTAATGTATATGTAAGCATTGAATAGATCTACTAACACGTAGAAATATGAACACATAACCTCTGTGCTTAATTCTTTGCATTGGCTTCCTGTTCCACAAGTATCTGTTACGAACTGGGCTCACAGTTTCTAAGACGTTGAACTTTGTCCAACCACCACACTACTTAAAACCAGTCCTCGTTCTCAGACTTATCTTTATTCAACAGGGTCATCCGATTGTCTTTCTCTGGTTATATGGAAGATTACAGGACTGTTCTTGGTGCACTAGGGGTCGCTCAGTAGTGTAGTGCTTAGCATGCTGCACTGTCAAATGAGAGATCAGAGGTTCAAATCCCTGCCATTTGGTTTGAGATTTCTGCCCACCTGCCTCCTAGCCACAATGAGTGCACTGACTGTACACTGTTAGTGGGAAGATCAGATGGTTAGGGAGAGGACTGGCCACACACCCTCGTATGCAGAGGCTAAGAAAATGAAGTCGCTAATACTTCATACCCATGGCTGCCTGGGCTTAGGGGACTGCTTTTCTTCTTCTGATTGCACAAGTATTTCCGTTCCCTCTATATTTCTGTTAATTCTGCTCAGTCACGTGTGTCATTTCATTCTCAACTCAACACAACCTTTTTAAAGTGCATAACCTCCACAGGCTGCCTCTTTGTACTGACCAACTGATCTTCTGGATACTGATCTGATTACGATTGAGCGTAGTATCTAGTTCTGTGAACGGTGAGCATAGAACAGAAATAGGTCAGTTGGTTACTATGTAATACTTTGTGAACTGTAATGGTAATGGTAATTGCACATTTATATAGCACCACTTTAAGAGAGACTCATCAGAGGTGCCCCCGACCTAACACAATGAAACCACGATCGAACAAAATGGTCTTCAAGCATTGCAGAAAAGAGTAAGACAGATTTTGAAGGCAGAGATCTAATGAATTCTTTGCTCAATGGGCAGCCAGTGAAAACATGCACTCACTGGTTGCTCACTGAGCAAAAAGCTGACAGAAGCTAGTATCGAATTCCAGTCTTGGGCCAGTGATCGAGAAAAAACAAGAACCTAATGGTTGATTATAGAATCAGTAACAACACCTCAATCTATCAGACGCTTAGCAACATTTGCATAAAATTTGCAAATATTTTCTATACAGGAAAAGTGTAAGGTCTGTTCAGATTACCAGAATTTCCTTGTTTGTAGCGTTAGAATTAACTTGAGCGCCATTTAGGACAGCGTACGTACGAAATGCCTCTGGGGTAATTTTTCAGGGGTCAGAGGGTACCCGTATTCCACGTTTAGACTGGAGGGTACCATACCCACTCTTTCTCTTACTGCTATAGTACAATAAACAATGCCCATTATGTTTAGTATTCATGAGCTTGGAATTTGCCAATGATTGTTCACGGTGTGAGCCAAACAATAATATTTACGCAAAAGGTGAAAGGGAGGGCAAGAAATAGGAAACCCCCACTTTGCAGATTTGTTATGACCATTTTTCAGTGCTTTGTGGTGTACCAGAAGGTGCTATATTAAGTGTTTAGATATATACATACGTACAGTCGTACATAGTACATACTAACCTACCTATGTATCCACATACATACACACATAAATACATATTACATAAATACATATAATATATATATTACATGAATAAATGCAAATACATACATACACACAAATACATGCATGCATAAATACGTACATACCTAGACACACATACATATGTACCTATCTACGTACATTCCTACTTATATGCATATTGCATACGTATTTATATGGTTACATAAAGATACATATGCCTATGAACAGTACACACTTACATACATGCATGCATACATGCATACATATGCACATACACACATACACACCTACATACATACTTGCTTACATACGTCTGAACTTTGTAAGGAGGGCATTATTAAATCACAGTTATACTGTATTGTATTGTACACACAAATTGTTCAATACTGTGTCAATGTATGTTAAGTCACATTTCCTCTACAAACAGGTGACGTATGCATCGTATTTCGTATTATCAACACAGCTGGTGGCCTCTGGTTTTTTCACTATTTCTTTCACTGTCATTTCACTGTTCATTTTTTTATTATCGAATACATTTCTTTAACTTCAATGTCGTTAGCAATTAAGTAACAAACTCAAGTGTTGAGTAATAATCAAGAAAGAGGATCCAAGGTTGGTATAAGCCATTAGCTTTTCTTGGTCCTGTTGCACAGTACTTGCTGATTCATGACTGGAACTGTAATAGGCCTACTTGTTTTGTGCAATGGACAAAATCCAGTTCCAAGCAGGAATTTGCATGGCAATCGTAATTTTAATCTTAACTTCAAATTTCTAAAGCGACACTTAAACGCTAAGCGCTTGGCGCCAGCTTATTCAAGAGTGCTACGTCGAGTCAGAGGGGTTGTCCGGAGATATCGAAGTGGAGGTCAAAGTTCGGTTGCCAGAGAGACCACCTATGACTATGTAACTCGCAAGACCCGTTAACACGCAGTACTTGCTGTGTAGCAGTTAACACGCACTGTATGTAGGCACTGTATGTGTTGTTGTGTGTACAGCGACTGTACGGATAAGATGGATGGTCATCGTTTCCGAGTCTATGCCGTCCAGTTCCACCCGACTGACCCCAACGTCTGCATCTCCGGCGGATGGGACAACACCGTCCAGTTCTGGGACATTCGCGGTCGCCACGCCTTCAGGTTGTAATAACAACCGACTTGAACTACATATAACATTACAATGCATTATATATGACGGAGTGAATAATATGAGATTTACGTTCCAGACATCAATACTTGAATTGATACCTCAACACTTATATCACCCAAGAGGCTATTAACAGTCTGCTACTCAGATGTTCTGTTACTACACACACACAAACACACACACACACACACACACACAAACATATATATATATATATATATATATATATATATATATATATATATATATATATATATATATATATATATATATATATATATATATTTACTGTATATTAGGCTAAGAAAGTCGTCCATCTTGCAGACATAGGGGAATAGAGAGAGATAGAAAAAGAGACATATATTATTATATATATGTACTCTTTGTGTGTGTATCGGTGTATGTGTGTATGCATATGTGTATGTATATGTTTGTATTATGTATTTATGTATATATAAAATGATAATAATGATAATGATTAATTTTATGCTTATATACGTTTATTCACCAGGTAGAAGGTAGAAAGTACAAAATGCATAAAGAGAGAGAAGAAATTAGAGTAAGGGTATTTGGCGAGGGGGAGATTGTGGGAGAGGAAGGGAATCACAAGAGAAGGGGTAACAGAGGAGAGGGAGCAATATAGAATCTGACCAGAAGGACATTTTGCCAAAATAGCTTGCAGATGCCCTTCAGGATAGACCTTCTATAATAACTACGATAACAAGAATATTATATATAATACATATTTATATATGCATACATTTGTCTATATATACATACATATATAATAACAAAATAATGATGATGATAATTGTAATTACAATAATAATAATAATAATGATGATACTAATAGTAATGATGATGATGATGATGATGACAATGATGATGATGGTGATAAATTGCATAATAATGAAAATAAATGTAATTATTTCATGGTTTTTGTGTCCACATATGATAGGAAGCTGTACGGTCCACACATCTGTGGAGATGCTCTGGACATTGATCCGATTCACAACCACATCTTAACTGGATCCTGGCGAACAGAAACTCCGCTCCAGGTAGGCATTCGATCCGTATGGCTGGTGTCTGGAACTGACACTGGCAATAATATATGCATCATGTATGCGTGTATGAATTTATGTGTGTGTGTATTTGTATGTGTGTATGTACAATTGTACATGTATGTACCGGTATGTATCTGTGTATGTATGTATGTATTTACCAGTGTGTGTATATATGTATGTATGTATGTATGTATGTACTTATGTGTGTGTATGTATCTGTGTATATGTATATATATATATATATGTGTGTGTGTATGGATATATATTTGCATTTATATATATATGTATGTGTGCATGTATGACTTTGTATGTGTATGTATGTATGTGTATGCATGTATTCATGTATGTAAGCATCTATGTACACATATGCAATGTCTGTTATGCTGTCGTTTGTTATACCAGGGTATGCAAACTACGGCCCGCGGGCCGGATCCGGCCCGCCAACACATTTCATCCGTCCAATAAAATTCTTCAGAAGATTAAAAAAATCATAAAAACTGCAGGAAGTTTTCCTCACGTGGCGCTGCTTTCTTACTTACTCTTCCGGTCTCGTCTTTCATAATAGCTCTGTGTATTAACCTTGCCAAAGTATATTTAATTTTAAATAAATAATCTTTTTCATGTTAGTCGTTATTAGAAGTTGAACATTTCTTACCCAGCCCTCCGAATTTTTTGGCGCTTAATGTGGCCCAATGTGCACAAAGTTTGCCCACCCCTGTGTTATACTGTCCATTGTTTCTGTTTCCTTTGCACCTTGAACATAGAGAAGGGTGTTGGAATCTATCAGCTGGTAGTATGCTGGGCTGGTTAGCTACATTGGTTATAGCGTACGTCCCATGTGCCTCTTGGTTGCCGGTTCGGCTCCCGATTGTGGCTTATTTCAAAGATTTGAATCTCAGTCTAGCATGTTCCATACATGGGGACCTGAAATGGCATCAGTGTTGACAGATCTAACCCGATCAATTCATTGAAAAATGAGCAGGGTAGAGGCCTTACGATTGCTCTAAAAACGCGTACATTTATGTTTAAATATACGTTCTTCTATAAATGAGGACATAACATCACTTGGACTAACCCTAAGGGGAGTCAGTAAATGACCGAGGACAATGTAGATAATTTATTCGTACCCATCGTCGCCAAACGGCTGGCATCAGGAACTGATGATGATGATGAAACGTTCTGTCCACAAAGAGATATAAATACATGAATGCACCACATTCAAATATGGATGGCTTATACTTACGGATCCTGAGATGTGCTATTCCTACTATGTTTCTTTTAGTGGGAGTGAGAAGGGGTGCTTTATGATTTCGCTGTTTCTTGCAGATCTGGGACTTTGGAACCGGCGAGAAGATCAAAGACGTTCCACACGATCGACTCTATGGAAGTCTGGTTAGTAGGTTCTCAGCGTGGTCAGTAGGTTCCAAGTCTGCTCAGTAAGTTCCAACTGCATGCGATCTAATCTTACAGTTAGTCAGGTCAACTCCAGCTCTAAACCTTATGTAATGCAATATTTTTCTGTTTCATTTTATTTTGTTTACTCCAATCTACTGTGATCAAATAACTGCTGAAAAGTCTCAATGTAGGATTTAAAGACATTCAGACAGACAGACAGACAGACAGACAGACAGATAGTCATGCATACAGACAAACACATGGAAAGACATACAGAAATAGATAGAGACATTCACACAAACTGCTGTACAGACATTAAGAGAATCCAACAGACGGACAGAAACACATTCAGATAGAGAGACACTCACACAGGCATATAAACAGACACATACAGGCACATTCGGAGACAGACAGACACAGACAGACAAACGCTTGAAGACAGTCACTGACAGACTGACAGTCACAGACAGACTGACAGTCACAGACAGACAGTCACAGACAGACAGTCACAGACAGACAGTTACAGACAGACAGTTACAGACAGACTGACAGTCACAGACAGACAGAGGCAGATAGTCACTGACAGACAGATACAGACAGACAAACGCTTGAAGACAGTCACTGACAGACTGACAGTCACAGACAGTCACAGACAGACTGACAGTCACAGACAGACAGTCACAGACAGACAGTCACAGACAGACAGTTACAGACAGACAGTTACAGAGAGACTGACAGTCACAGACAGACAGAGGCAGATAGTCACTGACAGACAGATACAGACAGACAAACGCTTGAAGACAGTCACTGACAGACTGACAGTCACAGACAGTCACAGACAGACTGACAGTCACAGACAGACAGTCACAGACAGACAGTCACAGACAGACAGTTACAGACAGACAGTTACAGACAGACTGACAGTCACAGACAGACAGAGGCAGATAGTCACTGACAGACAGATACAGACAGACAAACGCTTGAAGACAGTCACAGACAGACTGACAGATAGTCACTGACAGACTGACAGTCACAGACAGACAGTCACAGACAGACAGTCACAGACAGACAGTCACACACAGACAGTCACAGACAGACAGTCACAGACGGACAGTGAGTCACAGACTGACAGACAGTCGCAGACAGACAGTCACAGACAGACTGACAGTCACAGACAGACAGACAGTCACAGACAGACAGTCACAGACAGAGATGTTGCTTATGGTCGTGTGTATGTGTGTGTTTTCAGTTATACTGTGCTCAGTGGATTGGGAAAGACAATATCGCCTGTGGAGGCAGCATGCAGAACATGGCCAGACTCATCGACCGCGGAACTCTTAATGTTTGTAAATCGCAACAGTTTCTAGATTATTTGCCATCCTTTCTTACATATCAGTGACCTTACGTGTATCAATTACCTTACCTCACCTTATCTTTCCTTATCTCACTTTATCTTCAGTTACTTTAATTTACTCACTTTACCTTCAGTTACCTTAATTTACTCACATTACCTTAATTTATTCACTTTACCTTCAGTTACTTTAATTTACTCACTTTACCTTCAGTTACCTTAATTTACTCACGTTACCTTAATTTATTCACTTTACCTTCAGTTACCTTAATTTACTCACTTTACCTTCAGTTACCTTAATTTACCTTATCTTACCTTACCTTCTTTAACCGTACCTTAATGTGTTTTCTGCAGACGGTTGGTCAGCTGGCTAATCTGCCCAAGGGTGTCTATGCAATGGACAACGATCGTCAGGATGCTCGGCCACTCCTCGCAGCTGCAGCAGCCAACAAGATCTACCTGCTCAAGCAGGTCGACAAGTAGTCTGGCTCTGCAGCCAGTTCGTCGTTTTTCGCAATGGACGATTTTTTGTTGATAGAGGGGGAATTTCCACCAAATAGTATTAATTATACTTGATTGGTACCTCACTGTATCGCAACCTTTGACAGCTACACCAACTATCATTGTAATAATAGCTTTAGATGCGTATGAACGTGATAGGTGGTTCATTTAGTATAATAATATACCAAAAGGCGAGTTATAGCGCTGGCACCATCTCGCCAATAATATGAAAACAAGACTAATTGCACTTGGCTATGACGGAAAGGGATAGAAACAGGACAAGGAATGGAATCAAAATTGGATTTGTTTGAGAAAGGAAACTGCCTGGCTAGCATGCAGATGCCCCGGCTTGCAGAATGACACAGAGGTTACATTACTGCGAGGTTAATTGGAAAATTCTGGAGACGTTTAGTGTATCCGGAAGTGCTCCCCTAATGCTTGTACATTTATTTGCTTGTCTTGCAACTGTAAACCATATTGCACATTTGATAATCTATGGCAATTGTAATTGTAAATCAGAGATTTATATAGCTCCTATTCACCAGACTCATCCTGACCTGATGGCACAAAACCGTGTGACAGAGATGTTTCCATGCCTACTGGCTAATTGTAGCCTCTGAGGAGTTTCTTTGCAAAAGTAGTTTCTATATTGCAGTTAATAGTTAGTAGGCGATTCCTGTTTTAAAGATCTGGTTCAATCTGGCCTTGTAAGCTTGGAGGCAGCAGAGTTGGTCTTGCAATCATTTCAGGCCTTGGTTTGGCCTTAGTATTGGTCTTGCAATCATTTCAGGCCTTGGTTTGGCCTTAGTGTTCTTTTTGAAATAATTTTAAGTGTTGTCTATGTGATCATTTTCAGCCTTGAGGTGTTTGGCCTCAGTGTTGTCCATTTATTAACTTACCCTATTTGCCATATATTACTTATATTACCATACCTTAAGTGTCTTGCCTTTTATTACTGCGCCTTAACTGCCTTAACATATGTTATCTTATCAGGAAAAAACCAAGAATTTAAGTGAGGGGATATATCTGAATCTCCTGTTTGAACTCGGACCACACGACTTGAAAATTTTTATGAGGCATGTAAGGAGTTACTACTGGTGGTCTACCCCGATTGCAGTTCACCCACCATAATCTGTCTGAACCCCTGTACATTTCACTCCTCGGGCTTTCCATTCAAAGATCAAGTCTCATGTCGTCAATAAGTCTTGCACTTACCCATCCAATTTGCTGCCATTCCAGTTCTCTCCACTCAAACACAGTCCTTCTCTTTCTCTGGCAACCGGATTTTCTTCTTCTCTAGACAACCCCTCTGGCTTGACACAGCACTTTGTGAATAAGCTAGTACTCTGCACGCAGGTTTTAAGTAGTGATTTAGACGTTACGATTACATTTTCTTATTCTGACAAGTTTTGGAAAGGAGGCATGGGGTCCCCATGTACTGCTTACGGTCCAGCACAGGAGTTTTACTGTGGTTGGCCCAGCCTTTTGCATAAGTTGCCTAACAACCTGCACCATGAACTCCTCGGCCTCTCTTTGCCTCTTTTCCGCAAGCACCTGAAGACCATTTTGTTCGATCGTGGTTTCATTGTGTTAGGTAAAGAGCGCCTCTGATGAGTCTCCTTGAATAGGCGCTATATAAATTTGCAATTGCAGTTACAACTCTGAAATGATTTCCTCGTAAGATGCATCATCATCTCGTGCTCAAAATAGGACTTAATTTTTGCTTTGAGTCGAGAATTCAACCCAACAAACTCAGTGAACGTTCTTATGCAATTTTCAGTTACATTTTATCATTCAGTTATTTTGATATGCTGGCAGTTTTTATATGACCTAATTAATTTAATTCATCATGCTGCTACTTTATGTATGATGGAATTGATTAATTATGACCTAATTGATTAATATTCTGACAATTTGTTCGTTAGTTAATGAATTGATTAATTGTTTATATGCGACCTCATTAATTATTTAGGTAACATGCTGATAATTTATGTATGACCTAATTAATTAACTCATTATGACCTATCTAGTTAATAAGCTCATAATTTATATGTGAACTAATTAATTAGGCCTATATTTGTGTAAATTTGTGTGTGTGGTTGTACGAGTTCTCCTAAACAGTGTTGAAAAGCGATAGAATGGAGTTGCAATTGACAGTTTGGGTGTCATTTCTTTAGTTTTTTTTAATATTGTAGAAAATACTGACCAGGATTAAATAGGGAATATATTATGATTCTGACCTTCTTGTATTTGCCTTATGTGTTTCTGTTTTGTTTAAGACTGTTTTAGAATGCTTTTGAGGTTTGGGAATGCAGCTTTGTTATGATAATTATTATTATTATTTTTTATTATTACTACTACTACTATTATTATTATTATTATTGCTATTATTATTATTATTATTATTATTATTATTATTATTATTATTATTATTATTCCAATTATTATTGTTATTGTTAAATTATTATTATTATTCCTATTATTATTATTATTGGTATTTTTATTATTTTCCCTGAGGGGTACATATGATCGCACGAGTTGCTAGTATTATTGTTATTATTATTAGTACTATAACTGTTATTATTATTTCTGCTATAATTATTATTATTATTGTTTTTATTATGATTATTATTTTCCCTAAGTACATGCGAACCCTTATGAATTATTATTATTATTATTATCATTGTCATTTTATTATTTATCATCTGTATTGTTTTCTGCTAATTGTCTTGTTTGTCATATTTACCTGTTTCCTTTTATTAAAATTTACTAGTATTATTTCACCAGTATTATGTAGATTTCTAATAATCTTAATTGCACTTTTCTAGCTTTTCTGATAATGACTGACTATTGTAAATGAGCAGCCTGTATAACTTTACAGGCTTGGATGATTGAATCGTTTGTAACATTGAACCTCTAATAACAATGAACCGCTGATAGTATTGAATCGCTAATAATATTGAACCACTTGGAGTATTTCATTGCTAATGACGTTGATCATAATATTGAAGCACTAATAACATTTAGCTGCTAATAGTATTGAATCGCTAATAACACTGAACCACTAAAAACATTGAACTGTTAATAATATTGAAATGCTTTGGACAAATTAAATTAAATTGAACTGCTCTGAGCATTTTAATATATATATATATTCATATATGTATATATATATATTTTTATATATATATATATATCTATGCATATATAGATGAATTAAAGTTTTTTCTACAGATGCAATATTTTAATGATCTTGTGGTAATGTAAATTTTTACCGATTGTAGTTTTAGATTTTGTGCAATGTTGGTATTTTTATGCTAACAGTATTAACTGGGTTTTTCATTCCATTTTGTAGGATAAATGACCATCTATAATGACAGTTTGTTAATTTAAATAAATTTATGGTGATTTATACATTTATTTGAGTCGAGTAAATAGAGAAAAATAACTTTCTCACCAGGGGCACAACAAGAAAAGTTTCCTGGGGTGCTCATAATTATTGCAAGCATCGAAGGCACGAAGCCGTGAGTGCTGAAGGCACAAAGCCTATAATGCCTAAAGGTCTTGGGGAGTGTCATAAGCTCCCCCAGTAGTGTCTGAGGCGGAGCCCCAGATGCAGGAGCGTAACTGTGGTCTAAAAAGTGAGGGTACCAATTTCTTACATACACGAAACAAGGCGAAGACTATGATATCTGGGAAGGCTCACTCATAAAATATTGATTGGCATTGTGTAACAGTTGGGGTATGGTACCTCTTAGTCCAAAAGTGGAGGGTACGGTACCCCCAGTCCAAAAAGTGGGGGTATGGGCAGGGTGGAAATTGTCGGGATTGGGGCTCAACCCCCTAGTCTTTCTCAGGACCCTCGGTTAAGTCTTCATTGCACACCCCAGGGGGGTCGTTTCCAACCCCTCAGGTGTGCTAGTGTGATTTAGCATTATTTGACCGAGTCTCTGACAAAGAAGACATTTCTATGGTGTATCATGTATGCATTTTTGAATTTTCTGAATGAAGGAATTGATTTTGACTCGAGTCTGACTTGCAAAACTGCTAGCATTGAAATCATCTGCTTTCAAATTTCGTTGGCATCAGTTTATAAAATACGGATAAAATGTTACCCCCCCAGTCTATTTTCTATAATTCCCCTACTGGGTACGGGTAGCCCTTGTACCCCCTGCAATTACGCCTATGCCCAGAAGCCAACGCATTTTGTAGCAGTTGATATCAACTGGAGCACGTTTTAGACCTTGTTTGCTGCCTGTTTCTGAATGATAAAGTCATGAAAACTTCAAGAACAAATTGGTTTTCCAGAATCCCAAAACAACACCATAACAAATTCAAAGTTTTATTTTAAAAGAAACAGGTTTCGTCTTTACCTTTCGGCTCTTTCAGAAGTCTGTTTAATGTTTTCAGTCAAAACCAATTTCAAAAAATTCTTTCTGTTTTTGTAAATTGGCTAACCATTAAATATGTCCAGTGGTATAGCTGATGCTGCTACCTTCAGGGACTTGAATATTAACTAATATGGAAAATAAAGTGTCCGGAATGGCCCTATTCATCTATTTCCCGGCCGGCAAAAGTGGTCCCAAAAGCCACTGCGTTAAAACGCTGTATCGTCAACGAAAGGCGTTGCAATAGGTAAGTTGTTTCTCGTTGGTCTCCCGTAATGGTGCAAAGCTTTCGTCCCGTTATTATTATTATTACTACTACTACTTCTACTACTACTACTACTACTACTACTACTACTACTACTACTACTACTACTACTACTACTACTACTACTACTACTACTACTACTACTACTCAGGGCCGGATTAACCAGTATGCCATTTATGCCATGGCGGGGGGCCCCCCGTCGTCAGGGGGCCTCCCGCGTGAACAAGAAGAATTTTTTTACTGTGCATTTTCACATTTATTCAGATTTTCTCTTCAAGGGCAGTGTAAATTTGCGTCAGAAGTCAGTTGTGAATTGGTGGGTGATTCTTATGATGGCGATTAATGGCCTCCTATAGGCCTACAGTTGTAATTATGACTTCGTCTTCGTCTCAAAAAACAAATAAACAACCGTACTGGATATTATATAACTATATTCATGAAAAGTGAACAATACCAAAAAATAAAATAGTTCAACTTTCCGGTGCTCAAAAAAGGTGAGTAGCTAACGAACGTAGGCCTACTGCAGATAGGGAAAGAAATAGCGTTGCCTCTGTTCCGAAATTGGAGAGATTTTTCGTAGGCTACACTCCAAACAGACAGTCACATCAAATGAGCCAGACGAAGGGCAGGATCGAAATGAATTGGTGGTACTTCAGTCACAGTGCGAAACTGTGGTAACTATACGCCTTGCACTGAATCAGCTGTGTCTGAAATTTGCGAGTGTGGTACGTTTTTTTTTAAGATGCAGTATACTGCATCTTGCACTGCTTTAACGGTAAAAACTAGGGCTTTACCGAATAGGTGATTATCACTATTCGGCCGAATACGAATAATTGGACCAACTATTCGGCCGAATACGAATAGTGTACAAAATAGGTCTACCGACAACATTCAAACTTTCAAATGTAAGCAAAAGTTTCAGTTCAGTAAATTTAATACATAAACTAAAAGTAAGTTAACTAGGCCCTAGGCCTACATGTAATTTTTGTATCCTTCTGCCAGTCTGTGTAGGCTAAACTAGGAATGGAAATAATTTAACTAAACTTAGAAATTGTCACTCAACGTTCACTCCACTCGCTATAGCAGCCGCATATGCAGAAACAGATGTCACGTGACCACTATTCGTATTCGGTCCGACCGCTACTTTTCGGCCGAATACCGAATAGCTATTTGGCCCACTATTCGGCCCCGAAGCGAACAGCCCTCATTTTGACATGTGTTTTGGTATTTTATTAGGCTACACATTATTAAGCTTTAGTTATAGTCAATAATATAGGCCTACAAGCATTAAAATTTTGGAAGGGAAGAAGTGGGTATGGTGAGAGAAGGGATAAGAAATTAAGGGCCCCCGGAGAATTTGGCGAGGGGCCCCCGAGGGCTTAATCCGGGCCTGCTACTACTACTACTACTACTACTACTACTACTACTACTACTACTACTACTACTACTACTACTACTACTACTACTACTACTACTACTACTACTACTACTACTACTACTACTACTACTACTACTACTACTACTACTACTACTACTACCTGCAGAATTCATCAAATCTTTTTCCATTTAAACAAATCATTCTAAAGTTAACCTAATTGTTTGATCAGGTTCAAGTATCACCAAATAGGTCAGAATGACTTTTATTTCCAAAATCTGCTCACAAATTTTCTTCTTTTAAATCACTTACATGCCTAAAATACAATTTAAGGAATAGGTCAACGTCCAACGTCACAATATTGTCAGTTTGAAAATATTAAACGAAGATTATCATTAACATGTCTCTTGACTTTTATTGTTATTACAGCTTGCAAACTATATTCGCTAGATGTCAGAGAACAATTTCAAAATGTGGCTTCCATTTCACTTGTATGAAAAGGCTTTAATCTCTCGCCATTTTGTACATAATTATGAAAGTAAGAAACAGACTGTGGGGAAATTTGATTTATAATGTTAAAACCGGTAAGCTTTTGTCACTTTTATTTATATTATTTGTCTTATTATAGTTCCTTAGCATGTTTTAAATGCAAGGCTTGATCATTTACAGTGCTGCTAACTTAATAATTCAAGCTTAATGGAGGGATACATTCTGACTTTAATCATGGTGTAAGAGATAGGTATTAGAACATTCAACCTTTTTCGATGAGCAGCATTAAAATATTTTTTTATATTTAAAACAAATTGCTATTTAGATGTTGGTGTTTTTTATTTTTGCAAGTGCATAAAGATGAACAACGTTCTGTTAGAACTTCAAAATGGATTTTTACAAGAAGAGCATACAGTGGATTTATTTCCCTATTTTATCATCAGTTAATATAACTACCGGAGAACAGTATAAGGGTGTTATATTCTACATACATTGAACGTCTTCATTATTAGTCACAGAATGAATCGTTCTTCTGTGTGACTAGTTTCTTACTGTTTCCACATGAAACAGGAACCCTTCTTGTAAACAGCTCTAGCATTAACCTAAATGACGACATCATAAATGTCAGCAACTGCAAATTTGCTGGTGCTGGGAAGGCTATCACAGATGAATGTTGCCCTTGCTTCAACAATGGCAGAAAGCATCAACAGAAACCATTGTTTTCAAATGAATACTAAAACTTGTGCTTTAGAAAAGACTGTCGAATCCAAACTATGTAAAGAATCATTTGCACATTCTGGCAATTTGGAGAAGCACTTAAGAACCAAGTTTGGTGAAAAACCACATAAACGTCAATTACTTCAGAACTCGTGTGCTCAAGCTGAAAATCTGACAGCTCGTACAAGCAACCATACTAGAGGTAAGCAATGCAAATGTCAGTTTTGTGGGAAATCATTTGCTTATGGTAGTGAACTGAATCGTCACACGACAACCCATTCTGCAGAGAAACCATACAAATGTCAGTTATGTCTGAAAACATTTGCTAGAGATAGTTATCTGAAAATGCACATGACAACCCATGCTTTAGAGAAACCATACAAATGTCAGTTATGTCATAAATCATTTGCCAAAGGCAAGATTCTGAATCGTCACATGGGAACCATACAAATGTCAGTTATGTCAGAAATCTTTTGCTGAACGCAGTGATCTGAAGCGCCACATGAGAACCCATTCTGCCGAGAAACCATACAACCATACAAATGTCAGTTAAGTGAGAAATCATTTGCTGCAGGCAGTGATCTGAAGTATCACATGGGAACCCATACTGGAGAGAAACTACACATATGTCAGTTATGTCAGAAATCATTTACTAGAGGTTATAATCTGAAAAACCACTTGAGAATCCATACCAAAGAAAAGCCATACAAATGTCAGTTATGTCAAAAATCCTTTACCAGAAGCAGTACTCAGAAGAATCACACGAAAACTCATACTGGAGAAAAACCATACAAATGTCAGTTTTTGTCTGAAAACATTTGCTAGAGATAGTTATCTGAAAATGCACATGACAACCCATGCTTTAGAGAAACCATACAAATGTCAGTTATGTCATAAATCATTTGCCATAGGCAAGATTCTGAATCGTCACATGAGAACCATGCTGGAGAGAAACCATACATATGTGACGTTTGTAATGAAGCATTCAAAGAAACTGGACATCTAAGGAAACACAGAAGAACTCATACAGTCGAAAAGTGGCACATGTATGAGAAAACTGATAAGGAGAGCAGTTCTTCAACCGAGCAGTTCAAACTCTATGCAGGAATACATCCACAGGATTCTAGTATTGAAAACAGAGAAATTGCAAAGCCATCTGACCTATACTTTATGTTTGGTAGTCCAGGTGAACGTTTGTCAAGAAACATGCATCCTGATTCTAATGAAATTACAAGTCCCTTTGTGAAAATCAGTCATGGAGAATGTCTTCATATTAACAAATCCGAATCACCCTCTGCTGAATTGTAATACCGATAGCTAAAGACTGAAGAATGATTGAATTTCATCAATTGTGATTTTAGATAAATAAAGTTGCTTTAGAAGTGCCAAGATAAATACATGCAAAACTTACTGAGTTTGTTTTTTATTACAAAATAGTTTGATATAATCATCCTTGTGTAGGGAATCAACAGCAGAAGGTCCTTTTCATAGTTACGACATTTCTAAAGTGTTCAATATCTCGCCTAAATGTAACAGGGTAAAAATTGCTGGAGGTCATCAAAATAGAATTTTATGCTACTGTCTGAGGATGCAGTAAAGTGTTTCGGATTGGGTTCCACTCTTTGAAAACTTGCCTGTTTATGTATTGAATATATAATATTCCATACATTGTACATCGATACTCCTGCTGGACGAAGACAATGTACAGGAAGTAAATTTATTTGCTTATTCGACTTAAATTATTCCAGAGGATTTTTTTCATATCTAGGTTAGCAATGTTAGCATGCATTCTAAATCATTGGTATTTTGTTGTTTTTGATGATTTTATGATTCACTTTCAAGATTCAATTCCTCACCTTTACGCAGAATGTCTTCAATTACTCATAATTACAATTTTGTGCATGGAGTTGCTGATGCACTGATTTGTGTACTTCACATTGATTTCTGTCATCTAGTTTTAACTTGAGTAGCAAATATATTATTCTTTTCTGGAACTACCATAGATTAATCAACTGTAGAGAAGTTTAAGAGTGAATTGATAATGGCATCTGACTTATGTAACACTAAGATTCGACTGCAGCTGGCATGGGCGGCGATCTAGGAGGGGCGGGGGGACATGTCCCCCCACCTTTAAGAGTGGGGGGGACACTCCATGCATTTGTCCCCCCCCCACCTTATGAAGAAAGACCAAAAAAGGCTGAGAAATGTAATTGCGCGTGAGGGTTTTCGCAGCTTTTTGGCAGATTTTGTGACGAAACGAGGTAAAATCGAAATTTAGAGGAGAAGTGTCCCCCCCCAAAATTACGAGAAAGAAGAAGGAATTCGTGTTAAAAAAAAGTAAAAGCATGTAGAGGAAATTATAAATGATAGAAAGAAAGGGTTATAGTGTTATCTGCTGGGAGATGGGGAAAAAAAAGTAGTAAAACGTGGTGAATGACAAAAAAAAGAAAAAAAGGTCATGAGATGGAAATTTTTCGGAGATAAAGTGGCAGAAAATTTTTTTCGGGACAAGATTTTCCAAAAAAACGGTCGTCGACGAGATCGTGGCCGACTTTGTCCCCCCCCCACCTCTCAGACAAGATCGCCGCCACTTGCAGCTGGCATTTTAACAAAGAGGAAACTAAGCTCAAGGCTTTGTACACGTGCTAACTGCGATGAATGTTGTGCTTGTTGCATTTTCGTTGTGTTGCCGATTGTTTGTTGACATCACTCATTATTAAATTGTGCAAATGCGTTCCTCACTATTTGATACTAATACTATGCTATGTGAGTTGGCTTTACCATAACACACACACACACACACACACACACACACACACACACACACACACACACACACACACACACACACACACACACACACACACACACACACACACACACACACACACACACACACACACACACACACACACACACACACACACACACACACACACACACACACACACACACACACACACACACACACACACACTGGATGGAACCCAACCATCGGATTCTCTTCCATTGTGTTAACTATGGCGTATTTAATTATGCACAACTGAATTTGACACCTCTTGCACGTGATAAAAACTCGGTGTCTGTGTAAAGATCACAATTAACGATGACGTCAACCATATACGAAGAATAAACTTGAAACTTAAAAAATCTCAAACGTGAGCGAAATAATCATAAAGCGGATACAAAATTACAAAAATTAATAGCTGGAGTTGTGAGTATTTCTTAATAAAATCAGATTGAACAAACACTAGTGCGTCAAATCTAATCTAGTCTAACCCAACTTTGTTCCGTGCTGCGGTTTGTCAGCATGTGTTTATGTAATATCCGTAGAGCGTGTGCCTGTCGATAAACGCTCTGGAATCTATTGTGAAACAGAAACCGGTTGTGACGTCAGTACCAGTGGCGGCGATCTTGTCTGAGAGGTGGGGGGGGGGACAAAGTCGGGTAATCCTGGGTTTTAGCTTCCGAAATTATTTTCATTGAAACGTTCTAATACAATATACAATAATACAATAAATAATCATCGTTCATCCAACTTCTAGTTTCAGTTATATTTTAATCGATTATCCAGCTTCTAGTTTCGTGAATATTTTCATCAATCTTCCAACTTCTAGTTCGAGTTTTACTATAGAATCTTTTCATCGGTCATACACGGGAATAATATCGACACTAAAACGAGAGATTTTCATCGCAATTCCAACTTCTAGTTTGACTTTTATTATGTAATATTTTAATCAATCATCCGGCTTCTAGTTTCATTGATATTTTCATCAATCTTCCAACTTCTTGTTTGAGTTTAACTTGAAACGTTTTCATCGCTCATGCAATGTAAATAATTTCGGACGCTAAAACCCAGGATTAGGCTACCCAAAGTCGGCCACGAATTCGTCGACGACCGGTTTTGGAAAATCTTGTCCCAAAAAAATTTGTTAGGGCCTACACAACTTCATCTCCGAAAAATTTCGCTTTCATCTTTTTTTTTAGTCCTTCACCTCTTTTTCACCAATTCATCTCCAAAAAATCTCGATTTCTTCTCGAAAAAAGTTGATGACCTTTTTTTAGTCATTCGCCACGTTTTACAAGTTTTTACCGTCTCCCGGCAATAACCCTTTCTCTTATGATTTCTTCCTCTACAAAATTTTAACTTTTTTTGACGAATTCCTTCTTTCTCATAATTTTGGGGGGACACTTCTGCTCACTTCTTACCTCGTCTTGTCGAAAAACGCTGCGAAAACCCTCACACGCAATTACATTTCTGAGCCTTTGTTGGTGTTTCTTCAAAATGTGGGGGGGGGGACAAATGCATGGAGTGTCCCCCCACTCTTAAAGGTGGGGGGACATGTCCCCCCGTCCCCCCTAGATCGCCGCCCATGGTCAGTACTGCGGTCTTGACGACGGCGATCAGAGCATTTTAGCCAACGATACATATAGGCCTATATATTTTATACTGCCGTCATAATATGACGGGTAAATACTCTAGTGTGTTTATACTCGTAAACAATAAACGAATATCATCAATAATTTCGATAGAGCAGTTTCATAAAGCCCAGGACATCCGTCGATGAACGCTTCATATGAAATTGCAATTGCAAAACAATCCATAGGAAATGCAATGATGTATTAGGCCTAGATATCATCTCCATGAAAATAGAGAAAAATTATGGCACAATTAGACGGATACACAACAGTCCACCGTATACAGTTATGAGTACTAATATAAAAATGACAATAGAAATGACGTAGAATACAAATGACGTAGAAAACCATCTGATTTGATGATAAGGACGAGAAGGAGGAGCTGGAAGAGCAACAGGAGAGAGATGATATGAATGAGGATGGCATGCAGGAAAGGAGGAGCATGAGGAGGAGTTGAAAGAGCAACAGAAGATGGATGATGAGAAGGGGGTGGCAGGAAATGATGAGATGAGGAGCAGTAGGAGGAGTTGGAAGAGCAACAGGAGAGGGATGATTAGAATGGAGGTAGCAAGAAGGGACTAGAAGGAGGAACAGTATGACGGAATGTTATTGCCTTTGTGGGTTTACACTACAGTTGGAGTGTACGAAAGCTAGCATAAGCGTAATTTGTGGGGGTACGAGGAGTACCCGTACCCGCACTTTTTGGACTGGGGTACCGTACCCCCACTTTTTGAACAATGCCAATCAATATTTTATTATTGTGCCTTCCCAGAGATCGCAGTCTCCGCCTTGCTTCGCGTGTGTAAGAAATTGGTACCCCCACTTTTTAGACCAAAGTTACGCCCCTGAAAGCTAGTGGTTAACGTGCTTGGCTATCAGTCGCAAGGTCGGAGGTTCAATTCTGCGCAAGAAAAACAGAGTCGGCTGCACTTTCAGCCCTAGGCTAAGTACTTCAACTATTTTAAGTACACAAAAGTGCTTTGTCAGCCAGTGTGATTCTCGTTAAGTTGGTGCATGCATTGCAGAGTTCCTACCAGTTTTGGTCTGGGCATAATCATACCCAAGGTTAGAAAAATGGCCTACCTTAGATAATGGCAATAGTGATAACTATCGTACGTGGCATCACATTAAGTTCAAATTTATCTAAACCTTTTTAAATGTGTATGCTTGCGCATTATGGCAGCTAGGCCTATTTATGCTCTTCTGATTTGCAGTTTGGATTCAAGAAGGGGTTGGGATGTTCACGTGCAACCCTTGCAGTCAGAGCAGTACTACTTTACAAGTCATGGGTCGATCCACTGTCAAGTGATGTGCATTGGACACGTCAAAAGCCTTTGACAAAGTGAATCACGATGCATTGTTCAATAAGCTAATGGACAGACAGGTTCCTCGTGAAGTTCTAACCACTCTTAAAACCTGGTATAGGCCTAGTCTGAGTGCAGTTTCATGAGGTAGGATAAATTAATAGGCTTCTCTAACCTGTGGAGCTAGGCAGGGTGGTGTTCTATCTCCAATTCTGTGTGCTGTTTATATCGACGCTATAATTGAAAAGTTAAGTCGATCCCAGGGCTTAAAGTGTGAATGGACGGTCATGGACGGCGTCCAGGCACTTATTTTCAAGGCTGGACGCCGTCCTGCCACTTATTAGGCCAGCACGGCCTGGACGCCGTCCATGCAGCGTCCATGCAGTGGCGTCGCAATCATGTAGGCTAACGAGGGCGGACAAAGTTTAACAAGGATTTCATGTTTTTCCCGCCTAGGTCTCAGCTGCTTTGCATGATATGCCGGGCCACTGCAGACGTATACATGTAAGTGTGGCGTCTGCCAGTCTGGTCTATACTAGGTCACCCTGATTTGTCGGAAGTATTTGACCCTGGTCGACCTAGTTGTGCATGAGCCAGATTCTCTAGGCTCCAGCGCTAAGAAATGCCGGTAATATAATCTGCCTTGTTCGTCGTTCTCTCTCTCTCTCTCTCTCTCTCTCTCTCTCTCTCTCTCTCTCTCTCTCTCTCTCTCTCTCTCTCTCTCTCTCTCTCTCTCTCTCTCTCTCTCTCTCTCTCTCTCTCTTGTTTTCTGTCGCTATGTCTCTGTAGGAGTCTGTCTCTGTCAAAGTCTCTCTAAAAGCGCATGTACACACTACATTGTCTCCACACGACTGCAATGTTCATTCTTCATGTGAATTTCAAGTATAGTCCTATTCGCTTACTTTTAAACAAAGAAACGACTTTAAATTAAATTTTTAATCGCCGGCTAAAACCTCCTGAACCAGAGAAACTATTATAAAGCGCAACTGATGGTAAGGAACTTCTAAATTTAAAATAGTAGTGGTATAGTGTTATGTTCTGTGCCTTGCAACTGGAGGATCGCAGGTTCGAATCTACCTCCAGCCACTGCGTAGCAACCTTGGACAAGTTGCTCACCTACAATTGTCTGTTAGGAAGGCAACGGGAAACCACCTCACTCACCTCATCCCCGGGTGGCATAAAGCCAATGGACCTGCCTTCGGACAGAGAACTCATCATTATTATCATCATCAGTTTGTTGCACTTGCTTTGCTGTTTAAGTAGTACATAAGTAATCTGCTTCACTACGTGAAACATTACTAAATAAAATGCATTTTACTTAAACCTTAAACGTTACGCTGTGAATCTGTTAAAATAAAAAAAAGTAGTCTTGAGAAAGTTGATTACGTGACTGTCTAAAATGCTATGCCTCCAGAGATCGGTCTTATCTTAATGACTGTTTCATAACTGAATCAACTTATGAAGCTAAATGACTTCAATACAGCGCATTTATACGATACAATACAATACCACATAGACTTATACTCAGGGTGAGAATTGTTTGGACTTATACTCAGGGTGAGAATTGTTTGGGGTTAGGGTTCAACCCCCAGGCTTTTTTAGGACCCCAGTTAAGTTCATTGCACACCCAAGGGGTCGGTGACCCCCCATTTGGGCTAGTGTGATTATATTGTGCATATATTTTAGCATTTGCTTTCGCAATTCACTTTGTGGGTTACTAATAAAGTAATGCTCTGGTTTATTGTGAGCTTAAAATGCTACCATTACAATGTCGAAATTCAAAAAATTTCTAAACATTTTGTTAAGATGGCAGCTTAAAATACTACCATTACAATGTCGAAACTAAAAAAAATTCTAAAACCCCTCCCAATGTCTAGCAAGAAAAACCTGCTATCAGTCGACTGCTTTTGTTTATCAAATTGCATAAAACTCACCTACGAGCATTCTAAAGTGAGTTTGTTGCTAAGCGCGAGTCACGGAAACTGATATTTGGCGACATTAAGTGATTCTTGAGTCTTGACGTTCCTTTAGTATTTTCATGTTTTGTTTTAATATTTAACTCTTTTAAAATGTAAAATTTCATAACTGTTATTCTCAGTAAATTACAAGTGGCTGGTTCTGCAGACTGTCGATAAAAGAAACCTTCAGGCTAAACTAAAGTCTGTAAGAATTCAATGCAAAATTCACTCTAAAACTTTACTTCATCTCGCTTTTTAAAATCCGACTATGGCTCGCAGTAGAAGCATAGAACGGCATTTCAATTTTTAATGCTGTGACTGCAAATTGTGTTCTTCTAACACCTAAAATCTCAGTTTCTTCACATAGGCCTATAAAATACTCAAATTTTATCACAGACTGAGATGGTTTAGGTAGTTTTATTTCGAAATCATCGTTGAAAAATGTGAGGTAGACAAGAGCCAAAAATGTGCTTCTTTTGGCATCAAATGCTCAAAATTGCGTCGGCTTCTGGGGCTCCGCCCCAGACCCCGCTGGGGGAGCTTACGACGCTCCCCCAGACCCCCTAGTCGTTAGGGGCTTCTTGCCTTCGGCAATCGCGCCTTCGCGCCGAAGGTGTTCGCAATTCCCCCCACTCACACGTTCTATTAGGCCCCCAACTTCTAGACCATGATTGCGCCTATTGTAAGGGGCGTCCAGGCACTTCTTTTTTTTACACTTTAAGCACTGGTCGATCCAGTCATGGGTGTAGAAATGGGGAGACGTTCTTGGAGTGCATAATGTTTGCAGACGACCTTATTTTAATATCACCATGTGTGGTGAACTGTAATCTCCAAGCTATGATTGCTATTTGCTCTGTTCGGCCGGAAAGTATTGATATGAAGCTAAATGTAGCCAAATCTCAAGTCATAAGGATTGGATCACAGTTCCGTAGGCCTACGTAATATGTGTATAAAACGTAATATGTGTAAGATCATTAGTGTGAACTAGAGCCCTGCGCCGACTTGATAGTGTCGGCGGCGCGTCGGATATTTTGGGCTGGCGACGGCGCGCCGAACAACAAAAATCGGCGGCGGCGCCCACGAAATGTCGGAAGGGGGCGGCGCGGCGTGCCACATTGAGAATACTTAATAAGCATGAGTCACTATGGGAATTGACATGGGAGGCGATCCCGGGAGTCGATGGGGACAAGACCCCCACCTTTGACAGTGGGGGGACACACCATACATCTGTCCCCAAAATTTTTAAGAAACACCAAAAAGGTCAGGAAAATTTTTGCGCTAAAAATTTTTGGACCTCTATTTTTAATAGATCAGTTCAAAACTCTTTTTTGACCAGATCAGTTCAAAAGTGTGCCCCTCACCTGTCAAACAAGATCGCCGCCAGTGGGAGTTCAACATCCGTTTGTCCTGTGATCAGCCAAGAGGACGAAGTTCTCTAAAGCCATGCCATTACCAAGGACGTAGCCAGACTTAAATTCAAGAGGAGGCAACTCCGGGAGACATCCATGTGTAGTAGGGGTGCGGAGGTATAGCCCACGGAAAATTCTTGAAATCTAAAAAGGCAAGAGCTGCTTACATTTGTTACATTTGGTTAGTGCTTACATTTGTTACATTTGGTTAGTGCTTACATTTGTTACATTTGGTTAGTGCTTACATTTGTTACATTTGGTTAGTGCTTACATTTGTTACACTTGGTTAGTGCCCACTGCAAACTGTTTCTCCTCTATGGAATGGAAGCCGTCAGCCCTACCGACAGTGAGCTGAACTCCTAGAGTAAACTTACAGCTCTCTACAATATGTAACATTTTCATAATCTGTCAGCAGAGTTGTATCGGTTCTGCATTTCATGCATGAAAATAATATTAAAGACTTTGTTTTCTAGAAGACAGTAATTTATCCAGAAATGTCAGATTTCTGTGTTCATTCTCTCAAACATCATAAGTGATTGATTTTTCTGTTTTGTTTTTCATATTCTTCTTGTTTTGTGCTGCGAATATTTTGGTTAATTAAAGATTGACATAATATGTTTTATTAAAAATATCCCATAGGTAAATGTGCCACATGTAAATGAGTGGGGGGGGGGGTGCGTAGAGTAATGGATAACACACTGGCGTGAAGAACAGTAGGTACCAAGATCGAATCCCGTACACCCCTTTAAGTTTATTCAGCCTTCCACTCGCAAGGTGGGGGCGGTGGTTAAATGAATAGTAGGCCGTGATTGGCGCCCTGTGGCTTCCGTATAAAACAGTTATATTCGACTTCTGTAAAACTGTTATCATGTGCCTCTACTGTATACATGTATGTAAGGCGCCCTGCGTGGCTGCCGTTTCTACTATGTGTAT
Organism: Allolobophora icterica; assembly: GCA_963556255.1. NCBI lineage: Eukaryota > Metazoa > Annelida > Clitellata > Crassiclitellata > Lumbricidae > Allolobophora > Allolobophora icterica. The sequence continues at coordinate 54,414,613 of OY744607.1, read as the reverse complement.
GTTCACTGTACAACGCAGTGCGGTGAGCAGGCGCTTAAATAAAGAAAAGATTATTAACTCTTCACTGCAGTACTTACTTACTGGGGGGGGGGGTCCATAGAGTAGTGGTAACATCACTGGCGTGAAGAGCAAGAGGTAGCGGGATCGCTTCCCGCAACCTCCCCAAATTTAGGTCCACTCAGCCTTTCATTCGCGAGATGGCGCGTTGTTAAAATGAGATGTAGGACGTGATGGGCGCCTTGTATGGCTGCCGTGTACAGTTAAATTCGACTCCTGTAATAACTTGTGATCATCCGTTCATACTGATTTGTAATCATACTGCGTTATTGTCAGTTTGAAAATATTAAACGAAGATTATTATTATTATTATTATTACTTCTACATTTTTCTCAACGCTTTAAATGAGCTGCGCTGTCTCCCTGATAACCCTCTTCGGCGCGCTATCGTATCAATACGAAAAATTGTAGAGCAAGGAATCATAATCTTGACCTAGTTTCGGGCGTGTACGTTTCTAGGGCATGAGAATGTCCACATCATCGATGTCGAGGAAGGATTTCAAATTTCCTTTCAGGTTTTAACCATGACTTAGTAATATTTACGTTGCGCTTTTGCGGAAGCAGATTCCATGACACCCGTTCCGATTGATCGATTATCGGCGACAATTTTAGGATATCGAATTTCTTAGAGATTTTCACTCGGGCGTGCGGGACTACGCCTTGCTATTGATACAGGCCTATCGCTCTTGACCATGCTGCTATAGACATGGTATGTTGCACTTTTTGTCAATTTTTTTTATAGCGACGCTTATTTCGTCGCCTTTGAAGAATTCACGTAAAAAGCTGTTAGATGTAATTCTTTGAGTGACCGATTTATTTTGTGTGAAAATATTGACAATAAAGGATTGAAGTTATGTTAGTACAAATAAATTTGAAGTTAGCATCTTTTATGCGAATTTAAACGGGTATAAGTCTTGTATCTGAGTAGAAATGCGATGCAAAATAAATACAAATTTACTGAAAACTATGCTACGTGAAAAGTCAAGTCCTTTCGTATGGTATGGTATGGTATCTGGGAATTTATAAAGCACCTCTCTCAGTGCAAACTATTCAGAGGCACTCTCAGCGTGTGAGCCTCGCGGAAACAGAAAAGACTTTAAATGATGACCAACAGAGAGAGAGAGAAGCAAGCAAGTAGGGTCCCACGGAATACCAAGGGAAGAGCGTTCCATAGGGAGGGCCCACGACAGCGAAAGAGCGAGACTGAGCCATAGCAGACCTCACCCAGGGAATGAACAGATCAAGCTGATTCAGAGAATGTAGGGTTGATGACAAGAAGCAGACAGAGGTTTGCGCATCAGGTCACAAAGGTAGGCTGGCGCTAAGCCCTGTTGCGCCTTAGAGACTAGCGTTATGATCTTGAAGTGGATACGAGTGGAGACAGGAAGCCAATGCAAGACATCAGTCATGTAAGTAGAGATGGAAGAGAACCAACAACGATGAGCAATGAGGCGAGCAGCCACGTTAAGTACCGATTGAAGGGCAGAATGACCGACTTTCGGAATGCTTACCAGTAAAGAATTGCAATAGTCAATGCGGCAACAGATAAATTCGTGGATAATGGTAGTGAAAACTGCTGGAGAGACGGATCGATGGATAGCTCTCATGTACAGTTTACTCGGAACCAGAGACAGATAATCAGACAAATAGTAACATTGGGGAACAATGATAGACGAATAGTAACTTTGGGGACAATCAGTTGCGGCGCTTGGGGAGTGCAAAGGGGTGCGGTCTAGGGATCAACCGGTAGACATTTTCCACCGAGTACCGAATCCGAGTATTTGGATGTACTATTTGCCGGATCCGGAAACGAACCAAGTACCATTTGTTCCATATGCGAAGCTTCACATTTTCATGTAATAAAAAATTATCGAAATAAATTTGTGTACTTGTAATAAGTGACTGATACATGTTGAATTTCTATGTAGTTGTGAAGTTTTCTAAAATTGCATTAAATTCAATAAATTGACATAATTTCAAGAAAATGGAATTCAATTCAATGGACGTGTAATTGTTTTAAGGCTGAACATTTATAATATTATATATGTAAATTTATTGAATAAGTTTTTAAAGAAAAAATTTTTTTTTAAAGAACAAATTTTTTTGCAACTATTTGCGTCTACAGTATTTGCCGAGGCGAATAGTTCCGGAAACGGGATTTCCGGCCGAGGCAAATGTCCGAGGCGATTTCCGGTTGACCGGTTGTCATACACAACACAGACAAAATTTCACTAGGCTACTAGACAGGCCTGCCGCCTTAGGGGAGGGGGTGTGGCGGCACACTGCTGCTTCGTACCACCTTTGACAAATCCATGCATCGCCACTGGGAACAATAATCAGACAAATAGTGACACTGAGGAATAATAATCAGACATATAGTAATTTGGGGAATAATAATCAGACAAATGGTAACTCTGGGGAACAAGAACTGCTTTTAAGTAGTTTGGCCACAGGCATCCGTCGACTTGGATCTCCATTTGACAGCTCTTTTGACAACCCCTCTGACACAGCGCTCATGACACAATGCTCGTGAGTAAGCCAGTGCCCTGCGCTTAGCTTTCAACTGGTGGAGTTTACGATTAGGATTATGACTACTCGTAATGACGACAATCACTGTGGCAAATAGCCAGGCATTATTGTGACATTCCTAGGCGGAATTCCTACTCCCTCCGTCCCCTTGCCCATGACCTTATTCTACCCCCACCCAGCCGACGCCCAACCCAAGCCAACAGCTTGATGTGCAAAACATTTATTGTTGGGATGTTATATACTTTTTAACTGTGTTTACGAGATGTCTGTGCACCAACTTATTTTTTTGCATGTGGCCTTGTGCACTGGGAACGCCTCTGAACGGTTCACCCTACCAGAGGCACTTTATAAATGTTTAAATACAATACAAAGTACGATTGGCATTGTTTAATAAAGAATATACATTTTCGGTTGCTGGATCTAGATTTTGAAACTTTCTTTCTGTTTCTGTTCATTCTGCTCAGTTGCTTGTGTCATTTCGTTCTCAACTTAAAACTTACCTCTTTCTAATTGCTTATTCACCATAGTCTGCGTCTCTGTCTAAGTGGACTGATCTTCTTGATTACAGCTTGGTTTTTGTGCAGCATTGGTTCATGCCTTGTTTATTAGACACCGGCGCCATAGAAGTTACTAATTAATAATATAAATAAGTTATGTATACCATCGTGATCATACAGTCAATCTTATAATCATACAATAATTGTGCAAGCATGCAATCAGTCATGCAATCAATCCATGAATGAGCCACTCACTCAGTGAGTCATTCAATCAGCTCATCAATCAATCCATCATTCAAATCTATTATTAGAACAAAAATGCATTCACTGCATTAACTGAAATACAATTTATGTTTACATTAATGTTAACATTAATAACACTGTTGAGGTACAGATAAAAAGAATTGTTTGTTGCTCTGGTGCTTAAATTTAGGCACGGTAGCGAAACTCAAGTGAGTTTCTAAATCGAGCCTCCTTACCACTGTCTTTCGTTAAATCGCAAACAAAACACGTGCTGACAGTGAAGGTGCAACAGTTACGAAAGTACATAATTTATTCATCATATGCAAAAGAAAACATTTAGTCAAGCCAGTGTTTAGCAAAGGTTACGAAGTACATAATTTATTCATGATATGCACAAGGTAACGTATATGTGCAAATTACTACAAGGACATTTGCTCTAACTTCAACAAAAGTACTTGCATTTTTTACAATTTTCTGGAAGTTTATGCCAAGCTTATGATGCTAGTTTAGTGTCATGGGTCACAGCGTCTGTTTTTTAACCAGAGAAATGATATCCTGTTGACAACCTGGTGACACTGTTTGTAAATATATAGCTGGAGACCTTGGACTTGGGACCAAATTGTCAATGCTCCTCAGTAATTGAAAGCACACCGCCAGCCTAACTAGGCTGGGGTCAATTGCCGTGTTCATATCGACTCTGGGGATGCTCCGAGCTTACTCAGAGCTGTTGAAATACATTTGCGCTGCATTCCTCAAGCACTCGGTTCCTCGATGTGTACTCGGGACCGATGTGGTATGCACCTTGGTTAACAAAGTCTCAGTGTCATTGTGTTCAAGGTCCGTCAGCTGCCGTGTGTCATTAGATTTAAAAAAATGTTTCTTCCAATACATTTTTATGAAAATAAATATCTGAAAGGTTAATTCTACATGCCACAGACTGTTCTACTCTGTGAACTCCTAAATAATTATGAGGTTAATTTATGCCTAGTCTCACTTGCAACTGTTCTGGTTTCTTGCTGTCTCGATTACTGCAACTCCCTTCTCATTGGAATTGCTAAACGAGATCTGCACAGACTACAAATGGTTCAAAAGTTTCTGGGAAGAGCTATGTAACAAGGCTCTAATTTCGAAAATATTGCACCGATTTTGGGACTTATGACACTGGCTGCTCATTGTGTAAAGAATTCAGCAGTTCACAAAATAATGCATTCGAACAACCTATCTCTGATTCCCCCATGCTAGCAAATATCGCACTCGATCAAGGGATACCCTAAGGGTTCTTGGTGGCTGGTCTCCCATCAGACCTGGCGAGTCCAGTACAGTAGCCCTATATCTGTAGCCCGGAAGCCAGCTTTAGTGAGGTCATGCCAAGTGATGTCATTTGGAAGGCGTGTCTGGCAGTATGACCTGGCCCAAGGCTGCGTGACATATATGTGTATATATGTATGCACATATATATATATATATGAATATCTATTGTATCTAGTGTGTATATATATATATATATACTAGAGTATTCGCCGTCATTTTGACGGGGAAGGAGGCAGCAAACAGACTTACTAACCGCTGTTTGTCTATTAGTCCGTCTGTTTGTCTATCTGACCGTCTGTCTGTCTGCGTCTATACGTCTCTCTGCCGAGTGTTCGTCGACCGGGCCAATTTCGGGCGCTCTTGTCATATTGCCGGCGTCTGTCTGACCGCCCGTCAGTCTGTCTGTGTATGGCTGTGCGTCTTTACGTCTGTCTGCCGAGTGCCGAGTGTTCGTCGGCCGGGCCAATTTCGGGCACCCGTGTCATACTGCCGGCCTTAGGGGTGGGCGAACGGCCTCTCAGGCACATTCCATACATTGCACTGCAGCCAAGAAGGGAAGGGTGCTACACTCCAAAGCATTTTTCGTACGACAGATGGACATACGGATCTGGAAAACTATAAGAATATATGTGTGTGTGTGTGTGTGTGTGTGTGTGTGTGTGTGTGTGTGTGTGTGTGTGTGTGTGTGTGTGTGTGTGTGTGTGTGTGTGTGTGTGTGTGTGTGTGTGTGTGTGTGTGTGTGTGTGTGTGTGTGTGTGTGTGTGTGTGTGTGTGTGTGTGTGTGTGTGTGTGTGTGTGTGTGTGTGTGTGTGTGTGTGTGTGTGTGTGTGTGTGTGTGTGTGTGTGTGTGTGTGTGTGTGTGTGTGTGTGTGTGTGTGTGTGTGTGTGTGTGTGTGTGTGTGTGTGTGTGTGTGTGTGTGTGTGTGTGTGTGTGTGTGACATAACATAACATAACATCTGTCTTTATTGCATCCAGTGACTACATTTGACAATCATTTACAACAAGAATTTTATATAATTAGTACAGAATCTGTAAACTCAGTGACTAAGAATTACTAGGTAAAAGGAATTAATACTTATGTAACTTCCCATTTCTCCATATCCTCTTCTAACAGGTGAGTTTATGCAGTTGATTGAATTCTTGGTGTCACAAGAGGCAATGGACGCCCCTAAGGGACCTAGATCCCGCTGACCGGGGATGTCCTGCTAGATGCTAATTACAATTTCAAATGATGGCACAGTATAGTTGCTCCCCTCACAGTAGCACAATTCAGTACCTAGCTCAATCCTCTTACTCTTACCTCTTGAATATGTATATTCCCTGAAAATTTCAGGGTATATGTATATTCCCTGATTCACTCAGGGAATGTATACATTCCCTGAAAAAACCAGGGTATATACATATTCCCTGAAATCTTCAAGTGATTTCTATACACATTCCCTGAAAGCTTTCAAAGACACAGCGACATATCCTGAAGAGCTGACAGCTGACACAAAATTTTATTAACTCTAGCATGTTTTAAAAGAAGTTCGTGCACGTACATCTGTTAAGTCTTATAATAATTGTCACATAATGTGTGTCTTGTAGGGTTATAATTGGTCGCTAATTGGAAGGTTCTATCACTGCGTACCTCCTTTGATGCGCATATGCCCCCATATTAATCAATATTAATATGTAATTATGCATTTCACATTAGCTTTGAAGTGTTAATAATCAGTTGATTAGTTTGTTATTGTTATAATTAGTAGCTAATTGGTAGCGAATTGGAAGTTAATAGTCCTACGTACCTCCTTTGATGCGCAAACGCCCACATGTTCAATACCTGTACTTAAATATAGGATCAAATCTTCAGAATAAACATCTCACTTCATAGAAGAAAGGTTTTTTCCCGTTTAGTATAAAATGGCCCTGAACTGAATGCCATACAAGACACACAAGCTTTTGCAGCGATCGAGTTAAGAGTCAAGAAGAAAACTCCAGTAGAGGTAGGCAAAGCATGTTGTGTTATGGATTTCAATCTCGTTTTCAATCTGGTTTCAAATATCATATATTGTAATACAGCACTAAATTCGGACTTCATTTCTGGTCAAAATGGTATATTTCTAGAAGAAGCGCTATAGAAATTGACTGATTGATTGATTGATTGATTTAGACTTCAAAGGCCTTGATGGCGTTTTGTCCTGGTTCCGAGGCAATAAATCATGCCCCGTTTGAAGCATCATGTACTTGATTATAGACCGTGACGACAAAGACATGTATCGGATTGCCGTGCGTGCGGGAGTGCTCAAGGGGAAGTACTCGAGAAATCAGTTTGATCTTTGTGTGCAGAAGCTTCTGCAGGAAACTGACGTCTCGAAAGATGAGGAAGTTGCTCTGCGTACCGCAGTGCAAATGGAATCGTTATGTGGTGGTCAGGGCTTCGTAAAATGTAACTGCGCTGGAACTGGCAGATGTCAATCAAATCGATGTAAATGCTACAAAGCTAAAGTGAAATGTAACAGTAGATGTCATGCAAATCTATCATGCGACAATAAGGCTTGATTATTATACGAACGGTTGATGTCATACGACATTATGTGACAATTATTATAAGACTTAACAGATGTACGTGCACGAACTTCTTTTAAAACATGCTAGAGTTAATAAAATTTTGTGTCAGCTGTCAGCTCTTCAGGATATGTCACTCTGTCTTTGAAAGCTTTCAGGGAATGTGTATAGAAATCACTTGAAGATTTCAGGGAATATGTATATACCCTGGTTTTTTCAGGGAATGTATACATTCCCTGAGTGAATCAGGGAATATACATATTCCCTGAAATTTTCAGGGAATATACATATTCCCTGAAAATACACATTCCCTGTAACATATATATATATATATATATATATATTCGTTTATTGAGGTCTTGCTGACAAACCGCAGCCAGTTACATACAAAAAGAAGCAAAGGAAAAAGAAGAAAGAAAGAGAGAAAATAAATGCGATAGTGCTAGTATGGAGTAATCAGTCACATTAATCTGTAGAAGGCCTAACGGAGTGTCTATATATAGAAATGAAGTTTCTATCGTCTTTTCTCGGAAGTTCGAAGTTGTGGGGTCGAGGGCGTGGACCATACGGTAGATTGATCCGTGGGGAAGCTGTACAGGACGTGTTCATCGCGAAGCATGACCGCTGGCAATATCCGTCCCTCCATGTCCTCCACGGGCGCCGCTACATCAAACACACCAGGAGGCAAAAGGCCCATATGTTGCATCTTGTGATGAAAGCGTTCAAGCTTTGATCAGTCTTTGGTTGTCGTCAAGCCCCACCAGACATGTGCAGCGTAGAGTAGGCGCGCCGTGGTTGTGGCTTTAGACACGTCGTGAATGGCGGCTGAGGGCGGTCCATGGGCTCTCAGAACGCTCAGGGCGTAGAGAGAGGAGGGACTGGTCGACATGATGGGTTGCGCACAGATATTTCGTGATAGCTACTCCCATCATCACCATGGAGTCAACCCTCTCCAAGCCAGGAAGAAGCGGGGGAGGGGCACTCGCCCCGGCTGCCGGGTGAACACCATCTTCATGGATTTGGAGGCGTTAAGCTTTACAGTGTTCTGAACCGCTCTGATCTCCAGAGCAGCAAGCTCCGACGCCAACGGGCGGGGACGATGAGATGTCATCCTCAAAGTTGACGATTTTTATTGCTGATTAACTGGGTGCAGATCTGAGGGGGTGACGACGAAGGCTGGAGGGCCCAGGCTGGATCCCTGGACCGCGCTGGAATTGATGAATGCAGGCTCGGATAGACACCCACCATAGTGTGTAACATGGCTCCGTCCCAGCAGAAAGTCGACCAGCCAATTGTAGGTGTTATCCGGCAGGTCGAATAGAGATAACTCCTGGGCCAGGACGGAGTGTCGGACGGTTTTGGACGCCTTGGAAAAATCAAGGGAGACGAGCGTGACATTGTCGGCAGACATCAGGTTGGAGGTGATTTGCTGCAGCATTGATACTGGTGCTGCAGTTGTTGAGCCCGACGGTCGGAAGACAAACTGATCGTTTAGGAGGTGAGACGTAGGTGACGGTCGGAAGACAAACTGATCGTGTAGGAGGTGAGACGTAGGTGACGGTCGGAAGACAAACTGATCGTTTAGGAGGTGAGACGTAGGTGAGGCACCGAAGGCTGGGTACAGGTGTGCCCGCACGATCTCAATCTCGACCAATCGGGGTAGGATCAGGAAATAGGCCTGTAATCAGGGGTGTCATCGGCTGGTCAACTTTTGGCCCAGGGTGGATGATTGCCTTAAATTCCCACTGAATCGACACGTCCATGGGACGTGCGCACAGGGAGGTTGATTAGATATGTAAGGACTACTGAGTATGTTGGAGCTGTCGACCTCAAGCACCATGCTGGCAGGCGATCAGCACCATCGGTTGTATGGTGCACCCAGTCAAGCATGCATGTTGAGGACTCTTGTTTCCGTTGTAAATTCACGGTTGAAGGCCGCTGTAGACTTCTTAGCACGCCGCGTGTACCCGCCATACGTCGATTTGTGCTGGCCTAATGGGAGTTGAAATCGTCAGGAGAAAAGAGCACACTTATGCTCATTACCACCTTCCCTTTTGTGAGATCATTAACACGTCTCCACAATTCCTGAGCCCCTCTCGGGGATCAAATCTGCGCAGATGGCTCTCGTAATACGCTCAGTACACATTCCCACCCGCCGCGCGAGGCGTCTTCAGTTCGCCCCGCTCTCCTCAGTCTGTTCTTCCTCCTTAGGAGTAGTCTGCACTCGGTTGTGAGGAAGAACGGGCCTGCAGAGGTGATCATGGGATGCACTCTGTCGAAGTGACCGAAAACCTCGTGGTAGAAATGATCCCAGGCTGTCTGAGGGTCTTCGATGCTAAGGATGTCGGACAGATCAACCTTGGAGAGGTATCTGAACAGGGATGTTGTGGCGTCTGCCTGCGAAATGTAACGTGCAGGACGTTTGTTTCGGCTGCCGACCAAGCCATCGGAATTGGTGACGATTACCTTGTGATCTGTTTTCACAGACGAGGCAAGGATTTTTGTCCGCGTGTAGCATGGTTGTAAGACAACTAACCTGTCCAGGATGTTATTGCCACGGGTAGGCTGGTGGACGAGAGGGATGAGCCCTGAGCTTTGTATCACGTCACTTTCCTCCAGGGCGTTTAGGTCACCTCCGAGTATAAGCAGCGCACGAGGCTCAGACAGTCTCAACGAATCGCTCGAGCCAGGTGAATAAGATGGATTTCTCGTATATGGGCCTGGGGGGAGTAGGGGGGGGGTTAGATGACACCGACGTGTGTTTCTCCGTCTGGATGGGCAGTTCTAACCCGGAGCAACTCGAGAGCTCTGTCGTCATCTTCTTCTTTATGTTCTCTGCCCATCGGCAGGTTCGTATGACCAATGACGCCATCGTTCTCTGTCTTGTGCTCTTCTCTTCAGTCCACTGTATCCTTCTTCTTTTGTCATCATCCAGTCTAGCAGCATTGCCCTCGGTCTTCCTCGCGTCTTTCTCCCCTCCATCCTTCCCTCCATGATGTCTCTTAGCAGTGTCTCACTCCTTAGGATGTGCCCGATCCATTTCCTTTGTCGTCCACGTATAGTACTTATGAGTGATCTTTGTTCTTCTACCATTTGCAGGATTTCCTCGTTCGTCCTCCGTTCCACCCAGCTAACTCTCTCCATTCTGCGCCACACCCACATCTCAAAGGCCTCCAATCTTTTTATGTCGTCCTTCCTCATTGTCCATGTCTCGGAGCCGTACAGCACAACACTCCACACCAGTGTCTTCACCATTCTCTTCTTTAGATTCTTGCTTAAGGTTCCTCTCATCAGCTCTCCTCTTTTGTAAAATGCATCTTTTCCCATGGATATTCTTCTTTTTATTTCCTCGTGGCATCTTGCATCGTCTGTGATCACACTTCCTAGATAGCAAAACTTCTCCACCTGTTCTATTTCTTGTCCGTTTAGTGTGATCTTTATTGTTTGTGGTATTATACCGCTTCTCTTGCTTATCTTCATTACTTTTGTCTTCTTTACGTTTATTTTCATTTCATATTCCAGTGATACCGTATTTAGACGATCCATCATCCTTTGTAAGCCCTCCTGGCTAGTTGCCAGCATCGCCTGGTCATCTGCAAATCTCAATGCCTTCACCCTTCTTCCTCCTACCTTTATCCCCTCCTCCATATCGTCTAGCGTTTCTCTTATGATCTCTTCTATATAGATGTTGAATAGGATTGGTGACAGTGGGCATCCTTGTCTTACCCCTCTTCCTATTTTTCCTGGTTCTGAGTATTCTCCATCAACTCTTATTTTCACTCTTTGTCCCATGTATAGATTACCTATCAATCTTCTTTCTCTCCAATCCACCCCTTTTCTTCTCAGTATTCCCATTAGCTTTCTCCAGTCTACTCTGTCGAAAGCTTTTTCATAGTCGACGAAGCAGATATATATGTCTTGGTCATGTTGGATGCTTCTTTCTGCTATTATCCTCAATGCTGCTATCGCATCTCTTGTCCCCTTTCCCTTTCTAAACCCATATTGGTCCTCTCCCAAGCAATTTTCTGCTTCCGCCTTTGTCTGCAGTCTCTTTGTTATAATTCTTAGCAGGATTTTTGATGCATGTGTCAGAAGGCTTATCGTGCGATGGTCTTCGCAATTTGTTGCATTCTGCTTCTTCTGTATTGGTATAATTATTGTCTGCAGGAAGTCCTTTGGCCATTCTCCCGTGTTGTAGATGTCCCGGCATAGCTGCACCACCTCGCTCATTGCCTTCTCTCCAAGATTTCTGAGTATTTCTATTGGGATGTTGTCAATTCCTTCCGACTTCCCATTCTTCATGTCCTTAATTGCAGCCAAGACCTCCTCTCTCATCACCTCCGGACCCATGCCGTCCTCCACCTGTGTTTCTTCCTGCTTCCGTTCTTGTTTCCTCATTTCTTCCTCGATGCTTCCACTTCCTGTATATAATTCCTCCACATATTCCTTCCATCTTTCCCTTATATCATCTGCGTCCTCCAGTAGTCTGCCGTCCTTGCTCTTGATTGCACCTCCTCTTCCTGTATTTTGCTTCTTGCTTAGTGATTTTATTTTACCGTACACCAAATCGCTTCGCCCCTGTTCCTGCAGGAGTTCCAGTTCTCTGCACTGCTCCTCCCACCACATTTCTCTTGCTTTATCCGTTGTTCTTCTCAGCTGGTTGTTAAGTCTTCTATATTCCTGTTTAGCCTCCTCTGTACTTTGATGTTTCCATTTTCTTCTCTCCTCCATGTCTTTTATCATCTCTGTTGTTACCCATGGTTTACGTGGTTCGTTTCCCTTTTGGAATCCTATCGTTTCAGTCGCCTCTTTCATCAATGCCTCTTTTAGGTTCGTCCACCTCTCTTCTGTTTTTGTTCCCTCTTTTAGATTTTCTACTTTTTCCTCTAGGTTCTTCGATACTTCTCCCATCTTTGTTTTTATCATTTCTTTGTTCCACTTCATTTTCTTCACTCTTTTCTTTTTGATGAACTTAAGTTGTAGGCTCACTGTCATAGCCACCATGTTATGGTCTGTATCTGCATCTGCCCCGGGAAGGGCTCTCGCATTCTTCACACTATTTCTGTACCTCTGCCTTACCATTATGTAATCCAGCTGGTATCTTTCCCTGTCTCCTGGTGATTTCCACGTGTACCTTCGTCTTTTTTCCTGCTGGAACCATGTGTTCGTTATTACCAGTCTTTGCCTTTTGCAGAATTCCATTAATTTCTCTCCTCTCTCATTTCTCTTCCCCAATCCGAATTTCCCTATTATACCTTCCTGTTCGCCCTCTCCCACTACTGCATTCCAGTCTCCCATTACTATCACATAATCCGTACCTTTGATGTCTTCTAATCCTCTCTCTATTTTCTCATACATGTCATCCACCTCCTCTTCCTTATGCGCCGACGTAGGCATATACACCTGTACTATTGTTATGTCTACTGGGTGTGCATGTATTGATACTATTATCATCCTATCTTCGACTCTTTCTATTTTCGTCACACATTTGGCTGTTTTTTCTGATAGAAGAATTGCTACCCCGTTTTGTCCCTTGTCTCCTCCAGTGTGGACAACCCTATAGCCATCACTCACGAAATCTCCTCCCTCCTTCCATCTTACCTCTGCCAAACCTAGTATGTCAAGCTGCGCTCTTCTCATTTCTCCTATGACGTTCGCGAGCTTTCCTGGTCGTGCCATTGTTCTTATGTTCCAGGTCCCTATTTTTAGCCTTTCCTTTTCCGTCTCCGTCCCTGTTTTGAAGGCTTTCGCTTGTTGACGACCGAGGAAGCCTTGTCTTCCCCTGCCGAACGCGACTCTCCCCAATGTCTGGTTTGAATCGTTAACGTTGTTATCTGAACTTCTTATTGTCGTCATTTTTCATTTTACTCGAGAGACCGCAAAAGCTATTAAGGGTTTTACTAAGCGATACACGATCGAAGGAACTGGTGGAATCGACGTCACGTCTTTTCTCAACACCGTAAGACCGCAGGTAGTCAGTCTGCTAACGAAATGTGATATTCAGACGCTGTATAATCGTCACGTACCAGGATGGCAAATATACAGGGAAGGCGATCTCGTCGAAACATGTCTTGTGATGAGCCGTCCTCTTGGACCGTCACTCCAAAAGGGCGTTCGTGAGGATGACATAAATCGGCCCAAAGCGCAGGCCTGTTGCAGTACGGACTGCCTCGTCATTTAGCCTCAGTCTGCAAGCGCTTATTATTATTATTAATATTTTATTATTATTACTAACAGATAAATTATAATTTGCAATATTATTGTATTTATACAATAAGATCAAGTTCAGTATTATCCAAGTCCTGCTTCCTGAGGTCATAGGGTTAAAAGGTCAACTGGCAGCAGAGTTCGAATCATAGTTCGGGAATTCGTGACTTTTGGTGTTAAAATTCGTAAAAATTCGCGAATTTTTGGTCTATTTTAAAATTCGTAAAAATTCGTAACAGTTCGTTGGGCCATTGTTGGGCTATTGACAGTGGCGTTTTGCAAAAACAGCGTAAGCAACAACAACAAGAAATGTCATGATTTGTTGTGTTAAGCTTCTGCTTAGAATTTAATGTAAAATTCAATATACAAGTTTATTAGGGCCTACGTAACGAGTTAATTTAGTTTAAATCTAATTTCTTAAAGATGAAAGAACATGGACCGTAGTGTAAGTATGTACCGGGGTAGTAATTTTAGAGGAGACGGAAAGGGTAATCCAAAAATACAGTGTTAGTGAATGACTTTGTTGGTTGTTCTGCCCGAATTCGGGAGCATTTGCATGGCGAAAATACAGAAACCAGAGTCGAGTGGAAGCAGTGGGCTGTTCCTGACTCAGAATCAGAGGACGATGAAGTAGATGACACAGCTCGGTGAACGTTGTCAACCCTTTTTAACCATATTTGATTTCAAGCTGTGTAAGTGACTGACTGGTCACACTGGAGCTAGGGCACTGGTGGTTTTTCGTTCTGCTGACTGACGCTCACAGTCACACGCCCCAACTATGATAGAAATCGAAGTTCAAGACTCCAAGTAGAAGTTCAAGACTCCAAGTAGAACAGTAACTGAATATCAGTGCTATTGTGTTGGTAGTCGGCTATCTTTTACGGCTGATTGATTGATTGCCTATGACATTGAGGCCTACTTGCTTAAAAAGTTGAAAAGTAAACAAATGAAATTCGTTGCCATGGCAAAGAATTCTATTACTTTATTATTTCGTGAATTTTTAAAATTCGTAAAATTCGTAAAATGCGAATTCTCGAACTGTGGGTCGAATATTATTATTATTATTTCTATTATTATTTCTATTTTTTATTATTAGTAGTAATAGTATTAATATTAGGCCTATTCATAGTATTAAGAAAACTTATTAGTATTAGTAATAGCAGTAGTAGGTCCTACTAATAGTAGGCCTATACGTGCATGATAGTAGTACAGTTTAAATATTAGATTAGAATAGATACAGGGAAGTTTCCAGATTGGATTGGATTAGAAGAAAAGCAGTTCCTTAAGCTACCCGCGCGAGGCAGCCTTGGGTATGAAGTGTTATAGCGACATCATTTTCTTACCCTTGGCCTATGAGGTCGGATGGCCGGTTCTCTTCCGCGCAGTCTCATCTTCCGACCGACAGTGTAGGCTACTTACTATTGCTGAGTTGTCTAGTCCCCGGAACCGCCGCCGCTAAGCCCTCAAGTCGAAACCAGTCGCTTATAAGCTATCGACTGCTATAGCGACTTCGTTCACGTTAATATTTTGCTTTTTCTTTTAATCGCGGTCTCCCGAGTTTCGATTTTTGACGAAGACATCAACAGCAGGACAGGAGCAACACTTGCGTATTATTTATGGGGCGCGGTGGCTCAGTGGTAAGTTCGGCGCCTTGTGACCGGAGGGTTGAAGGTTCGAATCCCACTCTAGCCGCTGCGTACGGACCTTGGGCAAGTCCTTCACTCGCAATTGCTCGTGGCGCTTCGGCGTGAAAATTCCGGCACAGTATCAAATGCTGTAGTCGGGAGCGCCTCTGAGTAGTAGTTGACTTCGAGAGACGCTATAGAAATATCCGGAATAAATAAATAAAATAAATAAAAAGTAGGAGTCACAGTGCAACAGACTAACGGTCTAACAATCGGTCACCCGTTCTCTACTACTATTACCTGCCTGAGTAATGTCTGTACCTTTGCATGACGTCACGTTAAAGTTTTCATCGAAAATGGCGTCTGTACTGGCGAACGTAGCGTTGAAAATACGCTGGCTTCAAGTCTACGGCCAGTCGACTAAGTCGTTAAATTAGTCGCTAACTCATCAATATCAGTCGGTAATTCCTTAGCGACCGACTTCAGGGACTAGTGCAGATGGGGCAAGAACCTCGAAGCAGAGGCTTAGAGTTTTTATTGTACGTTGGCTTCTGAATTTCGGTCCGTTTTTCTAACCTGTGGAATTCGTCCAATTGTCAATTTTCAACTGTGGTCGAAGCGTTTCGACCTGGAACATTCCGCTTTGATGTTTCATGACAAAATTCGCGTCGGCGTCATACCATCGCTCATCCTAATGACCTGGTAAAGGCCTGATCCCGTGACCCTACAGGGAAAAATTGGCGAGGAATCGTTTTTGTGTATGGTAATCAGATCCGCAGAACTTGGGGCCAGACGCTTAGCGACGCAAATCGACAAATAAACAGAGACACACAAACACATACACAGACACACACTCATACATTCTTAAGTACAGACATAAGTACGCATATGCATACATACATACACATACTTACATACATACATACATACATACATACGTATATACAACATATATACTGGAATAATGGCAAACGTACATACATACATGCATACATACGTTCATACATACTCATACATACACACCTAGGCCTACATATATATACTCTAGCATATTATATAACCGTAGCCACAACCATGGTCCAGAATGAACAACATAAACATAAACATATTAACACCGTTACGTAGAGTGAATATATATTCATCTATAGTGAGTGCAAAAGGAAGCCCTAAAGAGACCGAAGTTCCGCTAACTGGGACCACCTACACAGTACATACCTATAGTGTGATGTTTGGTAGCGGACAGTTGACGCATGTATAAAACGTTCATAACAACTTATCATGTACATAACAGATAGTTTTTGTAAGTCGAAACCTATACCGTAACAAAATAAAGGAAGACGACTAACCCTGTCTAATTCTTTAAATCAATTAACCAAGACCATGACTGCTTTTTAAATAAGTTTTTAAAGTTGGGAATGAGACGAAGATGATGAGTTTGATCATTCCATATACTTGGACCGGTGTAAAGACTTCAAGCTACCCCCTCTTTCATATTACCTCCGGTAATCTTAAATCGATTTCATATTACCCCAAGGGGTAGCCTGAACGCGATTTCAAGTTACCCCTACGCTGTTCACATTACCCCCAATCTGAATTAGCTAAAATGATAAATTCTTATGCTTACAACTCATGATAAGTTTATTGAATAAAACACGTAAAACATGCAAGGCTGAAAGTTAGTCTCAATATCTGAAAAAATAAAACCATGCGTGTTAGCTGCCCCATTTCACGATAGGATAGACCTAACAGATTGTTGATTCGCATGAAATAAGCATTTATGGCTAATGCGTGGTATCTCGAAAAAAATAATACAGGCAGTTACCGTAACGGCATAGCGTTTACTTAATGTGCATGATTTGTATGTTTCACATGTAGTTGACGTAAGTGTGATCTACAGGAGAGATAAAATCGTAGGCCTATAGGCCTACATCATGCGCGGGCGAGGGGTTAAAGAGAGTTTAATGATAAACATTGGCAATTATTATTATATGAGATAGTCGAACATGGGCCCCTTTAATTTGAGGGGGTAATCTAAAATTGCTATACCACCTTATCGAAAATTTACGAGAATTTGTGCGAACAGATTCACTTCTGAATGAAGTTAAGTTTCTTGTGTTGTAGGAGTGGAAATCGGAGACTAGGTTGTAGAAATTAGTGTATGTACGGCATGGGTAACATACTGAACAGGTTTATATATGCATAAATTCGCTAATTAATAATGTAACGAACAGAAATGAGGCGGTCAAGTTTCTGTTTCGCTCCTCTCATTGGCCGCTTCCAACTAATGCATATTCATGACCAATGACGTCACTGTTTGCAAATGGGGAAATTCCAACGGACGTTCGTTTCACACTTAATTCAACGTAAATTTATAGGCCTATATACCGTAAAGGGTTGCTCTTTTAAACTAACTGCTTAAAATAGACTTTAAAAATTTACTTAGGTGGGGAACAGGCTGAAACAAACTTTCTTAACGGGTTTAAACGGACCAATTTACTTAGGCCGCGTATCTATTACCCTTTGTCACTGAAACTGAAATGTTTTGTCCCAATGTGTAAACATTTTTTATTTTGAAATGAGGCAGTGAACAATAAAACAAGTTGATTGATTGATTGATTGATTGATTGATTGATTGATTGATTGATTGATTGATTGATTGATTGATTGACTAGATTTAGGTGGCGATTAAGCTTTAACGAACGGGTTTAAACGGGCTAATTTACTTAGGCCGCGTGTCTAGTTGGATGCATTGCTTGATATATTTTATAGCACTAGATTTTCAGATTCTTTTTGAAACCGTCTTAGGACGGGCAATAATCTAGCTTTAAGTCGTTTAATTTGTTCAACTTTTTTAAAATAGTACTGGGACACATGATGCCACATTGTAAAAGTTAAAGGTGTGAATTCGACTAACTTAGATTCAAATATACAATGTATACTTATGCAAGCACTATATACCATAATTTTGTGTAAATAAATATATAGTTGAAGTATGCATGTATATTGGAGCCTTCTTTTTTCATATACACAGATGTATAGAAAATATGGAAGTATGGATGTTCTTTGGAAGGTGCTAAATTAAGTGCACTACCATACATTCATAACATTCTACACATACAATGCAATAGATACATACTATTATATTATTGTGTCCTTTCTCGTTCACGTCTAGTGGACTCCAAGGCTGCTGAGAAGGACATTGACATCACGTTATTTAAGAACCCGTTTATTAACACATTTTACAGCACGGCTCTATTCTTCAAAGTTATAGTCGAATTCACAGCAACTCAACAGGATCTATGCGGTCTTCTTCCAAACGACAACTCTCTATATTTTATATTTTCTTGAAGCACGCCAGTCAAACCAGTTAATATGAGCGTCTGACCAGCCAACCGTAACCAAAGAGTCACAGACAAACTTGAACACACCTTTAACTCAGATTACAATGCGGCATCGTGTGTCCGTAAACTATTTTCCACTACACTTCTAAAGGACACTATATGCCACACAATGCAGACTTGCAATACAATACATATGTATATATATGTGTATATATATAAGTATATATATGTATATATATACATATATATATATGTATATATATATATACCCAGTCTGTGTGTATGTCTTAGAAAATTGGAATTTACGATTACGAATATCTCCACAGGTAGCCAATGGCTGACAGTTAGTCGTTGTTGGCATTTATCCAGTGCCCATTAGTTCCTTTTGAATAATTCGGCTACTCGACCCATCCATTCCTCCGACAGATAATACCTGTCATCCTAAACGATTACTACCGTAGCATGCATGCAGTGTCCTCGACTCGACCGGATTCTGACCTTGCACCGGAACGGACAAGGCAACCTGGCTATGGCTGACTTGATTTGATAGAGCGCAGATGATGGTGCTGGTCTCCCTGACGCGGCTTTACTTTGGCGCTGAGATATTTCGAAGATTCACTTTATATTACATTACATAAACGAAACCCGCGTTAGCTGCTCCTCTGCCTCCTATCTCTGCATGGACAACCCTTCTGACACGACGCAGCGCTCGTGAA
This sequence comes from Allolobophora icterica, assembly GCA_963556255.1. NCBI lineage: Eukaryota > Metazoa > Annelida > Clitellata > Crassiclitellata > Lumbricidae > Allolobophora > Allolobophora icterica. Next base: position 54,395,540 of record OY744607.1, on the reverse strand, counting down.
CAAACTAAATGCCCTGAACAGCGACTTCTATCGTTTAGAGTCGCACAGGAAAGCCAGCATCGCGTCGATGAAGCTGCGGAGGAGGATGAACATCGGATTCATGCGGTCAAGCGTAACGATTATGGCGACATAAATAGGATGATGAGTGTAACCGTAATTGTAATTATGACTTACACGGCGCCGGTGTCTAATGCAAAAGGCATCAACCGATGGAGCGCCAAAACCAAGTACTTATCAGATCTGAAGACAGCTTATGGTGGATAAGCAATTTGCAAAGACGTAGGTCTAATAAGTTGAGAACGGGGTGCTCGATAGTGTAGTGGTCAGCGTGCTGGACTGTCAATCGAGAGGTCGGAGGTTCAAAACTCCGCCAGGACAGAACTTTGATTCTGGATTTCTGGTCCATCTGCACCCCCTAGCTTGGTTGAATGTCGGTACTAGGCCTATAGGTAAATTCGAGTACGTATATAATTATATGGAACTGTGTCTCATCCGAGAGTTTCTTAATTTAAATGACGCGTTGGTAGTATACTTAAGCGGAGGACATTGGCCTACGAGAGGTTCGCGAACGGTCAAGGAGACAAGGACAGTCTGTTGAGATATACTTCCACAATCGCCACCCTCCTTGACTCTGTCAATTTAGTTTTCAAACACTCAATGTATTAGGCCCTATATATATATATATATATATATGTACATATATATGTACATATATCTGTATATGTACACACATATGTATATATTAGATATACATGTATATGTATGTATATGCATATATATTAAATACACATGTATATATAAGATATATACATTACATATATGTTTATGCATTATATACATACATATATATTATATATGTTATGTATATGTATAAAATATTATTATATATCTGTGTATATAAAGATATGAATATATATATTTATATATACAACAATTTTTGTGCAGTGCTATGCAATACACTGATGCTTGCTTGCTCGACTGAATAGTTTTGACCGTTTATGATAATTTGCCGTGTTTTTTCTGTTCTCTGATACATGAATGCAATTTTTGCAAGTTTTTGCACGATAGGAGTTTGCCTGTCTGGCTGTCTGTCTGTCCGTGTACGTGTTTCTCTATCCCGTTGTTGTCTCTCTGTCTTCGTCTGTCTTTGCCCTATTCGTTGTCGTCGCTTGTGCCTGGATGCGTGTGGGTTGTGACAAATAAATGCTATCAACTTAGCTGACTTCTGCTCTCGTTTCAACTGATTAGTTAGGCCAAGCTGATTCAAAGAAATGTTTCACAGATTGTTTTTAGGTTATCTGCTTCAGATTTCCTTGAAAATGGCGCCGTAAAAAAAACTACTTAAATATATATCCACAGAAGACGCAAATAGAATACATGTGTATGTATCAGGAAAATTATTATTGCGCATTTTAGGGAACTTTGCAGTGCATTTAGTTGTGTTAACTTGCACTTTATAAATCTTCATAAAAAATATCATGATGATGATGATAATAATAATAATAATAATAATAATAATAATAATATTTCAATAACAGAGGTTAACTCAACTGTAGTCATGCAGAACGTCAATGACAATTTCACCTTCATGTACTCCAAGCTTAAATTTTAAATCACTGTTAATATCTTATTTACCTCGGGCGACAAAAAAATAATAATAATAATATAATAATAATAATAATAATAATAATATAATAAGACAGTTACTGTACAAGTCCTTTTCTCACAATTGCTTAGCGCCATCGATGTTCTGTCGTATAGTCACATGCACTTCTCAACTTTGGAAGGGGGTAATGTCAAATGCAGTATTGTATTAATAAATGTGTCATAATGATGATGGTGGTGGCTAATTCTCAAGTATCGCTAGCACATACATTTCTTTGTCATAGCACTGGAAATATATACTGTATTATTTATTATTTCATTATTACTATTATCGCTTTAGACTGTTGTAAGCTGTGATGCGGTGTGTCATCCTTCGTTGATTTGTAATAAATGAATTCATATGATGATGATGATGATGATGATGATGATGATGATGATGATGATGATGATGATGATGATGATGATGATGATGATGATGATGATAACAGTGATGGGCACTAAACTATTTTTTAGTTAAACTAAGACTATTTTGCAACTAAAAAAATAGTCTAACTAAAGTTGGCAACTGCTTTTGGAAATTAGTCTAAAAAAGTAGTTAAACTTTTTAAAACTTTTTCATACTTTTTACGACAAACATTTTCACAATAACAGAGGTTAACTCAACTGTAGTCATGCAGAACGTCAATGACAATTTCACCTTCAAACTTTGTAATGTGTACTGTTCTAGCATACAGTTACAGGCGTTTTCAGTACGATCTAACGGACTCCCTCCATATCCTTTGCGGACTCATCTTGGTCCGCGGATCACAGTTTTGAAAACGCTGGACTAATTGACTATTTAGTAATGATTAATAATGAATGATGACATGTTACCTCAATGTGATGTGGTTCAGAAAGTTGGTTGTAGACGTAATATTTCCAGAGATCCTTTTATTCACATAAAATTGACATTTTACAGTGATGTTCTTACACTTCTTTCAGTTTTTACCTCAGTGAAGCAAATAGTGACTAATAAACTATTCATTTTACTGATGTAGCCTTTAATTCAAATCGTTGCTACAGACTCAACCCACATATTATAAAGAATAATAAAGACAAGGAACAATGTTGTTATTGACACTGCACCTTACTACTAACTGTATTCTATGCAGAGGCAATACCAATGCTAATAAATAAGTAAAACGTCGCATTGAGTTGTTGGCAGTGTTCAATGTTCATTGCGGAAAAATAGTTGCATATTGCTGAATTTTTTAGTTTAACTTTTTAGTTAGCAACTAAAATTTTTTAGTTAAACTATGGTTTTAGCTAAACTATTTTTAAAGTTAAACTTCATCCTTAACTAAAAAAAATTAGTTAAACTAAAAGTTAGCAACTTTTTAGTTAGCTTTGCCCATCACTGAATAATAATAATATTAAATTAATTCTACTACTACTACTACTACTACTACTACTACTACTACTACTACTACTACTACTACTACTACTACTACTAATAATAATAATAATAATAATTAATAATAATAATAATAATAATAATAATAATAATAATATAATAATAATAACAAAAGCACCAATAATGTCGACCATGAATTTTGAGGGTTTAAATTTATGCCTTGTTAAAAATGTCAGCAATTCCATTGTGCTCAGTCTTAAGAACGACTTCCGTATCAAA
>OY744607.1:54328353-54390853 GCA_963556255.1 Allolobophora icterica | reverse complement strand
TTTTGTTAACCACCACACACATACATATGTACATACACACATGTATACATAATAGGTCTGTTACTGATTAAAAAAATTAATTGATTAATCTCCTAAATTTAACTGCGATTAATCAATTTAATTCGGTTAATTTGGTATCTGTTACGTAAAGTTGGAAAAACTTTAAAATGTAGTTACAGTCAGTTGCTACTTTCTGTCAACAAAAAACTTCAATCGTTCCACATGCTAAAGTTCAGATTGTCAAACTGAAAAATGTAGTCAGTAGTTACTGCTTTCTGTCTACAAAAAGTTCAATAGTTCCACATGCATACATATGCACATGCATACATATGTATCTATGTGCATATGTATGTATGTGTGTATGTATGTATATGTATGTGCACATGTATCTATGTGCATATGTATTAGGGTGGTTCTGACTTCCATGGGAAAAAATTAAAATTGTTTTTTCTTGGCTTTCCGCTTTTAGTTGTGTTCCAATGAATATAAAAGAAATTTGTGCAAAGTTATAGAACATTATCTTGTCATTTAGGGGTAGCTCAATAACATTTAAATTTGACATAAAGGTATTTTAACAGAAATTTTTCCATTATCCATCATTTTTAATATTTTCTTTACCTAATGAAACAACAATGTTTAATTGTTGTTATTATTAAGTGAACTAACTGTTAAAGTAGTAGTTCTAAATAATATTAATTAATTAGTATGACTTTATGTTATTATGTAATAATAATATATGGCTCACAAATCATTTGCTGAAGTTTATTTTGACTTAAGCATTTCTTTCTTGCATTCTGGAAAGTTGCTTCAGTGATCATGCACTACTTGAAACAGATATTATTTCTGGTTTTCTTTGTAATTATGGAATTGTACTCTTCAATCAAAGCAACTCCTCTTTCAGCATTGTCATTTACAACTTGTAGATGAAGAATAATTTCTGAGGCAACTTTGTAATCATCTTGAAGTTCCCATGTTTCAGGACCGCTTTTCAGGAAATCACTTGAGATTCTTAGCCAGTCAAAAAATAGCATAGAGTTCATTGCATGTTCATTATATGTTCATGACCACAGATTTCTGAACATTTACCTACATTCTCTTAGGAGGATCATCTTGGCCTGGTCGCTCATGTAAAGCTTTCACCATTGCTCGTTTTTACTTGGCTGTCAATGCCAAATCAAAACAAGCCAAAGCCACGAGCTCCTTATCCCAACATCAGATAAAATGACAGGTGGTCAACCAAATGTTTGCCTGTCAGATCCGGAAGGAATTATCATCCAAGTGCACAACCAGTGTAGATGATGTAGTTGTTTTAAATATATCTTTTAATTTCTTAGCAGTTTCTTCCCGATATTGTTCTCGTTCTCTAAGTATTGAAGAACGGCTGATTTTCAACTCCTCTACATTGTGGCCTAGACTCTGAGCTGCAGCTGCTAACACGTATGTTGCCTTCCTGTTACTTAACTTTGTCCTGTCCAAAGCTGCTGCCAGTCTTGGTGTCACAATATTTGTTGTTAGTGGCTTTTTTAAAGGAGTTTTCCTTTTCACTAAATTTACACTTTGACTGCCACCATCTTTGCATTTTTCAGTTGAATCATCATTACTAGAGGTTTCAAGAATAATTCTCTCATTCATGGTTTCCAAATATTGATCTTCTTTCTGCTTTCTCTCCATGCTTGATCTTTGCCTTTTAGTTGCCCTCATTTCTTTTGAAGTAAGTACCATATCAACTGGTCCCATACAACAACGGTAACCTCTTTCTCTTTGGGCAAGCAGACACTCTTTATCCTCTTAGATTTCGATTATGTTTAAGACATCCAAGTGAGCAATGTCAGATAAATTTTCTAAGGCATCAACAAATTCTGTTTAATTTTTTTTGCTGAGTCTCAGTTTTCCTGTTAACATTTTTCTTCAATTTTATCCAATAATAATTACTAATTGTAACTGTAATCGTAAAACTAAAACTCTATGTTTTGGATGCACAGTAATTAGGCTATGTTAGACAAGCTCTGACAACTTCAACCTCATTGAGCTACCTCTAAATATTGCTCAAATCAGCTCATATTTGGCCAGATTTATTTTAGTATGTACTAGAACAAGATAATAAGCGGAAATAATAACATTTCAAAATTTCAGATTTCAGAACCACCCTAATATGTATGCATGTGTGTATGTATGAATGTATGTTTGTACAGATAACGTGTACATATTAATGACCTTCAACTATAGACAGCATGTGCCCGAACTTGGCAACCTATTTCAACATGTCTAAAATAAATTAGAGATTATATTGGACTTGAACTGTGTTAATCAAGTTTCTCTCCTGTTGAATCGAGTAAAGTGCTGGTAAGCTCCTGATTGTAGAACTGGTCAATAGCTCACCTCCTCCCCACTTCGCATCAGTTTAAGAACAGGTTTAAAGCACATCTTATGTCTAAAATAAACTAGAGATTATATTGGACTTGAACTGTGTTACGCAAGTTTCTCTGCTGTTGAATCGAGTAAAGTGCTTGTAAGCTCCTGATTGTAGAACTGGTCAATAGAAATGTTTCGCTGCCAAACAAACTAAAGAAATTTTTTAAATAAACAACATTGATGGTCATGTTTCATATTTAAAATCTGTGTGAAATATAAATATTGTCAAAACGATGTGTAATTGCTAATCATTGCATAAATTAGACTGACTGTTACACACTTGTATTAGGGCTACCTTGTTAGCGGAACCTTAGGTTCCTTAGGGTATTACCCTTTGTCACTGAAACTGTATGTAAACAGTATACATGTAAACATTGTTTACTTGGAAATGAGGCAGTGAACAATAAAATTGATTGATTGATTGATTGATTGATTGACATGCTAAAGTTCAAATTGGAGACAGTCAGTAAGTTGATACGTTTACAAGCGATTTGTTTGAATCACGGTAAGCGAACTGTTTATTGCAATGAAGACAGTTAATTTTGTCGCCATCTTCAACTTTTTCGTCAGCATTTGCCTTAAATGCAAAATGATTGCTTAATTTTCCTCTCAAACGTTTCACATTGTCATTGTTCACCATATTGTTTACTCCAGAAATGGGCCATTCGACATCATGAAATAATTTAGAAAATTAATTGAACAAGCCAAAGTTAATCGATTACAATTTTTAAGGATTAATTAATCGTTAAAATCCGGAACCCTAATACATAGACATAGGTACATATGCACATGCGTGCATACTTGCATACCTGAATGCACGCACACATACATTCATGCATGCACACATGCATAAAAGCATGCAGTCATACATATGTACATACCTACATATATACATACATGCATGCATACATACATAATGATATAATAAAGAATATACTTACACTTGCTTTCATATATACATACATACATACCTGCATACATTATTATTATTATTATTATTATTATTATTATTATTATTATTATTATTATTATTATTAATGAGCTTTTATATAGCGCCCCTTCAAGGTTATCTACTCAGGAGCGCTCCTAGTCCAACCACGGCTAAAGAGAGTAGTTTTTAAGTTTGCAAGAAACAAGGTAGAGTGAGTCATAGGGACCAGGCGAAGTGCAACAGGAAGGCCATTCCAGGTTACAGGTCCAGCGACCGAAAAAGAACGTCGCTGCATAATGGCTGTCCGCGTGCGGGGGACCAATAGCTCGGCCTGGTCAGCCGAGTGAACAGCAGATCTCCGCAAGACCCCCAAGGTAGAGCGACACAACTCCCGCAGGTATGGGGGAGCAAGTCCCTCTAGACAACGCCTAACCAGTGCAGAGACCCTATAGGCGATCCGCAGCGGGAAAGGGAGCCAGTGCAGAACATCCCGCATATAAAGAGAAACCTGGCCAAATCTGGGGATGCGACCAATAAGACGTGCGGCTGCACGCAAAACCCGGTCCAAACACCCAAGGCGGGCAGCTGGGAGGCCAGCGTAAAGGGCGCTACAGTAGTCCAGACGGGAAACCACAAACGCATGGACAAGGGTAGAAGCAGCTGCCTGCGTCAGAGTGCGGGAGACTACCCTTAACTGACGAAGTTGATAATAAGAGTCCCGACAAAGCAAATTAATATGTCGCATGAATGTGAGCTCTTGATCCAGAATTACACCAAGATCCCGTACTGAAGAGGCAAATGAAACCCAGGGAAATTCAAGTGCCAGACCCTCAAGGTTAATTTTTGCAAGCTGTTGGCGCGTACCAAACTAGATATATTGGGTCTTTGCCGGGTTTAACCGTAGACGGTTTGAGGACATCCAGGCCTCCAAATTCCCCACGACTCGGGCGATCTCTCGAACTGTGATTGTGTGTGTGCATGTGTATATACATGCCATACAGTATAAATGAATGCATACATAAGTATAAATGAATGCATACATAAGTACATAATTTACTACTACTTATAATGCTATAAAAATGGGTTAGTATCGAAAGAGCGACATAGCGAAAGAGTGACACAATAATAAAGCGACAAATCAGAGAGCAATTTTATAAGAGCAACAGAAATATTGCCGATTTGAAAGAGCGAATAACAAAAGAGTGACTTTAACAAAAGAGTGACAAATCGGTTAATATCATAGTCCGTTTGTTGAGGAATATGTCTTGTATTCATAGCCAGAAATAACTGACTATTCACATTGTTTATCAATGAGTTAAATGAGTTTGTTCTATATGCAAGAGAGTTGTTTGAAGAGTTTAAGAGGATTACAATTGTTGAGGGGAGACCCGAGCACTATAACTCTCGAGGAGTACCTTCGAGGGATCGCCCACAATATGCACTTGACTTCATGTCATAGATTGCTAGAAAAATAAAACACTGATGACACTTTAGTATATTTATTAGACTCATAACCTAGATGTAGTGTTTAGACTCGAAGCCTACATTTATTGCTTTTGAACGAGTACATAAACATTTTTGTCGCTCTTTTGAATTTTGACTTCATTTCTTAGGTTGTCACTCTTTGGATTTGGTATTTATGTCACTCTTTTGATATGTTGCTTTTTCTTTATGTCGCTTTTATGAACGGATCCCACAGAAATTGTCATAAGAGGTCGTCCATAAAAGACGTCCGAAAAATATGACCTACTTTGGACCCCTCCCTCCTTGTCCGCATTTGACCTTACCCTCCCTCCCTCCCCTTTGCGGACGTCCGCACGTCTTAGCCAATTTTTAATGCCATTATTTTTTACAAATATTCCACAGTACCTGTGCAATCTTAAGTGAGAGTTCAGGTTTCATATCGCAGGATGTGCAATAATAAAAACCTCTTTAAAGTAGCAGTAAAGGTTATAAATACCGTGCAAGTGGTTTCAGGCAATCACTTGAACACTGACCTTTTCGTCTTTCGGGGAAGGTTGAAACAATGTGGTGTTTAAAAAACTATCAAATTTAAAAGTTTAGATGCGGACGTCTGCACTGATCATAACCCTCCCTCCCCTTGTCCGCATTTGTCCGCATTTCGATGACCCTCCCTCCCCTTCTCATTGCGGACGTCCTTTATGGATGACCTCTAATTACAATTACAATACATCATACATGTATAAATGCCAGTCGTACATTCATACATACATAATGCACAAATACACACATATATACATATATATACATGCATACATATATATATATATATATATATATACATGCATGCATACATACGTACATGCATCCATATATTAATACAGGCCGACAGAGAGCGTTTCATGAACGGTGAAACGAAGAATTGCTGAGCTTGGCCCTGTGGCCGCGCGTAGCTGTGTCACAGCGGCCTTGCCTGAAGTCCTTAAAAGCGATGGTCCATTGGCCTGTGTACTTCTAGTTTTCATCTCTTCAGACGCAGACCACACGCAAGCCACCGTCGTCAAGTCGTTTCAAAGGTAACTCTGCCGCCGCTAGTCTATGTTGAAACTATCTACTTTGTCGTACCCGGTAACCTATCAATTCTATGATAGAAAACTATTTTAACTGAATGAAAATTAACTGATCTTGCCGTGTATTTAGTTATATAAACTTGCACTTTGTAAATCTTCATATAATGATGATGATGATAATATTAAATAAATAAATAATGAGTAAATAAATTATAATAGTGATAATAATAATAATAATTCCGCTGATAATATGACGTAGGCTAACCTATTAAATCTGTAATAGAAAACTATTCTCTTTGGCCGAAAATTAACAGAGAGTCAGCCTAGGCCCCTATGTAGTTACTGCATAGGCTACCTCTCCGTTATACGGTCCGATCTTCTGATCACGGCTTGATTTTGGTGTGCTATCGATTGGTGCCTTGTGCATTATACTTCGACGCGTTAGAAGTGCAAGATTACAGTTGCAATTCTGCAGCTAATTTTTGTGAGAACTAAGACTTTGGCGTAGCCTATTGCTTCTGTAATGGTAAACTATTTTAACTGCCGACAATTGAAGAAGAGGTGAGCAGTCTCTTAACCTAGTGCTGAGGCAGCCATGGTTAGCCTATGAAGTTTTAGCGACAGTGCAGAATTTAGACTTGGTGAGGCCGTAAGCTTAGAGGCCCCTTGTTAAAAAATTACACCAGAAGGTCTCACAAAAATTTAGAACATATGTGCCTTTTAATTGTTTAGTAGCAAGGTATTTAAAGTGAAAAATTTTAATTGTTTTCAAACGAATGTATTTACAGATTACTTATTTATCTTTTTTAAAGCCCCAACAAATTCTGAATTTTTTTGGAGCCTAAGCTGTAGCTTTTTAGCTTATGCCCAATACGGCTTTGGTTAGCGACTTCAGTTTCTTAGCCTCGGCATTTGAGTGCGGGTAGCCAGTCATCTCCTTCGCCGTTCGTCTTCCCACTGACAGTGTCAGTCAGTGTACTCCTCAGTGGTGTAGTGGGGCGGGAACGCCGTTCCCGCACTTTTTTCCATACTTACCTACCAAAGATTGCACTTTTTGCTACAGTTGCTACTTCAATTTCCAGGCGTTCCCCCACTTCATTTTTTAGGACTACACCACTGGTACTCCTTATATAGCTTAGTTGGGTAGGGGTGTAGATAGAGCAGAAATCTCGAACCAAGCCTTTACCCTGGCGGGAATTTGAACCCCCGACCTCTCGATTGACAGTCCAGCACGCTAACCACTACACTATCGGCCACCAGACAACTGACGTAGATTAAATTTATTGTTTGAACGCAGAACAGAAATAGAATTTATTAATATATATTTAATGTTTTTTAATTTAAAATTTTTTTCTTTATTAATTTAAATAAGTTTTTTTATTAATGGAAAAGGAGAGCCCATTAAGCCATACATGAGGCAGCCTCAGTATAAGGCGTCAGTGACCTCATATTTTTCTTAGCCTCGGCATATCCAGCGCCCTTTTGGTCATTTGGCATGGTCGTGTTACGGCGCTATAGAAATTGTCCGTGTTTTATATGAGGGAGTGCATGTGGCCAGCCCTCTCCCTATAGCCGCCTAATCTTCTCATGATGATTACGAAATATGATGATGTTGACGATGGCAATGCATTGCTTGTGTGGCGTATATTTAAAAACTACAACACAACATTTCTATTTAGGCCTACACAGCATTGACCTCTTCGCTGCGGATGACGAGTATGTCTCGTCATAGAAATGCTATTGCCATACGCGAAGGACGAGTATGTCTCGTCATGGCAATTACAGTTACCCATTTGATGCTCTAGTCACATGCCACACATATATATACATGCATACATACATACATATATACATACATACCATAGTTCGAGAATTCGTGACTTTCGGTTTTAAATTTGGTAAAAATTAGCGAATTTTTTGCCTATTTTAAAATTCGTAAAAATTCGTAAAAATTCGTTGAACCATTGTTGGGCCTCTTTTACATTGACAGTGGCGTTTTAAGAAACAGCGTAAGCAACAACAACAAATGTGGTGGTGGTGGTGGTGGTGGTGGTGGTGGTGGTGGTGGTGGTGGTGGTGGTGGTGGTGGTGGTGGTGGTGGTGGTGGTGGTGGTGGTGGTGGTGGTGGTGGTGGTGGTGGTGGTGGTGGTGGTGGTGGTGGTGGTGGTGGTGGTGGTGGTGGTGGTGGTGGTGGTAAAATTCGTGATGCTGCTGATGATGATGATGATGATGATGATGATGATGATGATGATGATGATGATGATGATGCTGATGATGATGATGATGATGATGATGATGATGATGATGATGATGATGATGACTCAGCTGATATACTTATTACTGAAATGCCTGTTGGATCGTTTTCTATGGCAGCGGTCAAGATCCAGAGAGGAAAAGAAGAGAGAATGGTCCAGCCAATTATTCCCGACGGGGTAACTCGCGAACAGTTGGAGTTGGTTCCGAAACCGACTGCAGTTGCTGTGGGCAACGGAGTGGAAAAGAAAGAGAAAGAGAAAAGAAAATCACATTTTGCCGCTTATCAGGACAGTAGGTGTTGCCAGTGTTGTCTTGTTTTACTGGAAGCTGATTGGCTGGAGTGATCGGGTGATAAAACTGGCTAGTCTCTTAGCATATGGATTGAATCTTTCAAAGTTCGAATGGTTGCATGGCGATTTAAAAGTGCAGTGTTCTTTCTGTCTGTGTATCTTTGTCTGTGTCTTTGTATATGTGTGTCTGCCTCTGTATCTTTGTCTGTGTCTTTGTTTCTGTGTATCTGCCTCTGCCTGACTTTGTATCATTGTGTCTGCCTCTGAATAATTGATATAATGACTGATTGATTGATTGATTCTCATATTGATTGTTTGACTGATTTATTGATCTATTAATGGATTGATTTATTGATCTATTAATGGATTGATTTAATAATTAAATGGATGGCTGAACAATTGATTTATTGGCTGAGTGATTGATCTAATCATTAATTGATTGATTGAATGACTGACTGATAGATAGATTGAGTGATCTATTGCTTCATTGAATAAAGGATAGAATGAATGACTGAACAAATGATTGATTGAATGAATGATCTATTGATGGAGTGATTGACTAATAAAAAAATTACCAAACAATTGAATGATTGACAGATTGATTGACTGCCTGAATGATGACAACAATTCTCAGTTCTTCAGTCAATTTGTCCTGTCTTGAGACAAAATCAAACTGTTGTCATCATGAGTCAAACCGTCATGTCATATTTCAGATTGTCAAGTCATCAGTCAAATTGTCGTGTCATATGTCTAACTGTCACGTCATGTATGTGTCAAACTGTTGTGTCATATGTCAGATTATGAAGTATCGAGTCAAACTGTCATGCCACGCGTCATTTTAATCGTTTAAACAGAGTGTCAGAGCTGTGTGACGCTAACAGTCAAGGCGTGTCATGACATACGTCGTGGTTGTCAGCAAATCGACGTCAAGAGTCGCCTTCGCAAGACTTTCTCTGTTCAGACTCTGAAGAACCGTCTTCCAATTCTCAAATGGATTCCAAAATATCGGTCAGCTCATCAATACACCTTACCTCACGTACAATTCTGGTTAGGTTAGATGAGGTGAGGTAAAGTAATTAAGGTGACGTCAGGTAGAAAAGGTATGGACTTTAGGTACAGTAGAGTAAATTTAGGTATGGTTTGGTATTGTAATGTACACTGAGGTAATGTATTCTAAGGTCTGTCCGTCTGTCTGTCTGAATTTATATGCATCTGTCTGTCTGTCTGTCTGTCTGTCTGTCTGTCTGTCTGTCTGTCTAGCTGTCTGTTTATCTGAATGTGTATGTCTCTCTGTCTATCTTTCTAGATCTGTATGTGTCTGTATATGTCCGTCCGTCCGTCCGTCTGTCTGTCTGTCTGTCTGTCTGTTAGAATCTGTATGTCTTTGTATCTTTCTATCTGTCTGAATTTGTCTGTCTCTCTGAATCTGTATGTCTGTCTTTCAATATGTTTTTGTATCTGTCTGTCTGTATGTATCTGTCTGTCTGAATCTATATGTCTGTCTGTCTGGTTTCTTGGTAGGTTGAGGCATTTGCAAGGCGATCTGATTGCCGGTTTTACGGTTGGTCTAACAGTCATTCCACAGTCGCTCGCCTACGCCAAGATTGCCGAATTGCCTCCACAGGTCAGAAGTTTCTTATACTCGGATCTTGCTAACTCCGGGACAACTAGTAGGGGGAAGTGGGGCAAAGGAATACACATTTCGTAGAGTCAAAATTTATATATCTAATCAATGGAAAACAATTCCGGTCCAAGTACAATTTCATGCTTCTACCATCCATAGACACCTTAGTAAGGAAAAAATTTGAAATTGTACAGATGTTTTTTTGGAAATTGTGATTTATTGGAAGCTATGCATGTATCACTTTACCCCGCCATTTGGGGCAAAATGAAACAGGCGTATCTGTTTGCCCCATTCACCGGGGTAAAATGATACGCTATTGTTATAATGTAGGCTACAGGTAGGCCTATCAAAACCAAACATACCAATTATACCAAACATAATTATTGTAATGACATTATTTCTAAATAGAGCTATACAGCGAAGTAAACATAGCAAAGTAGGCCCTAACTGAAAATGAAACTGTTCTTCTATGACAGTCTGCATGTAAAATAAACAAAGAGCAAAATAAACATGGCAAACTAACAGAACCTGAAACTGTTCTCTAGCCAAGAAAACTAACACTCGCCGCAAACAAAGTTACCATTGGCGTCATGTTTATCTGTGTCCGCGCAATCTTCATGGCACCAGTTCTTGCAGTGGTGGCACTGAATCCACTCTTCCACTGGTGGTTCGACGTAAGGTTCGGTACAAAAAATGCATTCAATATCAGATGTCTTCTTAGAAGCTGTTTTCAAACAGAACTTGGCAGCATACTTTGAAGCAGACCTGGAAGCTGACTGTGGAGCCGACTTTGAAGCTGACTGTTTAGCAGACTTTGAAGCAGACCTGGAAGCTGACTGTGGAACCGACTTTGAAGCTGACTGTTTAGCATACTTTAAAGCAGACCTGGAAGCAGACTTTGAAGAAGATTTTGAGGAAGACTTGGAAGTAGACTTTGATGCACACTTCGAGGTTGACCTTTTTTGCATTGCAGCTTCCTTTTTTTGTTTCTTAATGTTATCACTCTGAAATTTGTCAACAAGGATGTTTTTGAAGGGTGAACTTGTTATGATCTCCGATTTCTGTGCTATCCTTTTTCTACCATTACCCTGACCAGAGAATGCTTTAGGCAATGGTGAAATATCAAAAATTGATACTCTTTGAACTGTTTGCAATTGAGATTGTTCAAGTTCAAGTTGCTGTTCCTCGACAGGTTCAAGTTGCTGTTCCTCGACAGGTTCAAGTTGCTGTTCCTCGACAGGTTCAAGTTGCTGTTCCTCGACAGGTTCAAGCTGCTGTTCCTCGACAGGTTCAAGTTGCTGTTCCTCGACAGGTTCAAGTTGCTGTTCCTCGACAGGTTCAATTTGCTGTTCCTCGACTGCAGGTTCAAGTTGCTGTTCCTCGACAGGTTCAAGCTGCTGTTCCTCGACAGGTTCAAGTTGCTGTTCCTCGACAGGTTCAAGTTGCTGTTCCTCGACAGGTTCAATTTGCTGTTCCTCGACTGCAGGTTCAAGTTGCTGTTCCTCGACAGGTTCAAGCTGCTGTTCCTCGACAGGTTCAAGTTGCTGTTCCTCGACAGGTTCAATTTGCTGTTCCTCGACAGGTTCAAGCTGCTGTTCCTCGACTGCAGGTTCAAGTTGCTGTTCCTCGACAGGTTCAAGTTGCTGTTCCTCGACAGGTTCAATTTGCTGTTCCTCGACAGGTTCAAGTTGCTGTTCCTCGACTGCAGGTTCAAGTTGCTGTTCCTCGACAGGTTCAAGCTGCTGTTCCTCGACTGCAGGTTCAAGTTGCTGTTCCTCGACAGGTTCAAGCTGCTGTTCCTCGACTGCAGGTTCAAGTTGCTGTTCCTCGACAGGTTCAAGCTGCTGTTCCTCGACTGCAGGTTCAAGTTGCTGTTCCTCGACAGGTTCAAGCTGCTGTTCCTCGACTGCAGGTTCAAGTTGCTGTTCCTCGACAGGTTCAAGCTGCTGTTCCTCGACTGCAGGTTCAAGTTGCTGTTCCTCGACAGGTTCAAGTTGCTGTTCCTCGACTGCAGGTTCAAGTTGCTGTTCCTCGACAGGTTCAAGCTGCTGTTCCTCGACTGCAGGTTCAAGTTGCTGTTCCTCGACAGGTTCAAGTTGCTGTTCCTCGACAGATTCAAGTTGCTGTTCCTCGACAGATTCAAGTTGCTGTTCCTCGACAGGTTCAAGTTGCTGTTCCTCGACAGGTTGATTTGGAATGTTCTGTGCACAGTTTTTTGCGTTTTGTAAATATGCAGGCTTTCGAATTATTACTCGAGTTGCAGATGGAGGCCTTGGCTTGGTGATCGCAGGATTACGGGATGTTCGCATAGGTCTCTGCACACTCATTGATTGTTCTTTGGTGGCTGCTGAGGTTTCCGCTTGAGAAATTCGATTGCTGGCTTTCCTCTTTCTCGTCGGAATCTCTGCTTGATCACTCGCGGTTGCTTTCCTCTTTCTCGTCGGAATCTCTGCTTGATCACTCGCGGTTGCTTTCCTCTTTCTCGTCGGAATCTCTGCTTGATCACTCGCGGTTGCTTTCCTCTTTCTCGTCGGAATCTCTGCTTGATCACTCGCGGTTGCTTTCCTCTTTCTCGTCGGAATCTCTGCTTGATCACTCGCGGTTGCTTTCCTCTTTCTCGTCGGAATCTCTGCTTGATCACTCGCGGTTGTCGTAGGCCTACTAGTAGAACTTGCTGCTGAGGTTTCCGCTTGTGTAACAACCGATGTATTTGGATCGGCATTTTCTGTCACTGAAGAAGGAGCATAATCTTCGTCGGTGAAGATATCCGGGTTGTACGGATGAATTCCTGTTGACGAGAAACCATTTACAGCCTTATCTACAGAAGCACATTTGCCATACGCATCACCAAATATGGCTGCTACTTCGTGCATCGTTATGCGTTTTCCAGGGTTGGAAACAAGCCACTTGTCGCAACCTCTGCTGTAAGCAGTTTTGAGCGGGCCAAAAAAAGTACGATCTAGTGGCTGAATTTTATGGCTTGTGTGTGGAGGAATTGAAAGCATAACTATGCCGTTTGACCTTGCAAAGTTCACTGCATCTAGTGTTCTGTGACTGGCATGGTTGTCAAGCAGTAGAAGCACCTTTCATTTTCACTTGAATGAGAATGTATTTGAAAATGTCCGAGCCACTTGACAAAAGTGTCGCAATCCATCCAGCCGCTCGGCACTGCATAGCCCTGAGAACCAGGCGGACTGCCCTTCATCAGTGTTTGAGCCATATACTTTCTTGGAAATAAGAAAGCAGGTGGGATGTATGTGCCTGTTGCGCTCATGGCGCAGACTATGGTAATATTTTGCCCTCGTTCGGCGCTCGTCAACTTTCCAACTTGCCTCTGAGTTTTTTTTGCAAGTATTTTTCCGGGTTTTTGCACAGTACTCAACCCACTTTCATCCATATTGTAAATTCGATTTGGTGGAATTTTTTCGGTTTCCAAAACTGATTTTAATAGATTATAAAATTTGCCAACTTGCACCCTATTGAAACCGGTTGCACGTGAGAGAGAAGTCGCCTCGGGTGTTCTTAGTGAGATCGTTTTATGTCTCCGCAAGAATCCACTCATCCAATCTTTTCCTGCTAATTGCGTCACCTTGGAAAATGGAACATCAATGTTGTTTCTTTCTGCAAGCTGGAAGGCTAATTGTCTAACATCTGTCAAACTTAACCCATAGAATCGCTGCTGCATGTCAATTATGTACTGTACCAGTTCAGTTTCATATTCCTCATTCAATGTACATCGAAATCTTCCTAACTTGCCTGGTGTTTTAACTGTTTTCATGAGATGGCGCCGTATTGTGGCGTGTGGTATCCCATACGTCTGTTCAGCTTGTCTGAGGCTTATTTGATTTGATCTAATATCTGTTATGGCTGCCTGCATAGTTTCAAGAGTCCACAATGCCATATCAGTTTTGCGTTTGTAATTTCTTACCATTTTCAATCTGAAAGTATAATGTAATATCTGTTTAGAGTTAACATAAATAATATTTTTAGGCTAAATAATAACCAAAGATGATTTCTTTGGTTGAAGTAGCCTAGGATGTCTACAAAGGAAATTAAGAAGGGAAAAGG
Organism: Allolobophora icterica; assembly: GCA_963556255.1. Classification (NCBI taxonomy): domain Eukaryota; kingdom Metazoa; phylum Annelida; class Clitellata; order Crassiclitellata; family Lumbricidae; genus Allolobophora; species Allolobophora icterica. Next base: position 54,376,741 of record OY744607.1, on the reverse strand, counting down.
TCAGTTGGTGCAATGCTACAAATTTTAGGTGCAAATACCTTATATAAATCTCGGGAGCAAACTAATATTACTACATTAGGGCAACAAAACAGCCTGGGGCAAAGTAATACTGTAGCAATACTATACTGGGGCAAAACAATACGGCATGGGGCAAAGTAATACTATACTGGGGCAAAACGACACAGCATGGGGCAAAGTAACTCAGTTGCGAATCACTTTGCCCCAAACCATAGGTAGGCAGTTCTCGGGGGGGGGGGTGATAATAGAAGAGGTCCGTGCACGCTAGATTACGAAACACTAATTGAAGTGTGATACGTGTCTTACTAATAATTTGTTTACTTACCCGAAATGTGTCCAATATGGACGTGATGATCGATTTGCAAGCAAAAACTATATCAATATTGCAAATGACAAAATATCTATTTTCTTAAAATAAGAAACAAAACATTTTTTGGCCAAGCATATCAATACTATCACCTAAGCCGGAAGTGAGTCTATAAGGTTTATAGATTGACTGGTTACCTGTTTTCTGGTTGTATAAATTTCTATAGCGCTGAGTTTCTTTGCCTCGTTGAATCTCTTTGCCCCACTTCCCCCTACTAGGGTGAGGGTCGAGGGGAAACTTATGAGCAGGAACGAGAATGTCTTATGAAAATGTATCTTCGGTATCTTCAGCAAATCATGCATGACTACGATGTTACCAGGGGCGTAACTTTGGCCTGAAAAGTGGGGGGTACCAATACCTTGGTCTAAAAAGTGGGGGGTACCAATTTCTTCTCCACTTTCGTTTTTCGCATGATAACCATTTTGAACATATTCCCTGCCAGTATGTTCATTAATTTTGGCTCTCAATTTACCTGCACTTTCATACTTTTGGCGGAGATTGCGTTCTCTGGGAAGGCACAATAATAAAATATTGTTTAAAAAGTGGGGGGTACAGTACCCCCCAGTCCAAAAAGTGGGGGGTACGGGTACCCCTCGTACCCCCCACAAATTACGCCTATGGATGTTACTTCAGACTCCAACGTCGGTGTTGGGTCGCGAGGGTTAGTTATGTGGTCCGGTTTTCGAGAGGTTTACTTGCAGGCGGTCTTTACCGTCAACGTGGTAGATAATTAGGCATTCCGCTTGCCCTGTTTTGCTGGACAACACTCGCAGCAGGAGTGGGCCAGGAAGAAACAAGGCGCCTCGGATTAGAAGCAGTAATTCTAACAAATTGAAACGATGCGAGTAATTTCCTTGTGGCTGGATCTCACTGCGTGCTGTCTGACAAGGCGAGTGAGGAGGAGGAGGAGGAGGAGGAGGGAGTGGAGGTGGAAGATGATAAGGAGGAGGAGTATATGGATGGTAGAAGAGGCGGAGGAATAGGAGGAGGAAGAAGAACAGAAGGAGGAGGAGAAGGTTGAGGAATATGGAGAACAGTAAGAGGAGGAGTGCGAAGAGAAGGAGGAAGAAGAGGAGGATAGGAGAATGAATAGGAAGATGAAGAGGAGGAAGAAGAAGAAAACGAGGAGAAGGAGGAGGAATAGGAGGAAGTGGAATAGGAGAAGGAAGAAGAAGACAAAGAGGAGGAAGAGCAGGAAGAGGAATAAGAAGAGGAGAAGGATGAAAGTCAGGAGGATGAAGAGGAGTAGGAAGAAAAAACTTTCGGAGTAGGTGAGGAGCAGACCTGTCGGTTGACAGTCCTGTAGCATGCTAACAACTAGACCATTGCACACTCCTTATCCTTCTTCCTCATTATCCTTCTTCCTCATTATCCGTCTTCCTCATTATCCGTCTTCCTCATTATCCGTCTTCCTCATTATCCGTCGTCCTCATTTTCCGTCTTCCTCATTATCCGTCTTCCTCATTATCCGTCGTCCTCATTTTCCGTCTTCCTGATTATCCGTCTTCCTCATTATCTGTCGTCCTCATTTTCCGTCTTCCTCATTATCCGTCTTCCTTATTTTCCGTCTTCTTCAATATCCGTCTTCCTCATTATCCGTCTTCCTCATTATCCGTCTTCCTCATTATCCGTCTTCCTCATTATCCGTCTTCCTCATTTTCCGTCTTCCTGATTATCCGTCTTCTTCATTTTCCGTCTTCCTCATTTTCCGTCTTCCTCATTATCCGTCTTCCTTATTATCCGTCTTCCTCATTTTCCGTCTTCCTCATTATCCGTCTTCCTCATTATCCATCTTCCTCATTTTCAGTCTTCCTGATTATCCGTCTTCCTCATTTTCCGTCTTCCTGATTATCCGTCTTCCTCATTTTTCGTCTTCCTCATTATCCGTCTTCCTCATTTTCCGTCTTCCTCATTATCCATCTTCCTCATTATCCGTCTTCCTGATTATCCGTTTTCCTCATTTTCCGTCTTCCTCATTATCCGTCTTCCTCATTTTCCGTCTTCCTCATTATCCGTCTTTCTCATTTTCCATCTTCCTCATTTTCCGTTTTCCTCATTATCCGTCTTCCTCATTTTCCGTCTTCCTCATTATCCATCTTCCTCATTTTCCGTCTTCCTCATTATCCGTCTTTCTCATTTTCCATCTTCCTCATTTTCCGTCTTCCTCATTATCCGTCTTTCTCATTTTCCATCTTCCTCATTTCCGTCTTCCTCATTATCCGTCTTCCTCATTTTCCGTCTTCTTCATTTTCCGTCTTCCTCATTATCCGTCTTCCTCATTATCCGTCTTCCTCATTTTCCGTCTTCTTCATTATCCGTCTTTCTCACTTTCCGTCTTCCTCATTTTCCGTCTTCTTCATTATCCGTCTTTCTCACTTTCCGTCTTCCTCATTTTCCGTCTTTCTCATTTTCCGTCTTCCTCATTGTCCGTCTTCCTCATTTTCCGTCTTCTTCATTATCCGTCTTCCTCATTATCAGTCTTCCTGATTATCCGTCTTCCTGATTATCCGTCTTCCTCATTTTCCGTCTTCCTCATTATCCATCTTCCTCATTATCCATCTTCCTCATTTTCCGTCTTCCTCATTTTCCGTCTTCCTCATTATCCGTCTTCCTGATTATCCGTCTTCCTCATTTTCCGTCTTTCTCATTTTCCGTCTTCCTCATTGTCCGTCTTCCTCATTGTCCGTCTTCCTCATTTTCCGTCTTCTTCATTATCCGTCTTCCTCATTATCAGTCTTCCTGATTATCCGTCTTCCTGATTATCCGTCTTCCTCATTTTCCGTCTTCCTCATTATCCATCTTCCTCATTATCCATCTTCCTCATTTTCCGTCTTCCTCATTTTCCGTCTTCCTCATTATCCGTCTTCCTGATTATCCGTCTTCCTCATTTTCCGTCTTCCTCATTATCCGTCTTCCTCATTTTCCGTCTTCCTCATTATCCATCTTCCTCATTATCCATCTTCCTCATTTTCCGTCTTCCTCATTATCCGTCTTCCTCATTTTCCGTCTTCTTCATTTTCCGTCTTCCTCATTATCCGTCTTCCTCATTTTCTGTCTTCCTCATTTTAGTTTTCGTCATTTTCGTTTTCTTCATTATCCTCCTCATAATCTTACCTTCATCTTCATCAATCTGATCAACATACTCTTCCCTCTGATCCTCCTGAAGGATCATAGGCCCCTACCTTAGCGCGACTTATGTCCCTCCCTTCAGGGTTCCTATTGTCTTCCTGCGTTCTATTAATCTACATTGTGTGTTTGAACATTATTTGCAATAACATGTTTGTCTGATCGTCATGACTGTAACAATGTTTTTCTTTTTCGTGGGAACAATAAATTGAATTGATTGAATCGACTGTTAGCCAACACTGGTGAAATTGAGGCGTTCCTTAATTGGCGCTATAAATAGATTCATCTACATGCATACACAGACAAACACACACACACCTACACACACACACACGGAGACACACAGACACACACACACACACACGGAGACACACACAAGAACATTCATACACCCACACGCGAGTACGTTCGCACATATATGCAGACACTTTCACGCATATACACATGCACAGTTTATAGTGTTAATATTTGCGGTTGTAGTAGTAGTGATAGTAGTGGCAGTGGTAATAGTAGAGGTAGTAGTTTTAGTATGATCTATGTAATACAGTGATGATGATATAATAATAATAACACTAATAATAATAATAATAATAATGATAGTAATAATAATAATAATAATAATAATAATAATAATAATAATAATAATAATAATAATAATAATAATAATAATAATAATAATAGTAATAATAATAATAACAATGATAATAATAATAATAATAATGATAAAGTAATAATAATTAGAATAATAATAAGAAGACTAATCCTTGTTCTTATTGTTTCCTTCCAGTATGGTCTGTACACGTCGTTCATGGCTTGTTTCGTCTACGTCATCCTCGGCACGTCACGTGACATCAACTTGGGTCCAACGGCCGTCATGTCCCTCCTGGTGGCCGAGTTTGCTCACTCGATTCCGGAGCTTGCCGCGCTTCTTGCCTTAATCTGTGGCCTCATCCAGTTTGCCATGGGTCTCTTCCACGTTGGTGAGCAATTGCCATGCTGTCTCTTTCACTCCTATAGCGACAGCTAAGTAAGGCGAATCAGCATATGGTTGAGATAAGGTCCGGTACAGGAAGGTATGGTAAGATATATATAGTTGTGGAAAGGTATGGTAGGGTCAGGTAAAAGAAAGTATAGTATGGTATGTATAGTTCTATAAAGGTATGGTAAATTAAGGACCGATAAAGCATTTGTTCCGAGAATTTTTCAGAGCAAGGCCAACCTTACTAAGTCATTCAGTCAATGGTGCCTGGCAGGTCAATATCCAGAAGATCAGTCCACTAAGACAGAGAGGCAGACTATGGTGGATAAGCAATTAGAAAGAGGTAAGTTTTAAGTTGAGAACGAAATGACACAAGTGACTGAGCAGAATAAACAGAAACAGAAAGACAGTTTCAAAATCTAGATCCAGCAATCGAAGAAGCTCGTTCACCAAGAACAGTTCTAGTGTTAGGCATGGCTAGAGTGCAGAGTGAGCCACAACAACCGATAATGCATAACTACCGTGCAGACTTTGAGCCATCACATCTTAGGGACATTTTAGCTGATTGTTTGTTTTACAGGGTTTCTTATCGACTACATATCACATCCAGTTATCAACAGCTTCACTACTGCCGCCGCCATCACGATTGCCTGTAGCCAGGTTAAGGTCAGTCAACAGCCAAAGTTTAGGTCATGGCTATAATTAGTCCTACAAGTAAAGTTGCTCAAGTTGAACTTAAAGCCAATCAGCCAGAAACCGGTCAGTTAAGGTCTAGGATTGTAAATGATAACAACAACAATAATAATAATAATAATACTAATAATAATAATAATAATAATAATAATAATAATAATAATAATAATAATAATAATAATAAAATAATAACAGTAGTAATATAATAATAATAAAATAATAATAATAGTAATAATAAAAATAAACTAATAACTTGACGAGTTATAAACCATTCCAAAAGTTGGAAAAAGTAGGTGAAAGTTCAACTTGAAGCGAGTCAGTGAGGAATCAGCCAACGAGATTACTGTAACATAGGTCATGCTGAAGTAGCCCATAGACGGCGATCCCGATGGAACTTGGGGACATATCCCCAATAACTAAGATAGGTAAACCCATGGCGATGTAAAGTAGTGTTCGCATAAACCACGGCAAAGCATAGGTGAGGTGCGCATTTCCCACTCTTGGGCCCTTGAGTTGGCAATGAACGAAGCCCTAGGCCCTCGACATGGGGGCCAGTGCATCACAGGACTTGACTTGCACATGTCTCAGCTTATGCCTCTGCCATATATAATTGCCTGGCAGTTTGTGCTCCATCTTACCTCAAGGATATTTGCGTTTCAGCATCTTCCTTCCCCGATTGCAGATTTCTCTGCTCTGCAACGCATGGCAACTTGGTTGTTCCACCGGTCCGGACTTCCACGGTCCAGTGTAGAAGTTTTGACCTAACTATCGAAGATGCTTGTTCATCAAGAGCAGTTCTAGTGTTAGGCATGGCTAGCGTGTAGAGAGTAAGCCACAACAACTGATTATGCATAAACTATCGTGCAGACTGATGCCATCGCATCTTAGGGACATTTTAGCCGATAGGTTAGAGGGTTTACTTTACATGGTTGTAAGGGGACTCTGGTGTAATCTTTCAGAAGTGGCTTGGTCTCCAAGGCGTTCCAAGGGAGTTTGTCCAGCAGTTCTACTGGACACTGAAGAAGATTCCAGAAACAAAGTAAGCAGAACATGGACCAATTCCTTTTACATTTCCTAAAGGATTAAAGGAAACAGAAGAATAAAGGAAAATTGATTCATCAATGCATCTATACCTCCTAGTCTTCCATTCGTCCATTCATTCAATCATGGATTCAATCGCATATTCATTCAGTCAGTCAGTCACTGATTTATTCGCTTGCATATTCTTTCATTCATTTGTTCATTCATTTGTTCATTTATTCATTCGTTCAGTCATTCATTCGTTCATTCATTTATTCGTTAGTTCATTCATGCATTCGTTCGTTCATTCATTATTCATTTGTTCATTCAATCATTCACTTGTCCTCCTGTCCATCCCTCCACCCATCCATTCATCCTTCCATTGACCTATTGTTTTTGCTTGTTAATTAACAAGAGGAATTTCCTTTCTTTAGGCTCTTCGATTTTGGCCTCGGCCTCGTCTGCATGATTCTCTTGTATGTCATGAAGGTGCGTACAGTCTGCGGCTGATTAGATCAGATTCGGTTAGATTAGATTTAGATTAGATTAGATTGAAGTTGGAGCTGAACCATTCAGTACCTTACCTTAGCTTACCTCACCTTACCTGGCATTACTTGATGTTTGCTCATGCGACCAATTATGTTACCTTACCATACTGTACCATTACACACATTACCTTATCACACAATAGGCTTACCATGCCTTACTTTACTTAACTTACCATAACTTATCACACCTGATCTTACTCACTCACATTGCCTTACACTACCATACCATTAATCAGCTTACCTTACATTACCTAATATAAATTTGGATTTGATTTGATTTTGCAGCGAATGAAGGAAATCAAGTTTAACGAGGAATCGACGTCCGTTGGTCAGAACGTCTGCAAAAAAGCCATTTGGGTGTTGAGCACAGGTTGGATGATTTTCTGCCCTTAGATAGATTCCTAAACGGATGGATGGATATATATATATAGCAGTGGTGTAGTGGGGCGGGAACGCGGGGGAACGCCGTTCCCGCACTTTTTTCCAGGGAGGGAACGCGATCCCTCACTATTTTGCAGCATTTCTGCTGAAATAAATGAACAAAGAAGACTTCAAGACTCACAGTTTCAACTGCTTACTTACTGGAGCCTTTCGCAGTTTCGCAGATATATTTATATATGTGTTGGCTTTATACTAAATAACAAATTCCTATGTATAAATTTACATAATTACATTTATTAATTTTTTTGTTATTTTTTTACATTCAACAGTTTCAAAAATAGCAGCGCTCACACTATGCAAAATTCTTGCAAAATTGCACTTTTTGCTACAGTTGCTACTTCAATTTCCAGGCGTTCCCCCACTTCATTTTTTAGGACTACACCACTGATATATATATATATATATATACATATATATATATATATATATACCTATAAGATATGTAGATATAAGATATATATATAGATATAGGTATAAGGTATATATACATATAGATATCTATGTGTATATATGCATGACGCGGTAAGCTCTTTTATTATTACTACACGCTTCCCTTCCATTCCATCTTCCGTTGTCTTTTTTCCTTCCATTCCGTCTTCCCTTCTCTTTTTCCCTTCTCTTCGCATGCCTTCCCTTCCCATTTCTTCCCTACTTAACGTTACATTTTTGTATTGTTTTGACAGCGAGGAATGCCATAGTGGTCATATTCTCGGCCGGACTGGGCGGCATCTTATTCCATTACAACCTTGAACCGTTTTCTCTGACCGGCAACATCACTTCCGGTATTCCGCCGTTCCGTCCACCGGAGTTCACCATCACCACAGAAAATTCGACCATGTCGACGGTCGAGTGCTTCAAGGTGAGACTGAGTGCAGACACTGCAGAGGTGTGCAGAAGCACCTGGATTTTCCACCTCATTGACTCCAGAATTGTCATTTCTCCAGTGTTTCTTGTTATGCTTTTACCAGGTGTCCCCTTTGAGCACCTACCAGTGAGGTAGATAAGTTAAAGTAAGGCAAGGCTAGGTAAGGTATGGTATGGTCAGGCATAGTAACATAGGGTAAGGTAAGTTAAAGTAGGACAAGGCTGTGTAAGGTAATGCAAATAAGGTCAGATCAGTTTTGGTTACATAAGGTAAAGTAGGTTATGGTCAGGTGACTTAGGTTAAGTAAGGTAAAGTAATGCAATTGCTCATTTGCTACATACCTCTGAAAGCTTACTTTACCATACCATATCTGGCCTTAGCTTACCTATCCATATCACAACATACTAGGGCTGTACCAAATAGGTGATTACAACATTACATTTCGTTGCACCATTACATTTCATGACACCTTTACATTTCACTACAACATTGCATTACATTATACCATTACATTTCATTACAGCATTACATTGCATGCATTGCATTATGGATGTTTGCAGAGTATGGGGATCGGCGTTATCATCGTTCCGCTCGTCGGAGTGATCGAATCGATTGCAATTGGCAAAGCATTCGGTTAGTGGCTTATTAATGACTTCACCAAAGACTTTAGTAGTTTTTTCGCACATTCGTTGTCTAAGTTTGCTAAGAACATGATTCTCTTGAACCAACGATAAGTGTCGAAGGTTTCTAAAATATTTTGGTTTCTAAAATGGTTTGGCTTCTAAAATGGTTTTGTTTCTAGAATGGTTTTGTTTCTAATATGGTTTTGTTCAGTGCTTTTTTTCTAGAAAAAAAGGTTCCGGAACGGAACAATAGGTGCCGGAGCGCAACAATTATGGGCGGGCTAAAATCACGAGAATAACGGGATTGGGGGTTGGGAGGGGTCTCAATAAACACTGAAAACAGTTCAAAAACACTTAAATTAAATTAAAATAACTAAATTATTGTTTTAATTATTAAAATAAATAAATTATTTTTTAGGAGCTGAAAAAGGTGCCGGAACGCCGTACCGGGGCGTTCCGGCTGAAAAAAAAGCCCTGGTTTTGTTTCTAAAATGGTTTTGTTTCTAAAATGGTTTTGTTTCTAAAATGGTTTGGTTTCTAAAATGCTTTGGTTTCTAAAATGCTTTGGTTTCTAAAATGCTTTGGTTTCTAAAATGCTTTGGTTTCTAAAATGCTTTGGTTTCTAAAATGGTTTCTTTTTTCTTTGTAGGAAGGAAGAACGGTTATACCATCGATGGAAACCAAGAACTTCTGGCAAATGGTCAGTCCATGAAATAAATAATAAATATAACAATAATTGCAATAAAAAACTTATAATATTATTGATGATGATGACGATGATAAAAATAATAATAATAATAATGCTGATGATATTGATGATGGTCCTTATAATGATAATATTTAGAATTATAGTAGTGGTGATGATGACGATGACGATAACGATGATGACAGTTGTAATATTGAGTTTAATTATGGAATATTAATTAGAATTACGATCATTATGGTAATGTCTACACAATAACAAAAATAACTGTAAGAGCTCCTAGCTTAATTTTTTGTTCCTAAGCTTAACCTAACTTACCTCGGGTAAAAAAATAAAATTAAAGACAAATAAAATATTTAAATTAAGACAATTAGTAATAATAATTATGATAATAATTATATTGGTGATAATAATAATAATGTTATTATTATTTTTACTGTTTTTATTATTATTATAATACTTATTATTACCATAATGCTCATCATTTCATGTTAATATAATAATAATAATTATTATTATTATTACGGTTATTAACTTCCGCTGTTAGAATTTGTTGTTTTATACTGGCCTACTGACATTTTATATTATATTTGTTTGATTAAATGTTTTGCATAAATAGGTGTCGCTAACGTTCTCGGTTCTTTTGTATCTGCATATCCAGTCACTGCCAGCTTCTCAAGGTTGGTAATTATTATTATTATTATTATTATTATTATTATTATTATTTTTTATTTATTGTTATTGTTATTATTATTATTATTATTATTATTATTATTATTATTATTATTATTGATTAGCAATATCTGTCACGCCTTTGTCTACATCAAAAGGCATCCAATGTCACACCAAAACCAAGCTGTAATCAGGTCAACATCCAGAAGATCAGTCCGTTCAAATTGTTATTACTGACTACTATTTTGCCGGTCTCTTTTGCACAAGGCATCAACCGATGGCGCACCAAAACCAAGCCGTAATCAGGTCAATATCCAGAAGATTAGTCCTAAGACAGAGAGGCAGCCTATGGCAGATAAGCAATTGAAAGCGGTCAGTTTTAAGTTGAGAACGAAATGACACAAGCGACTGAGCAGAGCGCACAGATGCACATATGGAGTTCCAATTAAGTCTAGGCCCAGAAACTGAAAAAGCCTGTTCACCGAAAACAGTTCTGATCCTGGTATGTGGACCAGAGAAAGATGACCTCGTTGAATAAGAGAGACAGCCTATGGTGGAATAGATGTTAGAAATAAGTCGAGAACAAAGTGACAATTGACTGAACAGAGGAAATCTCGGTCCAGCAATCGAAAAACGTCATTAAACTTGAAATCGTTGGTAATTGTATGTTTATTCCTCATCGTTTTGCACTGGTTTTTGACGCTACAACTGTTTGATGTCTTTGTTTAACTCTTTGTTAACTCCGTGTTTTATTCGATTTGTTTAGCTCGATGATTCTCTGCATTTTTGTTAACTGTCTGGTTGCTACTTGTTGCTCTGGTTGTTAATTTTTGCTTTGGTTGTTTTTTGTTGATTTGGTTGTTACTTGTTGCTCTACTTGTTGCTCTGTTTGTTACTTGTTGCTCTGGTTGTAACTTGTTGCTGTGGTTGTTACTTGTTGCTCTGTTATTTGGTGATCTGGTTGTTACTTGTTGATTTGGTTGTTCCTTGTTGCTCTACTTGTTGCCCTTGTTGATACTTATGGCTGTTTATGTTACCTCTTCATTTAGAATTAAGATTTTGACTCAGTCATTGTTATTGGGGTTTTCTTAACTGTGCTTCTGTTTCACTACTTTTGATTTGATTTAGTCAAACATCATTTTTCGAAGATCATCACTCACTGGTTGAATTTCGAACCTCTTATATCATAACCTGGCTGTCAATTTCTTTTTGTAGGAGTGCCGTCATGGCCCAGAGTGGCGTTCAAACTACACTTGCTAATGTATTTACGGGTGAGTGGAAGAGACTGTGCTATATTGAGAGGACTTCTAGAGCCCCATTATAAGCAATCAAGACTGATATTATTCCCAATGAGAATTGATCACGATTTTCAATTCCAGGTCCTGTTATTTTTTCTCTGATTGAATTGGTGGTGCTTTTATTCCCATGTAGAATTCTCAATGGTTTTATTTCCAGGTACGTTGGTGCTGTTGGCATTGGCATTTCTGACACCATTGTTCTACTATATTCCGACTGCGGCTCTTGCAGCTGTGATTATCATGGCTGTTACCGACATGATTGACTTCAGCATGATCAAGCACCTCTGGATCATAAACAGTGAGTTCGTTTTGATCACCTGGATCCTCTACTTGTTTGCAGTCATCTCAGGGGAAGCTGGGATCTGGTGTTACCCAGTTACGCCTAGATCTTCTATAGCAATTTTAAGTTAAAATGTGCTATTTAAATGCCATGTTTACATACATGCATACATATGTACACAAATTGCATACATATTTCTTGATTCTTTTCTACATACATATATGTATTCTAAAGAAACAAGTAACAATGAGAGAATCGTCAAGCTAAAAAAACTGAATTGAAGAAACATCAAAGTTACAGTTGTTGTGTATGCACTTCCCGATACATATATACACACATGCATACATACATGAATGTTACTTGTATTATACATACATACATGAACTGCATGACCAATCTAGGTGTGAAATTGCTTCATATTTAGTTCCTTTCATAAGCCTTTATGAGTTCTTGTTGCTATTGTACAGAAGTCGATCTGTTTCCGTGGTTCACTACATTCTTCATTTCGCTATTTGCTGGATTTGAGGTAATTTTAGTTTCTATTAAAGTTAATTTTAAAAGTTCGGTTAAATTAAGACAAAATCTGGGTGTAATTATGGAGTGGAAATGGATTAACTTCTATCCCAACTTGTACAGACTATCTTAAGTAAGCAAGTATGGTTGGACAGACTGAGGTATGGACGTGAATTAAGATTTGAACCAGCTAAGAACTGCACACTTCAGCCTCAACCAATTTTGAAGATAGACAAACAAGCATGTACTGTTTAACAGTATCAAATGCAGTTGAGAAGTCAAAGAGAATTAGACCATTAACCTTTCTTTTATCTATAGAATGGTTTGTGTGATTGTGAACAGCAAAACAAAAGATGTTTGTCATTGTCAATTGTATCAAAGGCAGTTATCAGGCAAGAAAGAGGATAGGAGTGACCTTTCCTTTGTCCACAGAACAGACTATGCTGATTAACAGGAAACCGTGAAGATATATGTCATGATCGGTGATATCAAAGGCATTTGACAGGTCTAGAAGAATGTGAGCAGTGACCTTTCCTTTACCCATGGATTGGACTACCTCTGGTGTAGGATCATGAAGAGCAGTGAAAAAATCTGTCATGGTCAATGGTATTAAAAACAGTTGACAGTTTAGAAGAATGTCAACAGTAGCCTATCCTTTATCAATAAAACGAACTGTGATCATTAACAGGAACAGTGAAGGTGTAGTTGTGATCGATGGTATCAAAGGCAGTTGACAAGTCTGTAAGAATGAGAGCAGTAATTGTAGATTAGTGTTTTCAAGCACATGGATTTGATTTTGTCGTACAGGTTTTTCAATGGTACAGCTCTATGATGTATGATGTATTTAGGTATTTATTTAAACACTTTTCAAGAAATCTCTAAAATTAACTCATGCCTTCTGTTCATGTACTTCTGTTGCAGTATGGAATACTTATTGGCATTGCCTCTTCCCTTCTTTTTCTCCTTTATCCTTGGGCTCGACCCAGCATCAAGGTATGAATCTTCGTCCTTTTCAAGAAGGTATACACTATATAGTGGGTAAATGTATGGAGAGGGTAAGGTTAGCAAAGGCAAAAAGGTTAGTGTGATGTATAGCTCTGGTAAACTTAGATTCTGTCTCATGTCTGTAACTTCTTTTTGGTGATTCAATGAACGGCTCAATCAATCAGTAAATGACTCATTCAAGCAAAGGTTAAGATTAGGTCAGTTTTGGGTGAGAAAATAAGGTAGGCAGTGTTTTGATAAGGTAAGGTTAGGAAGGTAAGTGTAAGGATAAGGTAGTAGCTTGAGGTAAGGAAGGCAAGTTTATGGTAAAACAAGAAGGTAAGAGTAAGGTAAGGTGAGTGGTAATGGTGGTATGGATGTCCTGTGATTGGAGTGGAGTGGATAAGATTAGATCAGATATTATTATATTGATTTAGATATTTTTGATCATACTTGGATCAGCACTGTTTGTTTCTTTTTTAGGCAAAATCGCTGACAAACTCGAAGAGTGGAGCAGTTGGGGTAGAGTACTTTATGTTACACCAAATTCTATCGTACCAACGACTTTCTACTTAGCACATAATGCATGCATCGTATCAATATTATGTAAAACAATGTACAAGAAAATCTTACAGGATGCAGACATCAAATTTTTTAATCCATTTTGTACATGAAACTGTCTTGCACTCTCTCTACAGTAATCTAATCTTAACAATTTTATAGCGCCACTATAGTAAAAACTATTGATTCCATATGAAACGGTCTTGGACCTTTAAGCTCGTGTGGTTTTTAACATTACTCCCAAAGGAAGATCGGGTTGCAATTTGCGGTTGGCATTAGAACATCAAAGGGAAACAGACCAACAGGATTCTAAGGAAATCATTTCTGAACCACTGGGAATTATTATTTTAATTACGCAGTTATTAGGTGCCACTAAGTACAGGACTAACAATCAATAAATCACTCGGTATTTAGTGATTTATATCAATCAGTTGTCCTGCCAATCAAATTATTTTGGATTCTTATTTAACTGATTCCATGTAAATTTCTCTTAAGCTGATGTCGAGTGACAGCGTCATCATCGTTTCTATTCCGATGGGCCTCATGTTTCCGGGAGTTGACTACCTCCAGGAGAAAGTGGAAGCCAGTGCATTTAATGGTATGTATGAGGCCTCGTAAGTTCCAATTCCTGGTCATTGTGCTCAGTTGCATAAGTTGTTTTTTAATAGTGTTATGATTATTATTCTCAACTTAAAATGTTATCAAGTTGTTAATACATATAATTATTATTCTCATGGGTTGCCTCTTGATCTTTGCGGACTGATCATCTGGATATTGATGAGATTACGGCTTGGTTTTGGTGTGCCATCGGTTGATACCTTGTGCATTAGACAACGGCGCAATAGAAGTTATTTTATGTTTACAATTGTAATGTTTTTATGTTATTGTTAAAAATATTGCCAGTGATATCTTTCATCAGTTGAAATATATTTGATTTCTACAGTTACAAAACTGCTAAACTTAATTTATCACCTATTTCTTTATGTATATAACTGCTAAACATAAATGGTTACTTGCCAAACCTTTTTGTCGTTTGAAAGATTGATCATACTGTTTTTTTCTTGTGCGATATAAACAGGTTTCTCTTTTGCTACTTTCAGGAACATCACCGAAGACGGTTATCATCGATTTTCTTCACGTGTTTCAAATGGACTACACGGCTGTTATGGTCAGCAGCAAATCTCATCTTAGTCTAATCTAATCTGATCTAACTGCTTGTATGTGCTGTTGTCATACAATACAATACAACAGTATTTGATACAATACATTACAACTGTATTTGATACAATACAACTGTATTTGATTCCATACAACTGTGTTTGATACAATTCTGTACACCTGTATTTGATACAATACAATACAACTGTATTTGATACAATACATTACAACTGTATTTGATACAGTACAATACAACTGTATTTAATACAATATTATACACCTGTATTTGATACAATACAATACAACTGTATTTGATACAATACATTACAACTGTATTTGATACAGTACAATACAACTGTATTTAATACAATATTATACACCTGTATTTGATACAGTACAACCGATACAATACAATACATTTTCACTGTTTTTTTATCTTCTGTTTCCTTGTTTTTTGATTTTTTTCTCTTGTTTTTCAGGGCATGAAGGAGATGTCATCATACCTCCATAGAAAGGAAACCCTGCTCATCCTTGCCAACGTCAATGTCAGTTACTTTACTTGGTTTTATTTCTTTTTCTTGAATCTTTTCTAAAATCAATGTAATGTAATGTGTGGCAAAGGGGTTGTTCAGTAGTGCACTGTGTCTCTAATGCAATGATTGCCAGTTTGAGCCTGTTGAGTGGACTTTGTTATTATTATTATTATTATTATTATTATTATTATTATTATTATTATTACTTTTATTATTATTATTACTGCTACTATTATTTCTGCTATTGTTATTATTATTTCTATTATTATTTTTTTCATCATCATTATTATTATTATTATTATTATTATTCAGAGAGTATGGATTAGAACCTCCCCTGAGTCAGTTACTGTATAGGGATCTTGAGCAAAGTCCTTTGCTCACAACTGCTCAATGCCAGCAACTGATGCTTTGTCATTAGATGTTGGCCCTTAGTAAAATGGCTAATAATAATAATAATAATAATAATAACCTTTGAGCAGCATGATCTTGTCGAGTGATTCGTTCCAGACACCCACCCCACAGTCTTCAGACATAGTTTCTTAGCTCGAGGGAACAGAACTACCTCGGGTGTAAAACAAACAAAAAATAATAATAATAATAATAATAATTATAATTATAATAGTAATAATTATAATAATTATAATAATAATGGAATGAATTTGACTTTTGATTTTATATTTGTTCTAAACATTGATGCAAAACTGATTTCAACCTTTGCTAAAAACAACTTTGAAATGTTGGTTGTTTACAGCCGTCCGTTCTACGGCAGCTACAGAAGGCAAAGATTAAAGACTTACGTCATACGAATTCCATTGAAGAAGCACTTCAGCTCATCGCCGGTAATTATTCAAATGCAAACCATTGATTGTAATTGTTTAACAATCACTTTTAACCATAACCATAAATTTTATTACTTCGCATAATATGCAGTAACAGAAGTGATGTCATTATCATTATTATTTCTTATCCACAAGGAGTATGGGTAAGAATCTCCTCCATATATCGTAAATCGCAGTCATAATTTCACATTTATATAGCACCTCAGCAATGAAGCTACCAGTGCAGGTCATCAGGTATGTAATCAGACATATATGATTGAACTGTGGAATCCTACCAATTAACTGCTCCGGTTAAAGTTCACTAACGTGAATAACAGGGAGGTCGACATAGATGGTAATGGTAATTTCAAATTTATAAAGCTATACTTCAAGGGAGACTCATAGTTGCTTCTGACCTAACACAATGAATCCATGATTGAACATAATGGGCTTCAAGCGTTTGCGGGAAAAGAGGAGGCTGAGAAGCTCATGTCGCAGGTTGTTACGTAACTTGTTCTTGGAGGATGGGCTGACCACAGCAAAACCGCTGGCGTTACTACGATTGACCCTGGCACATATGAAAACATGCATCAGAGTAGAAGCACTTTAGCAGAGAGCGATTGGCATAAACTGTTGTGTGAGATTATTGAACACTGTTTATTGCAAATGATTAAAGTCATTGCTCCGTGCTCTGTTATCATAGTTTTCTGTGGTTTAAGTTCAAATAACAACAGTGACTGATGCTATTGCATTGTATTGTTGTGATGCTATTGTATTGTATTGTTGTGATCTATTGTATTGTATTGTTGTTATGCTATCGTGTTGTATTGTTGTGATGCTATTGCATTGTATTGTGATGCTATTGTATTGTATTGTTGTGATCTTTTGTATTGTATTGTTGTTATGCTATTGTGTTGTATTGTTGTGATGCTATTGTATTGCATTGTTGTGATGCTATTGTATTGTTGTTTTCAGATGGTGCTCTGGCGGTCGAAGATAGCATGGTGAAGATCATCGACGAAAACGACACCACTGTCATTCATCGATCTGTATCGACCATTGCAAGCACCCATCTCGATGAATCCTTTCAGAAATCCAGACCAGGATCTGTGGAGCACATGGCTTAAAGCCACCAGCATCCAAAATGCGCTTGAATTGGATGCAGCACCAGAATCACTTCCAATTCGTGTCTCGCTCGTCATATCTCTCGTTCAATCTTGCCAGTAGGAGAAATGCGATGATAAGCCCTACTTCTACTCTCAATGGGGGATGGTTTCGAAGTGCTGCCTTGCATTTCAGCGTGCAGTTTATGGGGGAAAAGGGAAAACTTTGACTTCCAAAATCCATGTGACACTGTAGCCGGTTGGTTTGAACGCTCACCTTGTAGCACGGACTCTGTGGGTTAGGACCTCGTCTGAGACGGTTGCTGTGTAGGGACCTTGAACAAGTTCATCACTGATAAATGCTCAACGCTGTCGATTGGTACTTGGTCATTATATAGTGGCGCCTAATAATTGCGTAATTGTAATAATAATTCCTGTGGTTCAGAGGTGCTTCCCCATGCATTCCTCAGCACCATTTTGGTCTGTTTCCTACAAATTGCAACCCAATCTTCCGTTGGGAGTAATTTAAAACAATACGAGTTTAAAGGTCCAAGACTTATTCATATGTACTCCATAGATTTTACTATAGTGGTGCTATAAACTTAAAATCTGTTATTAAATTGCAATATAGTGCCGAAGACTGTTTCGTGTAGAAAAGGGATTAAAAAATTTGATGCCTGCATCCTGTAAGATTTTCTTGTACATTATCTTAAATATATTGATATGATGCCTGCATCCTGTAAGATTTTCTTGTACATTATCTTAAATATATTGATATAATGCATGCATTATGTGCTGGGTAGAAAGTCGTTTGGTAGGAGAGAATTTGGTGTACAGCTCTGTTTTCCATGTATTAACGTTGTGATTGTAATTAATATGTTCTGTTGCACTGGTATCTGATGCCCAAGGCATCAACCGATGGCGCACCAAAATCGAGCCTTAATCAGGTCAATTCTCAGAATATCAGTCAGCCAAGACAGAGGCAGCCTATGGTAGATAAGCATTGTTTGAAAGTTGAGAACGAAATGATGCGAGCGATTGAGCAGAGGTTAATCTTGCCAAGAAACCACCATCACCAGTTCTGCCAGTCTAAAAAATCTGCGCAACACACCAACCGATTGGTTTGCACGATCACCCCGCAACACGGTATGGCAAGTTCGAGCCTCCACTGATATGATCGCTGTGTAGTGACCTAGAGCAAGTCCGTGATGCACAAGTGCTGAGAGCCATCGATTGATGCTTTGACGTTAGCTAGTGGCGCTTAATAATGCAGAAAGAAAATCTGACGGAGATCTGTATCTCAGCTACGTGAACTTGATGCGATTTGCAAAAATCGCGGAATATCACTTGTTTTTTTGCAGTAAAACTTGCACTTGATTTGAACAGTGTTTCATCGAAATGTGTGATCGTGATTATCGTAGACTAATTTCGCCAGTGATGCCCTTCACTGGAATCTTCCAGGTGATTTTTATCATGTGTTAACCTGCATTCAATTAGTCTTTTGTTATTAGTAAACAGATTAGTGTTTAGTTCCAGGTTTCCAGTGTGACAATCTGTTGTTAATAAACGATTATATATATGTACATTATAGTTTGCTGAGTTCGAGTCTTATCTTCGGTTTACGCAGGTACAAAATAAGACAAGTATATAATCAGTATTTCAATGCTTTAGAATGAAGTGTTGCAACTGGTGGACAACTAAGTACCATTGAATATTTTGGGTTACTACATTTTTTAAATTTGGCAGAAGAGGCTATTTTATGGAAATATAAAAAGTGCTGCGACCTGTAACATAGTTAGCCCAACAAGGTCAAAAGGGTAGCCTTACCTAGGCCTTAGTAGTTAGGCCTTACTTAGGCCGTTAGAGTTCGGACGACGGCCAAGGGGATGGGAGGGTAATCCAAAATCTGGCGGAAGAGTCCAATTGCTGAACGCAACAGTATCAAATTATCCCGCGCCATATAACGATTAGCCCTGCAAGGTCAACCCTGTAGCCATAGGCGTAGACTTTGGGGAGCAGCCGGGGCACGTGCCCCCCAATAATTGAGATGGACTGTACACCCAGTGCAACAAGTGTAGAATGAATAACCAAATCCCCCAACATTTTGGACAAGTTTACGCCAGTGCCTATAGCCTAACCTAGACCTTAGCACTTCACCGAGTCTGGTCGTCCGCAAAGCGCAATGGGAAGGGTAATGCCAAATGCGGACGCTGGGAGGGGGAGGTCGAAAGTAGGGCGTGCTTTATGGACGACCCTAATGTAGCCACAGCGCATTTAGATGCAAATTATCTAGTAATGAAACACATTCACTTAGGCTGTAGCCAATCTCTAGTGTGGACTGTGATGTAATTCGTCAAAACAGTCTCTAGTAGGCAAATGTCATTAGACACGAAGCAGTGTATTTCTGTATGTGTTCTATAGCCATTCTGGTGTTGGTCCTAGCAGACATTACTATTTTTGGTTTTTGTTGGGAATGTTTTGATTTGAGGGCACAGTATTGCAAAGGTTATTTCTATGTGCTATTTTGAATACTGCGATATATATTTTTGCTGAATGTGTAATTGTGGGAAATGCATCATGAATTCTGTTAGAAGAAATCAGGTGTTAGTGGGACTCGTTCTTCTTTTGGTTTAACTATTGAATGCTTGTTAATGTTTTTCTTTGAATGACTGTAATATTGATTGTTATGGATTGTTTGAAGGATTGATTGTTATCGATTGTTACTTTGTTTAAGAAAATGCTGTCAGTTTTGCCATGGAGGTGCACTTATTGCTCCAGAATTGTTAGAATTTTTCCAGTATTTGGGTGTGGAAATGGTTTAGAATCATTTCTCTACTTCTAAATCCACTTTTCAACTCCAGAATGTTGTTTTGCCTGAGAAAAGAAATATTTTGAACATTATTTGGAACATTACATTGCAATTGGTTCATCGTCGGATGATAACTTAGGAAATGTTGTATGACCATATCTACTCGGTGAATTTGTTCCCTAAGTCAAGCAGTGTTTGGATTCTGCTGTTTTACGTTTGACTTCTTAAGGTTATGTTTTAGTTTATTGGTCATGTTCTGAAAAATGGCCTCGGCATTTCTTTAAGCTCATTTTTAGTTAAATGTATTCTAATACTCGCCCGAGCGTTAACTGGGATGTGCGTACTGTTGCAGCTTCTGTTAACGTGTTAAATAAAACGTCTCCAATGTTGATGGCGTTGGTGTACATTGTTGCAAGGCAGAGGGATTTGTTATTCTCACAGGTTTCGTTTTTTATTTATTTGTTTGGTAAACCATGATCGAGGTTAGAACGCATGTTAGGCTACATCGAACCAGGTGCAGAGGCTTCCTTCTGCCCTCCATCGCAAGTTTGGCTGACATGATTGCTGCTGCAGATGCTGGCTTATTTTTAAAAATCTGTTATGTTCCTTACCATGCCCTTCATGGTATTTTTCCTCCCCACGACAAAATAAATATGAGTTACGGACTATAACTCACAAATCAAATCAAATCAAATCCGTTTTTTATTAGAACACACATCTCATGTAAAAAATAAATAGAATGAACAAGATAATATGCGGTGGGTGTTATAATGGGATACCCCGAAGGGATTAGTCCCGCTAATTGGGGCACCCCAATATTCACAGGCAGAAACGGATATTATCATCAATTAAAAATTTGAAACATATATCTGATCTTAACTAGGAATCATAATTTAACCAGTATTTAAATCAGAATCGATACACAGCAATGACACAATTCAATGTAGGCCTATGGGACCTTGTACCGTTTAAAAAACAGGTTTATTCCTATAGACTATGAATACATAACCTAAGTTTTGTAAATTGACCTTCAAGTTAATCCCTGAATAGTGAAACTATAGTAAGAGTTGTAGGATGCATATCATTGTTTTATTGGAGTATGAGGTAGGACCGTAGTGACGATTTGAACCGGCTGATAGGCAATGTGGAAGTTAATTCATTTGGCAGGGCGTTCCATAGCCTTGGACCCTGACATTGTATTGTAAACAATTTGGTATTTAGGGCCTATACGGGCGAATTCGGGGCGGTAATTAAGAGCGTTTCTAGTCTGATATTTATGGAACAACTGTACCAATCCCGCTAAAGATAGATGTAATTTCATTCCTTGTGTTTTATTCAGATGCGAATTAATTTACACATCCCTCTATTCTCTCCTCTTAAAGCCATTGTAATATTATTTGCAGTAATCTGTTACTTTACCGTCCACTGGATTTGTTGGATTTGTTGAATTAAACGAATATTGTATTTTGTATTTAAAACAGGGCCTAAAATAGGGCCTATGTGTTTTCTGACACAGAGTGTGCAGCTGACTTGTCTGGTGTGTGCCGCTTGTAGTGGCAGCTTTTGAGAGATTGTCTCAATTCAACTACACACAGATTTCATTCTGATACCTGAAATTTTACTTCTCAGTTTAAGTAGGCCTACAGTTTGCAGAGTGTAGTTGAAATTCTGAGTATTTTAGGCACTGGCATAATTGGCTACATTGGTTATTGGTTAAACAAGTTAGTTTTTTTTATTTATAAGTTTAGTAAACCATTTGAAGTACATATTTGGTAAAAGAGGTAAGCACTGTGTAATCTCTTCAGTTACGGTATTCGTGGTAGGCTATATGGTTGTTGTTGGCAGATCAATATTTTGAACGAAATGACCAATCTTCTTAATCCGATACCAGCTGATTATTATTATTCATAATTATAATTAATACAATATCCGCGTTGTAACTGGTTTTCCGAACTCTTCAAGCTATCCTATATCCTGATTCCATTCCTGCGCCACCACACAACCGCCATCATCACCGATTACCACCGTAGCACCCTGCTGTCTCCTCGGCTTGACCTCCCCGGACTCTGACCTGGCACCGGAACGGATAAGGCGGACATGGCTATTGCGGACTTGATTTGATATAGCGCCGGTGAATAAGCTGGTTTCCCTGACGTGGCTTTTGTGTGGCGCTGAGAAATTTCGGAGATTTACATTTACATTTACATTACAAAGGTTGCGGAAAAATCTGCAAACTACGGCGTCAAGCATAGGCGTATACCCTAGAGGAAATGGAGGAAAATTTCAGTGGTGAGGGCAAGATTTTGTTCCTGACCGAAAGAAAAATAAATCGGCATTTCTGCCGGCGCTTACTTGCCCGACAAACAGGAGCGCCCGAAATTGTGTGGGGCAAGTGCCCCTCTGATTCCCGCCTCCTACGCCTATGACGTCATTTATAAAAGGGGTAAGCGATGTTGTCATCATTTGCAATGGCAGCTACCGTTTGTACATCTGGATCCATGTGAAGTTTAAGACACCACTTAGAAACTCAGCTACCATTTGCAGTTGTAATTGCCGTTTGGTTACCGTTTGTAGAATTAGGCCTAACTGTCGATTACTGAAGTCATGTGTCTGGTGTGTTTTCATTCATTCACCCGGAGCCCTTAATATATGTAACGCCGCTCAAGACCTACCCATAGGCGATCCCAGACCTTCATTGCCTAAGCCCCCCCCCCCCCAGTAGCCAGGGTATTCCCCAACAGGAACCCCATGCTTGAGTGAATCAGCTGTGCTTAACTTTCGATTGGCGCTTTAAAAATTTGTAGTTTATGATTACGATTGAGGCGGTATAGGACCTAGGCTACTGTTTATTCCACTTTTATCTATAAGTAATTCCTTAATATATCTTGTTTATGCAGAATTTGTTGTGATGTCGTTGAAGTCCGTTTTCATTATACTATCGACGTTGTGATTTTGTTTGCTTAAGTCATAACTGTATATCATATTTTCGCTATTGTTATCTATGCTCAGAATGTTAGGCCTATATATTCAGCGCGGGTGATCTTGCTGTTATCGCGTCCAGTTATAGCCCGATTGAGTTAATTAATTTCATGTTTATTATTTCGTGGTAATTAAAAATTTCAGAGGAAAACGAATGTTAGTCTTTGTTCAGTGACAACTACGTACATTAGCTAATCTTGCAGACAACGATAAGCATATGGAACGTTTAGGCCTACCAAAAATGTTGTCATCGAACAATTATTGCGATGCAATGATAACAATTTAGCTTATGTATTTTCTTTACAATTTTACTCTCAAGCACATTTAAGTTTCTAAACAAAATTTACATACCGTGATTATTCACGGGTTACAGCTAGTGTAAGATAATTATAAAACCCAGATAAGTGACTAGACACTGAGGTGCGTAAGAATTAAGCTAGGAGATCGAAATAGAATAAGATGTGATGACAGTCTCAACATGAATAATATACTGCAGCTGGTCAGAATATTCCAATCCAGCGCCAGTCTTCAAAGATAAGCTACATCGAGAATTTCAGATCACTCGACGGAAGATAAGTCCAGGATAATAGATGACCAACAGATGTAGGCCTATATTCCAGAAGGGTCTGGAAAGGTGATCCATCCACGGTGACGTTGGAAAGAGTTTTCCATTGGTCAATATAATTAGGTAAGGTTAGACTAAGTACAGTTGTGGCCAATTCATTGGAAACTTCTACAAGATAAGACTACATGTAAACTTCTACAAGATAAGACTTTTCCTGTGGTAAAATTATCTTTACTGAGCAAATTGAGCTTGTACTTCATTATAAAACTAAAGTAAGATAGTTAGCATACAAAACAGTACCACAAATTGAAGTGCAACAGATATTTTGAGATATTACAATAAAATAAAGATAAAAATATAAAGATATAATAAAGATATAATCAATAAAAATTTCTAAAATAATGTACCATATTATTATTCTTTCCTTACTTATTAAATTACCCGTTTTGTAGTCGAACTCAGCAAACGCATTGTTCAAAAACTGCGAAAAATTCGAACAAAATAGTCACAAGAAGAATGTACAAATACAGAAATAAACGCATTTTTTACCTGTTCAGGAATCAATAATTAATTACTGAGAAATGAGTTAATATTTCTTTGTTTACGGCTTTTTCGTAATAAAATACAGCCGGATGTTCATTGAATATGTGTAGGAGTGTTTCTAAAACTTATTTGGATTTTACATTGTATAATTTTATAGCGCCATAGCATAATAACAGTCAGCCATAGAACTAAAAACCGTCAAACACGGAAGTTTCCATTCAATTGGCCACTAGTGTAGCTTAGCTAATGTCAATCTAGAGATCCAAGGTAAAGTCCTATAGGGTTGATGGACCATTCACGATTACACCTTTACCACGGACCCCTGAAACAGTTGGGCAGGCATGCAGTCAGTCAGTGGGGAGTCACTCGAGCAGTTAGTGAGCAGAGAATGAAGAATGAACGACGTGTCCATGAAGCTTAACACTGAGCATTCTCTGTTAGACTGGCATGTCTACTATTGTCTAGTGCTAACTTAAGTAGACACTAGGCGTTCATCTTAAGAAGTTTAGAAATTAGAAGTTCTTGTAGTTGCAATGTCGTAGCCATCTCATCATCGTCAGTGTAGCGTAGCGTAACTGAACAACCGTGTGCAATTAAACTGTGTTTTCGTCGAGAGACATTCATACCAGAGAATGACAATAAAGACATTTCTACAGAGAGAATCTCAGCTTGATAGTTGCTGAAGACAGCGAAAACTAGCTGTGATAGATATTAGAGAACCAGGGCTCGAAGTTGGAAACAATAGGTGCCGGTATGGATATAAGAACCATTCCCCTTCCCTCGCCCTCCCCGATACCGATATGTCTTTGGGCCATACCGGTATGGATCTTTCGCCTGGAGAAGTTCCGGTATGCTTTCAGCCGGCCAGGAGAGGTGCCGGTATGGCATACCGTTTCATACCGTCCCGATTCGAGCACTGTAGAGAATCGAAATCAAGCTCTGATAGAATTATGAAGTAATCGGCCAAATGGAACAGGAAATTATGTTTGAATCGTTTATAGCTTTCTTTTTTCATAATAATATGCTAATTAAAAGCGATATCTGAACACTCGAAATTTCGGTGAATTTGGGAGAAAACCATGACCAGGGATTTTTAGGACGAAAAAATGGACTTTCTCCAAACCGAATAATTTTAGTTACAGTGTCTGAGTGTGTGTGTGGCCAACTCTGCATAGAAACAATAAGTAGATTCGATGAAAGAATAGTAGTATATGTATATGTACTGTATATAGTAGGCCCTATATGTGAAATTTTCTATCCCGGTTTCCATGGTGATCCAAGGCCTCCTAGTGAAATTAAAATGATCGGATTTCACGGTATTTCGATAAAATTAAGCTATAATTCGGGCTCACATTTCTTCTCTTTATCGCAATATACTTGTCTGAGAGGTGGGCGGGGGGACAAAGTCGGCCCTGGTTGGGGGTCATGTCCCACTCGACCCCCATGATCGCCGCCCATGCCTGTAGGCATCACAATTCGGCATAGATATATCTTCATTCGATGAAAGAATAGTAGAGATAGATCTAGGCCTATGTGAATTTTTTATCCCGGTTTCCTTGGTGATCAAAGCTTAATAATAAAATCAAACTGATCGGATTTCGTGACGCAAATGCAGACGCGTATACGAGGTCATTAGATATTACTCGGCCGTTTATCAGGAA
Source organism: Allolobophora icterica (assembly GCA_963556255.1). Taxonomy (NCBI): domain Eukaryota; kingdom Metazoa; phylum Annelida; class Clitellata; order Crassiclitellata; family Lumbricidae; genus Allolobophora; species Allolobophora icterica. The sequence continues at coordinate 54,350,881 of OY744607.1, read as the reverse complement.
GCCCACCCCTTCCCATAGAGTCTCGTAGGCCAAGACGACATGCTAATGATAGGCCCTATACCTCGATCCTAACGGAACAAAATCCATGGCAGAAACCAACGCTAATGCAAACTTAGTGACAATAAACATTAGTATAAGTTTATTAGAAATTACTCCACGAATTCTGCACGTAGGCCTACAGAAAATAATCCGTCGAAATGACGCATGCTGTCGAACAATGACCGACGTAATCTGTGACATGCGCAGAACATGTTTCCACTTTCCATGGTGATTCGAAGCGCTTTACGGTATTTACATTGTAAAATTATACAGTAATCGGCCCAGATGAACAGGAATTTGTGCTTGCGTAGTAGGCCCTATACAGCTTTCATCCGAAAAGCCGGAATTTATTGCCGATTCTGTCAGTTCTTTTACTTAAATCCACAGTCAAAACTTAATTCAGAATCGTTTAAATTGTTTCTACTTGAAGGGTTGCGATAGTCTAAGGTTTGTGTGCTGGACTGTCAAACGAAACTTGGTTTCCAGTCGCCGCCAGGGGAGTAGTTTTCCTCGTGATTTCTGTTCCACATGCTGCCCCAGCTAAGCCCCCAGCCTACTAAGCTATAGCTAGCACACGGACATGAAAGAACTGCCGTTGGGAAGATCATGACGGCGAGGTATATAATATACAGAGGACTGTTCAATCGCCTTCGTTTGCCAATGTTAAGAAAAATGAAGTCGCTAACACTTCAGGGCTAACTTCATACTCAGGGCTAACTTAAGGTGTTGCTCTTCTTCTGCTTGTGTGTAGGCATAATATTATTATTCCTTTTCCTTTCAACTTGCACATCCAAGTTTGAAAGATTTGTGGTTTCTCTGATCTTTTGTTGTTCGACCGGGTTTAAAACATCAAACGGATTTTAACTTTCGACTGCGCAATCCCCGAAGTGTCCATCGATGCATTAATATAATGGCGCTATAGAAGTCACTGGGATGCGTTTACAAGTGATTAGAATTCTGTCGGCGTGCTATCGGGCGTCTCTTCCTCCTTTATATCAGCCAAGAAGCTCTGTAAGTTAAGTTCATCGCCTTCTGGAATAACAGAGGAACTAACCCGACGCTCATAGCTCATGTTCTCAGCCGCCGTCCCACTATACATCAAATACGGACCACGTGTCTCATTGTCATTCATGTCCACGCCGTTTGCTCCGCCCACAGACCGCTCTATCGATCCACCCACAGACCGCCCTATCGATCCGCCCACTGACCCGATCAGAGCCCTGCCCCTCGCTCCGCCCAGAGAGCCGTTCGTGGCTCCGCCCATACCCCAGCGGCTGCCGCTCGAGTCGGTCGTTTGGCTGCGATGCAGTTGTAGTTTGAGCTTTCGGTTGTTGCAACAGAGGACGATGAGACAGATGATGAGGATGATGACTACGATGAGGAGGAATAGACCGATTACCAGGCCGACGATCAGGACAATCGTAATCCACTTGGCGGAACAGTTCGCGTTGTTCCAGCAATAGGCGGGGCAGTCTTCGGGAGGCATGTTCGGAAATTCGAGGCATCTGTAGTAGTAGATGCGATTGCCTACCAACACCTACAGTCAGTAATCATCCTCATCACAATCATCGTCATTATAATCATCGCCATCGTGATCATCATCAGAATCATCTTTATCATCAAGATCGTGCCTCATATTTTTAATACCGGCGCTACAAAAAGTTCCTTATTATTATTGCTAGAATATTTGCCCCTCATTATATGACGGGTTGTCTCTGTTTCGTGAACGCGACAGTGCAACATTAAGCTGGCCATTTTTGGGTTAGGAGGGCCCGTGTGCCTGCATTCGCCCGATGCAGGCCTTAGACAGCGTGAGTTACATTCGACAGCGCAGCCCGTGTCCTTGCACCGGGCTCGCCCGATGCACATACCTTCCAGCTCGTGCGCCTGCAACGGGCTCACCCATAATAGCCCGTGCGCATGCATCGGGCTCGTCCGATAATAATAGCCCGCGCGTATGCATGGCGATCGCCCGATGCACATTCCACACATTCCATTTAGCGTTTATTGTACGATGGACACACGGAGCTAGGAAATTATATATGGGATTATCATTATTAAAATTAATATTATTATTATTATTATTATTATTATTATTATTATGCCCCTATTATTATTATTATTATTATTATTATTATTATTATTATTATTATTATTATTATTACTGCCACATTGCTATTGTTACTGCTACCGATACCGCTACTGCCATCACATCATCATCATCATCATCATCATCATCATCATCATCATCATCATCATCATCATCATCATCATCATCATCATCATCATCATCATCATCATCAACAACAACAACAACATCAAGATAGCCCTTCGTGTTATTTCGACCGATATGTTCATCTGTAGGCAGTACTCGCTCAGTATCTTTGGAAATTTTGGAGTGCTCTGCTTCTAGGCTCGCATACCGGACATTTCCGTTGGCTTTGCCGTCGATTTGGAACGTTTGAGAGACTTTTATTCGCGAGTCGTCTTGTCACGTGATGTACAGTTGAGTCAAGCCGTACGCCTCTCCGCCTGTACGCTGCCTGAAGCCGAACGTGTACATCTTGGTGAAGGACGGCTGGAAGGACATGGCCTACTGGAATTACCCTCAACTGTGAGTCATCACCAGTGTACAATCTATAGACCGACACACGTGAAGAATGCTTTCTCAGCGTTCCCTACGCGCTGCTTCGACGTCTAGCCTGGTATGCGACATCTTCCACCAGTGAGGGGGCTGCTTGTTGACAGTGTCTCGTGTGTACGAGCGCTGTCACCCTTCGCCGCCGCTCTGCCTCAGAGACTCTGAACACGTATACCATCCGTCAGCTGTCAATGGGAATCCGTGGCTGGTTCCTCGTGTTTGCGTGGATTCGCCACTGGTGACTCTTCTCAGTTTACTGTGCATTGTTTTCTTACATAACACATTCGGTCTTAACGACATTGTTTTAACATCTAACGCAGAGAGCGCCTCTGAGTAGATATCTTGAAGGGGCGCTATATAAATGTCTGATAAATAAATAAATAAATAAAATAAATAAAAATAAATCACCATCACCATTACCATTGGTATTGGTTTTGGATCTATTACTATTATCATATTATTATTATTATTATTATTATTATTATTATTATTATTATTATTATTATTATTATTATTATTATTATTATTATTATTATTATTATTATTATTAATTATAAATTTTTAATGATTAGGCCCTATTGTAATAATTATTACGTACTACAATCGTGAATCGTTGATCGCAGAAGGAACGATCGAGGTTGTGCGTGTTGTTCGGAGACGATGTTGGTGGATAACAAGTTAACTGGTTGTCTGTCAGATCACTGACATTGCAGCTGCCGTCACCGAGTAGGATTTTGTAATCGCCCATTCTGCAGCCGCGTTGCATGTGCCTACCCTAGGCAACGCATGAAAATATATGTCAATTGCAATTGTAATCGTCCATCCCACAAGCTTGCGACTCCAAATTGAAGTCTCGTCTCTTCTTAGCTTAACCCATCCGATCCTCCGCCTTCCAAGCTTTCTCGTCCTCAACGAAACCCGCTATAAGAGCTCCTCTACCTCTTCTCCCTGGTCTCTGGTAACCGGACTCGGAACTTCACTGGATATCGATCTCTGGACAATCCGTCTGATATGACATAAGCTTGTGCCCTGCTCTTAGCTATAGAAATTTGGAGTTTACGATTACGATTAGTTTTGTCACAACAAAAGAAGAAAAGACACTTCAAAATAATGTCCTAGAACTTTCAGGTCAGGAACTCTGCCTACATTTACTTTAAAAAAATGCTCTATATATAATATTTGACCACATTAATTACGTAACCTCGCTAAAATTACCACTTGCATTACAATACTATTACGCTAAAGTACCTTACCTCCGTAGGCTACACATAACAAATCTTACCTTAATTTCGATTGTCTTCTTGTCACCCGGATCGAAGTAGATGACGTCACGCGAGCTAGTGATTTCCGGATTCTGGTAGAAGAAGAATGTCTTATCGTCGAAAAAGTTATCGTTTCCTTTGTATCCGTCTAGATTGAATTCGAGGAAGATGTAAGCCATGTCCTCTCCATTCTGTCCCCTCAGGGTCTGCACGCTTTGGGTTCCAACGGAGCGTTTCCGACGTGAGTGAACGTTGATGGAGGTTTGAGAGATGTTGTCCAGGCTGTCGAGGAAATCCTCGGGAAGATCAATTGGTGGCATGATGCAAACCATTTCGCTGGTGTAGTTGTACGACTGATTGTTGACGGCGTGAGACACACAAGGCTGCAGCAAAGTGAAAGCAAGATGAATCAATGATGCACAAGGCTGTATAAAATCAAAGCAAGACGAATCAATTAATTATGCAAAAGGCTTTAGCAGAATGAAGCAAGATGAATTGATGATGCACGAGATTTATCAGAATGGAGGAATTATGAATTAATGAAACGGAGGGCTGCAACGAAGTGAAAGCAACGGGAATCAGCGATGCACACGGCTGTAGCAGAATCAAAGCAATATGAACCAATGAGACACAAGGCTTTAGCAGAATGAAAGCAAAGTGAACCAATTACAAGACAAGCGGCAGCATTGAAGCATATATCTATTGATTAAGCAATAAGGTTTCTACTGTGTACATACGAAAGTAAGCTAACTTATAGAGAAATGAATTTCCTATAAGGCGATCGAGATATAGGTCGACAACAACAGTCTTGACAGTCACACGGTTTCATCAAACATCGGACATTAGCCCCCCAATAACTGAGATGGACTGTACACAGGGCCGCCGACAGGAATTCCGGGCCCCTAGGCAGAGCAGTCACGGGCCCCTAGGCAGAGCAGTCGCGGGCCCTTTGGCAGAACAGTCACGGGTCCATAGGCAGAGCAGTTACGGGCCTTTTAACTATCTTTAGGCTTTATATAAATATAATATCGTACGGTCGCACGAAAAAATTAGTAAAAACACAAATTGAAATAATAAAAGTGCGTGTACGACCGCACGATATTATATTAATATATATACAATGATTTTATTCAGATGCTTTAAGTTAAAACTGATTGTAGTTAAGCGTAAGATAATACATTTAAAAAGGCATAAATCATAAACTTTGTATATCTGATTATAATATTTTGCATAAGTTGATTGCGGGCCCGGCCCGGGCCCCTAAAAAGTCGCCGGGCCCCTGGGCATTTGCCCCCCCCCCACCTGCCCCTCCCTCTCGGCGGGCCTGACTGTACACCCAGTGCAACAAGTGTAGAATGAATAACCAAATGCCCCCCATATTTTGGACAAGTTTATGTCACTCAAATTAATATAACTTATAAATATTACCTAAATCAGGTTAGAACTCTGCATGAATCAGATTTGAGCTCAGAATTTGAGGTCAATTTGCACTCATTTTGATTCGCTTTTCAAGTTGAACCCATGCAATAGTCCGAGTGGAAGCATACCCTGGTTTCTGTTGATGCATTGCAGAAAGTTTGATTGACTCTGCAGACGAGAACCGTTGCATGTATCTCCGGATAGACAACGGATGTTAGGTTGCTTCCAACTGCAGTCAACGTTGTCCCACCACTGATCGGACAACAAATCGACAGAAATAATGCAAGGTAACGTTGAAGAAGGTTAAGTAAGGACACGGAATCAAGGTGAGGTACGTAAGGTAGGGTTAGATATAGACAATCGTAACGGTAATCTCCAAACTTCTAAAGCGCCACTCGAAGGCTAAGCGCAGGACGCCAGCCAAGGTAAGAAAGGGGAAGGTGAAGGAAGGTAAGATAAGATAAAGTAAGATGCTACAAGGTAACAATTAGGAATGGTAAAAGTGAGGGAGGGCAAAGTAGGTTAGATATGATGTGGCAAGGTACAACAAGGAAAGGTTAAGGTGAAGAAAGGTAAGGTGAGGGAAGGTAAAATACGATATCGGGTATAGGATTAGGTGCAACAATTGAGGCAAGGTAAGGAAAGATAAGTAAGAAGCAAGGTAAAATAGTGTATGTGAAAGCGGTGATGACGACCACTATGATGACAACGACCACTATGATGACAACGACGATGATGATGATGACGATGATGAGAATGATGATAATAATAACAGAAACAGTGACAATAATAATAATAACGATAACCATAATAAGAAAAGACGTGCTGTAAATAAGTAAGTAAGTGAGGCAAGGTAACGCATTGGCCGACCTGACAAGATGTTCATTGGGGAAAACTTTTGCGATGACTGGGTTGTAGGAATAGCTGAAGTTTCTGTTGGTAGTGAAGTTGAAAGTATTGAGGTTCATCATCGCAGGGCAGTTGCAGTGAAATTCCACAATCACAGGTAAGTCTTCAACCTTATCCGTTTCAGGAGTGGTAAAACTAAATACCACCTGCTCCCCGTCCTTGAAGCTAAAAACAGTAAACGCAGTCCCTGCAAATAACGCCAGGTAGGGTACTTGTATTTCTTCATTATAAATGCTGATTTATATAGCGCTTCTTCAAGAAAAAGCATTAGATACGGTGGTCCCTACCTGTCTACGCAAGACCAAGGCGCGAAAATTTTTGTGCTGCTCTCAGGCTATCTCGATTGCTGTTGAATGCGCTGCCCAGTTCACTTCTGTTTATTCTTTGATGTCGTTCAGATCCATGGGCGGCGATCCCGGGGTCGAGGGGACAAGACCCTCACCTTTAACAGTGGGGGACACAGTATAAAGTTGTCCCCCAAATTTTGAGGAAACAGCAAAAAGGTCAATAAAATTTGTTCGCCTCTTTTTTGACCAGATCTGTTCAAAAGTGTTCCGTGTCCCCCACCTGTCAAACAAGATCGCCGCCAGTGTTCAGATCTGTACTTAGACTCATATCTCTGTGAAGTTGCATATTAACCTTAGCCTGCATGGCTTTTGGTTTCTCTGGTCTATCGGATTTCGACCTGGCTTTTCCAATGGATTGTGGTTTTAACTGCGATTTCATTTGAAGCGACCATCGATTGTTGTCTTCGGCGTTATAATAACGGCGCTATAGAAGTCATTAGCTTAGATATAGATTAGATTAGACTAGAAAGAATGGTCTTCAACCCCTTGCGAAATGGAGGCATGGAAGGTAGAGGCTCATGTCGCAGATTGCATAGAAACCCGTTACAGAATGAAGTGCTGACCACGATGCTCCGTGTCCAGGATTTAAGACTCAGCTATTCATGGCTACAGGGTTGAATATCAGGAAATGAGCGCCTCCCCGTTGGCGTCACTAGGGTTGGTGTCACCCAATGCGGTAAGTCATGGTGTCACCCCTCCCCCCCCATTATAAGGTTAAAAAAAGTAAAATTAGCATAGGCTTTCAGCTTTAGGTAAATTGATACTGTTACAGTACATGTAAGCTGGGCTTACGAAAAACTGTTTTTGTTGATATATATTATTGTTAATTTAAAAACAATAAGTTTCTGCTGAAACTCTGCAAAAGCGTTGTAGACGGTCATTTTGTCATTTTGGCGTCACCCCCTCTGAAGGTGTCACCCGGTGCGGCCCGCACCCCCGCACCCTCTAGTGACGCCACTGCGCCTCCCTATGTTCCACTATAATACAATGGAGTATTGCTTTTGTCTTCTACTTAAGCTTGGAAATAATTCGTAAGTCCCGCGATGGACTGGCCCTGTGTTCTTACGATTCGTCTTTAGGATTAAGCACATCTGTAAGTTACCAGCGCCTTTTGTAAACATGTGCAAAGCAGTAGGGCAAGATAATGTAAGCAAAGCTCGAGGGTACGTACCATACGTATTCTATTTATTGAAAGGTACGTACGTTTTTTAACGTACCCTATTTTAGGGTACGTAAACAATACAAAAATACGTTAACCACGTCATTGCTCATTATAAGAATGTTCAATTTAATTTCAGCAAACAATCACAACCCAGTATACAGCGTAGGCTAGTAAATTGCTGCAATGCTATATTGTAGGTCTATGTTTATCCAGCATACATTGCACTTAATGCACATTTTTCAACACTTTCACGTGCGTCCATTCCTTCCCACGTTCTCTGGGCATCGCTGAATCGCTGACTGATGCGTATAAAGATATACTACAACTTTCGAGTTACAGAAATTTGCAAACAGTGACGTGTACTTAGCTCTCCTCAGAATGAAAGTACAGAAGGGGGGGATAGAGTAGTGGTAACACTCATGGCCAGGAGAGCACAAGGTACGCGGATCGACTCCCGTTACCCCCCTCTAGGGCGGCGCCTTGCATGGCTGCCAAACCGTGTGTTAATTAAGAAATTGATTGTACTTTCATGTTTCAATGTAATCTTACTGCGTCTGTCGGCTTGAAATAATAAAGAATATAATTATTATCAGGGCTTTTTTTCAGCCGGAACGCGCCGGTACGGCGTTCCGGCACCTTTTTCAGCTCCTAAGAAATAATTTATTTATTTTAATAATTAAAACAATAACTTAGTTATTTTAATTTAATTTAAGTGTTTTTGAACTGTTTTCAGTGTTTATTGAGACCCCTTCCAACCTCCAATCCAGTTTTTCTCGTGATTTTAGCCCGCCCATAATTGTTGCGTACCGGCACCTATTCTTCCGTTCCGGAACCTTTTTTTCTAGAAAAAAAGCACTGATTATTATTATTTATTATTATTATTATATTAATTTGCATTAAATTAATTATAACCGAAGAATTTATCGAATTAAATTTTCTGCTACGCTACCGGAAGTACCGGTTTCAATGACGCATACTGTTGACGTCAGATTATACGTAGGCAATGGGTCGTCGAGTAAACCATAAGTAAAATTTTCGTGTATGATACGTACCATACGCGTATTGTATTTTTGAAAGGTACGTACGTATTTTAACGTATTCTATTTTAGGGTACGCGTACCCTCGAGCTTTGAATGTAAGTAAGGACGAGGTGAGGTATTTTGGTACCATAGTGTAACTGTAAGGTAGATTGTGAAGGTATAGGCATATTGGATGACGTGAACTAGAGCATTGGGTGATGTTGAGAGAGGCAATGGGTTATAGTTGGTTTTCTTAGTGTAGAATTGTTCAAATTGGGAGTACAAGCAAAAGAAAGACATATTTAGAATCAGGAAACAAAGCTGATGATAACCTGATATACGAACATCCTGAGAAATAGAAAAATTTTTATCGAATTTTTCTGCTCAATAGGTCATTCCGTAGGCCTACAACTCAACCAATGATTTCGACTCGACAATTCAGAATTTCTTGATTTTTTCACCAAAAATTCCTGATCATATGGTATGAACAACTGGAAAATTTCAGGTGTCTACAGCAAAAATTGACAGAGATATAGGCTGTTGAAGTTGCGGGGTAGGACGAAAATTGTATGCCAACTTTTGTCATTTTCAGACTCCCATAACTTTTCATCTAGAGCAGCTACACACATTTGGTTTTCAGTTATGAGTTCTATGCATTGCATAGATTTACAAAGTGAAGAAAAATGTGTTGTCTTTGATCTCAGCAATTAACCACAGTTGTTGAAAAGTGTCAAAAATTTCTTGCCGAACCAATTTTTGCCATGTTTCCTGAAACACTACACCTGCAGTATGTCAGAAAGGAATAATTTTTGTATGGTTTTATTCAGCTGTTGGTGGAGTTGTAAATGTGTAATTTATTTGTGTCTTGGTCGACAGGAACTACTGTAGCACTTAGCCAAAACCTCTTCATCTCCACGATAGTGGTCACTTTTAACTGACCAAATGGTCAAGTGCATCACCTGATAGACAAGTAAAACATGCATCAATGGAAAGCTTGAAGAACAACCTTTTTAATTGATACCAAACTTGTTGGTATTCTTTAGATTAGGTTATTAAATTATATTTTCAAAAGCCGCGATTTTTGCAGTTCACGGTGGTACATTAACAATTGCACAACATACATAATTTGAAAGTAAATAGCATAGAAAGTTTCAATAATGCATTCTAAAGTTGTGAATCAAGCAAACATTCAATATGTAAAATTGGAGAACTTTCAAGTGTATCTGCAAATTATTTTAACAAATGTTCTATTTCATTTATAATTTTGTCATCCAATTGAGAATGCCATCCTGTTATGGTTATGGATGGCACCCAATAATCACCTTTATTTCTGCGCCACTGGAATGAACCTATGATCCCTGTAGCTATGGTGAATTCATGTTTCTGGAACCTTTGCATTTTTAAATAAGGCCTAGTATTCAGCTCTTAGCAAAATCACTTATGTATTAGGCACATAGAAGAATTTATGTTCAAGCTGTTGGAGTCAGCTCAAAGAAACAGTTGCTGTTCACTGAAAATGTGGTTTGCTGTGACGGCTTGAAGACAAGTCGTTTAACTGCACCATTAATTCCATTACAAGGACACTAGTAGCAAAAAGAAGCCATTCAACACTCAGCTTCAAATAACCCAGATTGTTCATAAGAATGCTAACATTTTTAAAGTTCTTGCACTTGCTAGCATTTTCATCACTGAAATACTCAATAGTCTCGATGGTTGGATGGAGGCCAGGCCATTTGATCATGGCATGAAATGTGATGGCATCATATGCAAATGTCACTCACAACACAGGTGCTGAAACACTATTTTAAAGCTTTCTGGTAGTAGATGGTAAATGGATAGAGATTAGCCCGTAAAGTGAGTTCATATCCAGTGGTCACTGAAGCATTCCTGAACCTATCTGAAGTCACAGATGACGTTGATGAAGCAACTATATCGGTTTATTCCAGTGGTGCCCATAAATTGCATCGAAATATGTGTGGTAAGGATTTTTCTTGCATCATCTGGCTGCAGCATTTAAGACCAATTGCACTTAGGACAGACGTGTCTTTGGAAACCCTAATAGCACAGAGTTACAGTAGTCAATGCGTGTACACTGTACATACAAAGGCATGCATCATGGTCGTAAAGACAGTACCCTCCTAAAGGCTCTAAGGAACCTCAGTTGATAGTAACAGAAGGGGGTCAGCAGTGTTAGGTGCTCAGTAAACGTCAAGGCACTATCAAGCATGACAGCAAGATCACGAACACTAGAGGAGAATGCAAAGTCTGGGAATAGTAAGGCCAATAGCAGGAGGTCAACTGTTGACAGATGCTGTTTGGTTCCAAACCAAATCAACTGGGCCTTTGAGGGATTGAGTCAAGTCTATTTGCCATCATCTAGAGGTGGAGATCCTGTGATAGAGACTCCAACCTACCAACTATAAGGATCTGCTCAGATCATGTGTCATGATTTGAGTTGAATTAAATTCTAACTGAACTCATTCAGGCTGATTCTCAGGCACACTGTCATCACAATCACACAAAACTGTGCACAGATTAGCTTTCAAACATTTACACCTCCTAGCAGGTTTGTACATTTGAGGTTGTTTATTGAGGCAAATTACCCCAACAGTGGACTCCTTGAAGAACGGTTCTTTTGACATGTTGAATGGATGCATCCGATGTAGGTTGTAATAATTCGACTGTTTGTGATTTCTTGGTAGAGTTGTTTACATGTAACATGCTGCGTTAAGGACAGTCAGTGCAGTCACAAGTCCTGTCATACATGATTATGACAAACCGTTCTAAAACTGGTTGCTATAGTTGCTTCATCAATGTCATCTGTGACTTCAGATAGGTTCAGAAATGCCTCAGTGACCACTGGATATGAACTCTTCGCTTCCCTGGCTGTTTTTTGCCTTTACTGGAAAAACTTGATATTGTGTTTCATCCTGTAAAACAGTGAAAGACTGGAAGTGCTTTAGACTTACCAGGACCAATTGAATTTGACAAATCATGAATTGCAATCAGGCCTGATTGCAGTCCGTGCCAAATAGATCCAAAATTCTTAAATTTATAAATTCTGTAAATATGCAACTGCCAAAACGACAACATCAGTATCAGCTGTTCTTATGGCAATTTTTTTGAACCAGTTTGGGCAGCATGTTGACAGTGAAGGCTTAGGTGAGTGTCAGCCTCTTCATGAGTGCATGGATCAATGCTATTGATGTCAGCAATTGTGCTGAGCATCTTACATGATCATCATAAGTCACAAAAATCAACTCATCTGGAATGTTTACAGTGGTCATAACATCCACAAGAAAATGAAGCAGTTCAGTTTTGTTGTCATTGACTCACAAGAACTCTGTCCATTTCAGTCCGAACCAATTTTTTGCCGTATGCATGAGATGGACTGCATCCATATCATGTAGTTCTTTTATTTGTTCCAGTGCTATGCCTAAATTTTCACGAAAAGTTAAAAGAACATCTCGTACATGACTGCCAACAGTCAAGTCTGGAAAATTTTCTAGTAAATGATCCTTATGTCGAGTAGCTTAATTTAGGTTTACTTGTAAAGAAAATACTACAATGCTATAGTTGTTCTGCATACAGTTGGCTAAGTTCAGCTAGCTAGTTTGAATGCATCAGCTAGTTTGAATGGCTCTGGCTTCTTCCAAATATGTAATAATCTCAGCTAATGCCACTGATTCCGCATCTAACCTGGTTATACACTTTACATTTTCAGTTTCACATGTGAACGTGCTGCTTTACGAAACAGATCTAACAACCAAGCAGGGTGGTTTTTGGCCTGGATTGCAATCATATCGCCACTTGACCACTTTCGTAGCACCCTCTGGCAAAATATACACTTACTCCAATCACCACTTGCCCACCCGTGACAATTTCATTAAGTTCGTACACTGCACACTTCGATAGCCCTACAGTGTAATTGTGCTGACGAAGGTAAGCAGACCACAACAGCGCTAATTGAAGGATTTACTCCCGCAATTGTTATATCACTAACATATAAACATAATTGTAATATAATTATATTATTTATATTATTATTAACGACAGCGTACGGGAATTAAAAAACAAGTTGATAACCCATATCAACGTAAAACACACGTAAAGATGTACCACAATCAGCCCAATTGTGCGCAACTAAGCCCAAGTCGACGCGTTGTCATCTTTTACAAAAAGTGAATAAATTTACTCATTTACAAATATATTCACAGGTGTTCGTATATCAGGTTATTTTATATATTTTGTAAGGTTTAAAATTAGAAAGTTTGCTGCTTGTACGCATAACTTGAACAATGCAGTTGTTTGTTGTTTCTTATTGACCCCACTATTATGAGAAATAAAGCACTGGGTGACACTGGCGTAAACTTGTACAAAATATTGGGGGGGTATGGGGTCAGGACCAGAGGTGCAAAAAAAGTTTTTTCAAGATGAAAAGTTTTTTTTCCGTTTTTTTGGTTTTATGGTTTTTGTTCTTTTGGTTGTTTTTAAGATTTTCGGATTTCGGATCATAAAAATCATGAAAAATGGCATGAACAAGAACTCCAACTCAGTTTAATTCAGTTGCGATTTCCGAAAATTAAAAATCATTAAATCAATGTTATTAAAATAACTTCTACAAAAATAAGAAATTTATTTTAAGAAAAAAAAACAAATTTGGTGGTTTTCTTTTTCTTTCTTTTTTGTTTGAAACCAAAATCCGAAAAAGAAACTTTTTTTACATCTGGTCTGGACAGTCAGCAGAGGCTTCCAGTGTTACATTAATGCGTTTGTTTACAAGTAAATTTGTTTCATATTGAATATATATTGAAGATCAAAATAAATCTTTGTTTTCATTATGCTTTTCTGATAGTATTTCAGTCTCTGTTTTTCTGTTTCTGAAGAAAATTTATCTATATTGAAACATAATATTTTAATATTTGAAGAAATTCTCCTCTCGATTTTTTGGGGGCATTGCCCCGGCTCCTCAATTATTGGGGGCAGGTGCCCCGGCTCCCCCTCCCAGAGTCTACGCCTATGTTGGATGATGCTGAGAGAAGCATTTGGTTATGAGAAACATGGCATTTTGTTATTTGAAGTATGCCTAATGTAGCAAAGTAAAGACACGTTAAGAAAAGGCAATTTTCGTCTAACCTCCTAATGTCCGTTACTGTTGCTCGAAGTTTGTTTCCGATGTAGACCTCCTTTACGTCCAGTCTATCCGAAGACCAGGTTCCATTAATTGTCACCGTTGTTCCGCCTGCTGTCGGTCCGCGCAGTGGGTCGACAATGGCGATGTTAATGAACAAAGGTGATCCTGCAAACAATGCAACGTTTAATCTAATGATAATGATATCCTGTCGTGGCGTATACTTTCTCTTCAGATACAATGCAGTACACCTAATTCAATCCAATCTAATCTAATGATTTCCATAGCACTGCATTTCATATTATAATTATGTTTATTTTTATTAAACCAGTTTAATATAGCGCCCTTCAAGATTGCCTACTCGGGAGCACTCCCAGCCCAACCACGGCCGAACAATGCAGTTTTAAGGACAGTATGAAACGGGTTAAATGACCAGTTGGTATTTGGCGGAGCTTGGTAGAAAGCCCATTCCAGGTCATGGGGGCAGCCACAGAAAGAAGGCACGGCGCTGCCTTATGGTTGTCCGCGCGTGGGGAACAATAAGTTTAGCTAGCGCAGCTGAACGGAGAGAACAAAGGCGCTGCGAGCATGAGGTGGGACAGCAGGGCTCCCGCAGGCATGGAGGGGCAAGCCTTCAAAGCACCGCCCGACCAAGGCAGAGATTTGGTAAGTGATGCGATGTGTGTAGGGGAGCCAGTGGAGGCATCAGTCGATAGTCGCGTTTAGTAAAACCGTAATAAAAATGTGTAATCCGCTGGAGAATCCCGGTTGAATTCCGACTGGTGAGGGAACCAAACGTCGGGCATTCTAGCAGGATCATTTCAAACAGTAGAAATGATTGCACAAGATTGAAAGAAAATGGAAATTCCAAAACAACGAAGTTTGCGTGCTAGTTGTTATTAATATCTCTATTTATACATGATTTATGTTATCAGTAGTTATAACACTTCAAGAGCTTTACCTGGTGATGTAGTTGTTGCATTTTCTTTGGAGTTATTAAGCGCAAATGTTACTGACGTCTTTGTCGAAATGAGGGATAATGTAGTCGCTATACTTGCTGTTGAAGTAAGAGGGGATGCAGAAATTGAAAACTGCGTAGAATTCAATGCACTATGTGAAGTCGTTTTTGAGTAAAGTGGCAATCCAGTTGTTGAAGTACCGGTACTCGTTAAGTTTCGTAGCAAAGCAGTTATTGAAGTACTCGTTAAGTTTTGTAACAAAGCAGTTGTTGAAGCACTCGTTAAATTCTGGTGCAATCCATTTGTTGATGTACTTGTTGCCTTTAGTAGCAATGCAGTTGTTGAAGCACTTGCTGCGTTTCGTGGCAGTCCAGTTGTTGATATACTTGTTGAGTTTCGTAGCAATGCAGTTGTTGAAGTGGTCGTTACATTTTTTGGCAGTGTAGTTGTTGATGTACTTGTGGAGTTCAGTAGCATTGCAGTTGTTGAAGCACTTGTTAAGTTTCGTGGCAGTCCAGTTGTTGATGTACTTGTTGCGTTTAGTAGCATTGCAGTTGTTGAAGCACTTGTTAAGTTTCGTGGCAGTCCAGTTGTTGATGTACTTGTTGCGTTTAGTAGCAATGCAGTTGTTGAAGTACTCGTTAACCTTTGTGACAATCCAGTTGCTAATGTACTTGAGTTTAGTAGCAATCGAGTTGCTGATGTACTTCTTAAGCTTCCTGGCAATCCAGTTGTTGATGTACTTGTTAAGCTTCCTGGCAATCCAGGTGCTGAAGTACTTGTTAATTTTGTTGATAAAGCAGTTGTGAAGGTTGTTGAGTTTCTTGCCAATGCAGTGTTTAAAGTCGTTGTAGAATTTAAAGTTGCTATGGTTGTTGATATCGTTGTGGCATTCAGAGCAGAAGTTGTAGAATTATGAGACAAAGTCGTCGTGGAATTGTCTGCTGACCGTGGGGTGGAATATTTAGTGCCAAGGGTAAATGTGGTGCTAGAAAATGTGGGAGGGGTTGTCCATGTTGTAGGGTTAATAGGGGGTAGGGTGGTAGTATTTGTGTCTTTGGGTGCAGATATAGTCGGTGTAACTCTCAAAAAGCTGGTTTGGGAAGCAGTAGTGGTTTGGGAAGTTGTATCAGCAGTTTTGTTAGAGGAGGAAGTTGTAATAGTGGTGTTAGGGGAAATTGTTGCGGTAGTGGTGTTAGAGAAAGTAGTTGCAGTGGTGATGAAAGCAAAAGTACTTGTATTAGTGGTGTTAGGGAATGTAGTTGCAGTGCCGGTTTTAGGGGAAGTAGTTGTAGTAGTGGTGTTAATGGAAGTAGCTGTAGTAGTGGTGTTAATGGAAGTAGTTATATTATTGGTGTTAGGGGAAGTAGTTGGAATAGTGGTGTTAGTGGAAGTAGTTGTAGTAGTGGTGCTAGGTGAAATATTATCAGCAATGATGTTTGGAGTAGTAGTTGTAGTGCCGGTGATTGGTGAAATACTTGTATTATTGGTGTAAGAGGAAGTAGTTGTAGTGCCGGTGTTAGTGGAAGTAGTTGTAGTAATGGCGTTAGGTGAAATATTATCAGCAGTGATGTTTGGGGTAGTAGTTGTAGTGCCGGTGTTAGGTGAAATACTTGTATTAGTGATGTAAGGGGAAGTAGTTGTAGCGCCGGTGTTTGAGGTAGTAGTTGTAGTAGTGTTGTTAGCGGAAGTAGTTATAGTATTGGTGTTAATGGAGGTAGTTTCAGCAGATGTGATAGAGGAAATAGTTGTAGCGGTATTATTAGGAGGAATAGTTTTAGCGGTGGTGTTAGGAGAAACGGTTGTACTCTCGGTGTTAGAGGAAGTAGTATCAGTGGCAGGGAAAGTAGCAGTAGTAGTGACTGTAGCAGAACTAGTGGCAGTAATGGCTATAGGTGAAGCAGTTGTAATAGTAGTGGTAAAAGAAGTAGTAGAAGTGCTGCTGAGAGGCGATATAGTTGACGTAGTTTCAGTCGACAGTGGAGTGAAATATGTAGTCTTGAAGGTAGCAGTGTTAGAGGAGAAAGTGCTGGGAAATGTAGCACTGGCAGGGAAGGTAATTGTAGTATTACTGTCAGAGAGAGGAGTGGTGGTTGTGGTGGTGTTTCTCATCGAAGTGGTAGTCGACGGCGTAGTAGTTGCTATTCCGAAGCATGTTTGATCCAAGACTTGATCTCGAACGGTGTCGATTGTATCGAATGAGGAAGTCACAAAATAGGTCACGTTTGCCTGAAGTTCGACAACGAAAATGAAAGCATTGTTTACAAAAGTCTAATCTCAGTTTCATTAAGGTTTGAAAGTTGGGTCAACCTACGCTACGGTAAGGTATGGTAGCAAGCTAAGGCAACGTCACTTATGGTGAAATACAGGTATAGTAACGAAGAAAACTATATTTAAAGTCAGGTCCACCTACGCTACGGTAAGGTATGGTAGCAAGCTAAGGCAACGTCACTTGTGGTGAAATACAGGTATAGTAATGAAGAAAACTATATTTAAAGTCAAAGACTTTTAAGGTGAGGGAAGGCAGCCAACTGAGAGCGCCTGTGAATGAGCTGATTTCTGAGACTTTACTTTCTTAATGAGCTGTAGAAATCACGAGATTACGATTACGAAACAAGAATCTTTTACCAATTGCGGAGGAGAGGACAGTAGTTGCAGTATCGACTCATTAATCTGATTTGTGACACCGATGGCATACGTCGAAATGCCCTGTTCGTGAATTGGAACCACAGTTGCGTTGACATCTTTTGAGTCTGTGGGTTTCCCATCCGTGATTATGATAGCTGTTCTCATGGCGGAAGGTCTGTCGGTCGCGTTGAACACCTCACTGGCCATTAACTTCAGGGCCGTAACCGTGAATGTCGTCTGACCCTTTTCGTACACCAGGCTCCTGTTGATCGCCTGCAGAAGGTCGTCACGGTTTAGGTACCTGCGGCGTGAAAAGTAATTACTTACAATATCAGTGCAGTGCTTTTCGGAGAGATATATGAACAGCTTTGAAATATAAAAACATAAGCACTGGCGAAGTTCAGTAAGCAAGGGCTAGTTCTCTTCTAAGAGGCTAAGGCACAGAAAATGAAGGTGCTACACTTCACATAACTGCTTATTGCTTATGAGATTGCTCTTGCTCTCCTCTTCCTTCCATGTGATTATTATAGGCCCTTAGCTTTTCTTTTGTTCTCTATCCCATTCTTTTGTTTTCCATCTAGATCTCTTTCTTCTCTCTCTTCTTTTTCTTAACTATGCCATCTTTAAAACCAATACGTCCTTTTTATTTTTCTTCTTCTTCATCGTCACCTTTTCAATCCTCCTCCATCTCTCAGCCTCTTCAGCTATTAGACTATTCTTTTCAGTTAGATCAGAGAGTCTCTAAATCTGACCCATTCAGATTCCACTTCAGTTGGGCCGAACTGCCGAACATGATCGCAGCGACCCTCATTCCGTCAGATCCGATGTAGACTTGGCTGACGAAGTCATAGACGAATTTAACGACGAACGCCCAGTTGTCACAGGTCGTGTCGTTTGGGTTGCTGTAGTCGAACTTCGGGTCAGCGTCGCAGATGCTTCCGGAAGCGTCGATGAGGAAGCACAGGTCAATCTCCGCGTTGCATCCTATAGTAGATACAGATTAAGATGTGTGGGTCGAATGTATTCATTATAATACCATTATTAAACGCCGTTATATAATTGCCAAGCATAAATGGATGGCTTTGTGCAATTGTGAATGAATGACTTACTCAAGAGTCAAGATCCCTACAAACTACACCGTGTCTCAAAATAAACTGTGCAAAATTGTTTCTGTCAGAACTTCGTCAAATTTCCACCAATTTAAATAATTAATTTTTGGTAGGTAGATGGCAAAATAGCTGAAATTTTATGCTATACATAAATTTTCCACCTCACCTGACTCATGTCACCGCACTACCTCGTTAAACACAGATGTACCAATTTCTTATATAACGCTTAAATTTTAACAACTAGAGTGCTCAAATTTCATCGAGCTGGGTGTCAAAGTGAATGGGACCTACTATCGCGACAACCTTCTTGCCCAGAAGCTACTGCCAGACATACGCCGGATATCCCAGGACGACTTTTTTGTCTTTTAACAGGATGGCGCCCCGGCGCATGGAGCACGCGACACTGTCTCTTTCCTGGAGCGAGAAACGCCCGACTTCATACCTCCAACACTGTGGCCGCCGAATTCACCGGATCTTAACCCAGTCGACTATAGCATATGGAGTTTGGTGCAGGAAAAGGGTTGCCGCTCCAGAATACCCAACGTCGACGAACTCAAAACGCGTCTGATCGACGATTGGGCGCGCTTTGACCAGTCGATGGTTGATGCTGCTATCGGCCAGGGCCTACTACGTAGGGGGGGAAGGAATCAGACTGCTTCCAATTTGTGCCAGGGGGGAAAAATTTCCCCCCCCTATAAAAGTCACTAATTTCTAATAATTAGTGACTAATAAAGTGACTAATTACTAATGATTCTTAAAGTATTGTATTGTGATGTATCAGTATTATGGGCCATGCAATATTTGCTGAGATTACCATACAGTATCTAAGCAGTGTTATAGTGTATCATTATTACTTCTTTTTCTTTAGCTATTGGCCATTATGTTCTGCTATTTTTTGTTGATGAAAGATGCAAAAAGTATTTAAAAAATTGAAGAAAAGCATTCACTATCCTGTTGATTTAGAAATTTCCAAAATATGGGACACATGTTAAAATATTGGGCAATATAGGACACTGTTCAGCAAATATATGGGGATTTTAAAGATTGCATTATGAATGCACATTTCTGGTGTAATGCAGCGATAACAGGCTCCATCCCTGCCTACTACAGTGTTATCCAGCCGACAATTATTTTTGCAGGAATATTTCAAGACCTGATAACCCCATTTTCACTGCACTACACAACAATAATTGTAGCACTGAAATTTTGTGCCATATTTACAGCTTCTCCCATAAAATTTTTACAGTGCAGTGGGAGCCCTGCAGAAATTAATTCAACAGTTCAGTTGAACTAAAATGTATGGTCTTCCAAAGCCAGTTTTCTTGCTCCAAAAAATGCATTAAAACTCACCTACGGCAATATAGAAATCTAAAATTTTCCGGGGGAGGACCCCCGGACCCCCACTTCAAGGGGAGGGGAGGGGAATGCACAGGAGGGGTAAAGGGAGAGGGGAGTGGAGTGGGTGGGGAATGGGAGGGGAAGAGAGTGGGAGGTGTAGTGGAGGAAGGGGAGATAGGGGAGGGTTTACAGTAAGGGGGATTGCTTCCAGCTTACAGGGGGGGATAGTAGGCCCTGCTATCGGCCATCAGTGGCGTCGCCGTCTGAGCGCTTGTGTCCGTGTAAGCGGAGCGCATTTCAAGCACCAATTCTAACACTTTTAAGCAGATCTGTCACAACAATTAAAAACTCTGCTAAGTAAACCATATTTTACTTTACTGCGTGCTAATTAAGTCGTCAGATAGTTTGTTGCATGTAATAAAATTTAAGCGTTATATAAGAAATTGGTACATCTGTGTTTAACAAGGTAGTGCGGTGACATGAGTCAGGTGAGGTAGAAAATTTATGTATAGCATAAAATTTCAGCTATTTTGCCATCTACCTACCAAAAATTATTAAAATTGGTGGAAATTTGATGAAGTTCTGACAGAAACAATTTTGCACAGTTTATTTTGAGACACGGTGTATATGTTTCACGGGAGGAGACTCGAATCATTTACTCGTGTGATACAAAGCGAGCGCTCTAACCAGTCGGCTTACCTTTTCAGTTTGCATATTCGCTGTAAACTGCCTCTTTGTCTTAGTGGACCGAACCTCTGGATAATGACCCGATTACGGCTATATGACAATGGTGATGATGATGATGATGATGATGATGATGATGATGATGATGATGATGATGATGATGATGATGATGATGATGATGATGATGATGATGATGATGATGATGATGATGATGATGTTGATGATGATGATGATGATGATGATGATGATGATGATGATGATGATGATGATAATGATAATAATAATGATGATGATGATGATGATGATGATGATGATGATGATGATGATGATGATGATGATGATGATGATGATAATGATAATAATAATGATAATAATAATGATAATAATAATAATAATAATAATAATAATAATAATAATAATAATAATAATAATTACTTAATAATAATAATAATAATAATAATAATAATAATAATAATAATAATAATAATAATAATAATAATAATAATAATAATAATAATAATACTGAGTGACGCTGAGATGGCGCTTCAGATTATTTAATTATTACTGTTAAAATAATAATAATAATAATAATAATAATAATAATAATAATAATAATAATAATAATAATAATAATAATAATAATAATAATAATAATAATAATAATAAAGGTAATAGTAATGGTGTTGTAGAATTCATCGATTTAAATTGGAATCAAATCCGGATCCGGAGAAACCCGAGACTGGTCATGGCGTCCTGTAATCTCAGATACGAGGTCATGACACTGGTTTCAGGAAATCCTTTCAGGTTGGAGATATACCGCGTGAAGGAGGGACGCACTCTACATGCCAAGATATACGAATATATAGCAAACTATTAGGGAATGCAAAAACCCGGGTTTTTTACAAACCCGGGTTCCGGATTTGGCGCCAGTAAAAACCCGGGTACCCGGGTTTTTACCGGATTTACCAAACTTTACATGATAAGTATTATTGAACTATGTTTTGCGATAAGAACAACGTCGTTATATGCAGCTACAAAGTCCAAAGTTCTGCAGATGACAAGGGTCATCTACGTCCTTGTGTTTGAGCAGGTTTATCTTATGCTTGGGTGGGAGATGAATATGCATACATCGTGTTGAACCGCCGACAATTTTCAGTTTCGATTTACATAACTGGCAGTGCACTGAGCCGTCTGTTCCACAGAATCGCGAACGATAAAGTGTTCCCAAACACCGCGCTTTAAATTTGTTGATTTAAGCATCGCTTTTTAAGTCACTAAATTTATATAAGAACAGTTTACCGCTACCATGCGAACTGGATAATAATAATAATAATAATAATAATAATAATAATAATAATAATAATAATAATAATAATAATAATAATAATAATAATAATAATAATGATAATAAGACGATTTATATAGCGCCGTAGCACAGCCGAGGCCGAAGAAAAGGACGCTGTAGATGGCGACGCCGGAGGGTGGTGCACCATAGAAACTCGGACTTCGTTGGATTTAGTTTGAAACGGTTAGACGCCATCCACACTGAAATGCGTTCAGACATGTAATGTCACGAGTTAACAAACTCAACATTCGGCCTTGTCACTCGTTGTGTGAAATGTGAATCCTCACTCATATCACGTCACGAATAAACAATTGGAACGAACAGATAAATAAGTAAGTAGAAATAGTATTACGTAATACCAAGTGCAGTACTAACGTTATATTTCCATTACTCTGCATTTGTGAGTTTCACGGCGTGAACGACGATGAAAGTGACGCTTTTCAATCACGCCAAACCTGGGTTTCAACCGCGGTTTACGATGACGAAGACAGGTTTGGCAGATGTCCGTCCCTCACTTTGGCTGTGGGGTCCCAAAA
>OY744607.1:54303353-54320853 GCA_963556255.1 Allolobophora icterica | reverse complement strand
AAATTAAATTAACAATAGAAAGCTGACGATCGAATTGTAGTCTTAATTGGAAACTTCTATGGCTCCGATGTCCGATGTATGAGACTTCTAGTGGCGGCGTATCAAAGCCAACCCGTACCAGAGCAGTAAGCAGAAAATCGATCCACTAGGGCAGTCCTATATGTATGTACATTACTTTATTTTTCGCTCAAAGCAGAATAGCCTAAACACGAAGATTCGAAAAAGGAAAAAATATAAAACACCCTCACATAGCTGAACCGAGGTGAGGAGGTAATACAAACTGCGACAGTGCTATAAGAAAAGAAGACTTACGGACAAGAGAAGAGAGAAAGACTGTCAAGAGAAGAGAGTCGAGGTGGGGCACGTCATTCAGATTCAATCTCCGTACTGCCAATCGAAAATTCCATACTGGCATTGTCCGCGTCAACCTGGACTCCCGGGGAAGGATCCAAGTAGTGTGTAGTGCCCTTTGAAATCGATTCCATTAGAACCTGTGGGCTGCTGCTCAAACTGGCCGACACTGTTCGATTGTTCCACTGTGTCGGCATGTAGCTATTCGCAGATGCTTTGCGTCTCGGACTTTTCCTTTTGCGGGCGCAGACGACGATTAAACAGATGATGAGGATGATGACGACGATGAGGAGGACCAGTCCGATGACCAGACCAACGATGAGAACGATCCGTATCCACTTCCACGAGCAGTTGGAGTTGTTCCAGCAGTCAGCAGGGCAACCTGGTGGCGGAGAGTCTGGACCTGTGTACTCCAGGCAACGGTAGTAGTAGGTCTTGTCTCCGATTGACACCTGGAAAGGATAGATGAATAAGAAATCAACCATTAGAAAGGAAATAAAGCAATATCCCGCTATGAAAATAGAATTTCAATTCTCTTCCTTCTCTTCCCTTCCCTTTTCTTTTCTTTCCTTCCCTTCCCTTCCCTTTCCGTTTATCTTATGTCATGTCGGGAGCGCATCTAACGAGTCTCTTTTGAAGTGGCGCTATATAAATTTGCAATTACCATTACCATTGTGTAAAGTTATTATGAATGCATTATCTTGTTAACTGTCTTATCACACAATTTATGTTATTATTGGCAACGGGCGAAATGACCACCAGCCACTGAATTTATGTCAGTCTGTTAGTTATGTGCATTACTGAGTGAGGCGGATAAGTTACTTACTTACTTACGTCCTCCCATTACTTTTCCTTACCTTATCATAGGTTGGCTGATCAGCCTGAATATCACTATTCCAAGTTCACACTGCATGCCGGCAACACTTGCAACTGATCAACAACGTTCCTTCCTCTTGCTATTCCTCATCGTTCGGCTTTCTGCTTTATATCAGATCTAGACTGACACTCATCTGTTTCAGCTTGCCTACTCTCCGTAGCTCTGACTTACCGAATTTTACTACGATTTCACTAAAAGCGACCGTCGATTTGGTGCTTTATACATAATGATAATTATTATCACTACTAAACGCCAAAGCCTAATGACCAAGCATCAATCGATGGCTCTGAGCAATCGTGAGTGAAGGACTTGCTCAAAGTTCCTACACAGTAACCTTCTCAGGGGAGGAGGAGGATCGAACCCGTATTCTCTGCATTACAGGGCGATTGCTCTAACCAATCGGCCACCATGTACAATTATGGCGCTATAGAAATCGTTAGATAAGATTAGATTGATTATCTGAACGCGCCTTGATTCCTATTACATCATTCTTCTTTACCTTGCTTTGAAATTCGAGAAATGAAAGTTGACCTATGACGATGATGAATCTCTGATCACATCATCTTTCCTAACTTTGCCTCACGTTTTCCTACCTTGACCAACCTTTCTTCACCCACCTTTGCCCTACATCATACTCCACTTTATCTTCTATTATATTACCTTGCCTTAGATTATATTACCCTCCACGTTGCAAGACAAATGTTTTCTTACGACGATGGTGAATCGCAGATCACAGAAGAAGTAATCGAATTCGTTGGTGTTGTTAGGAACGGTCTCTGGCGGAGCGCAGGTCACCTGGTTGTCTGTTAATTGACTGATGGAACAGTTGCCTTTGCCAAGTCGAATCGTGTAGTCTTCCTTTGCACAGCCACGCAGCATATGTTTTCCCTGCATAGAAAAGCAAAACGTTAAGGGATACTGGCCTAGTTTCAGGGTTTAAGTCAAGGTATTCTAAAGACGGTTATTGCTACGATTTGTCTATATCATTATAATTGCTATCATTCCCACTTCCACCATAGCTACCGCTGCCATACAACTGATAATTATATTATTATTATTATTATTATTATACTATCATTATTACCACTATTCTTACTACTGCTAGCACTCTGTCTACTATTGATAGTACTCTAAGACTGTTGAAAACTATGAAAACGTTACGAAAAATAATGTTGCAACTATTACAACAACAACAACAACAACTACTACTACTACTACTACTACTACTACTACTACTACTACTACTACTACTACTACTACTACTACTACTACTACTACTACTACTACTACTACTATTACTACTACTACTACTACTACAACAACTACTACCACGTTGTCTCTCTGCCTCTGCCTCTGCCTCGCCGTTTCCCTCACCCTCTTCCTCTCTGTCTTTGTCTGTATGTTTGCATGTATGTATGTATGTCTGTCTGTCTGTCTTTGTCTCTGTCTGTCTGTCTGTCTGTCTGTCTCTCTCTGTCGCTCTCTGTCGCTCTCTCTTATTGCAGCCCTAAAAGATGTTTCTTGTAGAGGTTCCATACAAATGAGTAAGTGCGATTACGATGACGAAGACGACGACGATGATTATGATTATCATGATGCTCCTGGCGATTATTCTATTAACCAATGCACTCATCTAACCACAATTGAGATCGTCTTATCCTCCGCCGGATAAAAGAAGACGACTTCGTGAGAGCTGGCGATCGTCGGTGCCGTGTAGAAGTAAAACTTCGAGTTCAGCAGACTCTTCGATAGGTCGTCATTCTCTCGATAGCCGTCGAAGATGAACCGCAGGTAAATGTTTGCAGTGTCCCGTCCATTCGGTCCCGTCAGAGACTGCACGCTTTCCTCGGGAGTGAAGCGTTTACGCCGCGAGAGAATGGATGACGAATCGACGCCCCGTTTATGGCGGTAGTTGACGGTGAGGTTACTTGGAACGGATACGTTGTCGAGGACGTCGAAAAAGTCCAGGGGAAGGTCGATTTGGGGCATATTGCAGATCAACTCGGTCGGGTACACTTGATTTTGAACGGCACGAACCTCACAAGGCTGGATCAGAAAAAACAGTAGCTGAATCAGTCAAGTCTCCAGTTTTTTTAAATTACATTTATGCGATGTTTTTTTCAATTCTTCTAACAAGGGTCTGACGAACGCAGTTGTACATAAGCCTTGCAGTTTATGCAATTATGGGATAATAACTTACGCCGGTAACACGACCGACTTCTTTGTCTTAGAGTTTAAGGTGAGGAGATGAAGAAGAATTAAAATAATTCCGATGATTTATCTGTAGTAATTAGACTAATTCTGATAATTTATCTGTATTAAGTATCCGTATCTTTATTTATCTGTGCTAAGTGTTTGTATATATCTTTATCAAGTATCTGATTCTCTAATTATCTGTAGGCATACTAAGTGTATGTACTTATCTTATATTAGGATACCTATTATTCATGTAGGCCTACTTTAATTAAATGGTAAATTGTCTTCTTTGCGCAAGAACACGCTGTATTGGCTTTGCTTATTGTGAGAAAGTGGAGTTCTTCACATTACCTTTCTCCTTACAGCTCTTGAACATTCAGATTGGTTGTATCTGCATACGACAACGGTTGCCTCGATTTCAGTGTAAGCAACGGATGTCAGATTGCTTCCAACGCCCGTCAGAAATGTACCGCCGCTAAACAACGCACACACTGATCATAAGTTTAATTATCAAAAAGAAGAAACAGAATGTGACGAAGTATGCTTAAAAGAAGAAGAAGAAGAAGAAGAAGAAGAAGAAGAAGAAGAAGAAGAAGAAGAAGAAGAAGAAGAAGAAGAGGCTGTAATGAGTACACCGGCCGTACACTGTCGGTGGAAAGATCAGACAGCAAAGGAGAGGACAGATCACCTGCTCTCATATGCCGAGATAAAGAAAAATGAAGTCACTACCATTTCATACGCATGGCTGATCAAGGCTAGTTTCAGAGACTCTTCTTCTTCTTCTTCTTCTTCTTCTTCCCCGTCTTCTTCTTCTTCTTCTTCCCCGTCTTCTTCTTCTTCTTCTTCTTCTTCTTCCTCCCCGTCTTCTTCGTTGTCGTCGTCGTCTTCTTCTCCTCTTTTTTCTTCTCCGCCTCAATCTTCTTCTTCTGCTTCTTCTTCTTTCTCAATTTTAGTCGAGTTCAACAGAAAGCTTAAGTAGAAACATGAGAGAAATAGAAGGAGGAGAAGGAGAAGGAAGAAGAGTAGGAGTATGAGAATAATGAGGAGGGAGAATGAGCAGGAAGAGAAGGAGAAGAAAAAAGAGAAGGAACTTGTGAACTACCTGATTAGATGTTGTCTTGGAAACACTTCCCAAAGTATGGGATTGTAGGAATAAGTGAAATCTCTGTTCGTGCTGATGTTGATGAAACTGTAGTTGTTCGAATCTGGATGGTAAACGGAAAACTGCACGGTGACTGGTAAGATTGCGTTCCCTTCGTCTGCAGGAGGAGTAATGAAGATGATCTGATCCAAGCCACCTGACCTACGATGAAATACGCAAACAAAGGTATTATTATTATTATTGTTTCCGTTGTTGCTGCTGCTGCTGTTGTCGTTAATATTATTACCATTATTATTATTACTGTTGTTGTTAATAATATTACTATCATTTTATTATTACACTGCTATGCATTTTAAAAGAAAGAATCAGATGTCTGATTTATTTTTACTGATTTTATACAATTCTGACATCCTGATTTCAAATATGTTGATGAAATTTGGCCATCACGTCACAATTTCGTACAAATCAAATTATAAGTTTATTGAATTTTTACATTATTGAGAAATTATTTTCTCTTTGATACACTGCAGAAAAAAATTATAAGAAAGGTTTATAAAAGTCCTGATGTCAAAATCTTAGAAACAGATGACAGTGCCCAGATGTTTACAATAATTTTATACAAAATATATGGCAAAATCTTGTATACAATGAAACTGAGACATAAACCGTCTTAGGGACAGAAACGTGTTTTCTTAGATTTTCTTGCGTGTTCTTCCTCTGACGAACAATCTCTGTTCATCATCCAGAAATAGTCCATCAAATCAAAGGGGGTTTCCAAAGAGTAGTCCAAAAGTGGTCCAAGTCCGATTCCAGGGTACCAGATCAGGAGAGGCAGAGTAGCTGTCAAGGCGGGTGTCGTTTACGGCGAGAAGAATTGGAAGGCGGAGGATCAGATGAGTCAGGGTAGGAGCATTTGAAAAGGTGAGACTTCAGTTCTGAGTGAAAGTCCGGGGGTGATAGATAGAGGAACAAGAGGAGGAGGATGAAGGACGGGTAGCAATGATGATGGAGGCACTGAGAAAGTGCGGAATTCAGGAGGGAGATCATTCGTGGTGCTGTGATGGAAATGGCTCGGTTGGAGAACTTGAGGTGAGTAGTGACTGGGGGTCGAGAAAGACTGAGATAGGACGATGATCGGGTCTGACTGGTGAAGAGATCACGAAGTTACTTGGGCTGGGAATATTGTAGGGAGTTGTAGGATAGTGATAGAACTTTCTAGTGGATTCGCTCTGTGATTTTTAACTAATGGAGTGATTTGAGGATGAGAGTGATATGATGATGTTTGGGCGTTCTAGTGACAGCTCTGGCTAGTGAGTTTTGGATAAGCTGTAGATGCTTGATTTGAGTGGATTCGAGGTTGAGAAAAAGAGAATTGCAGTAATCAAGCTTTGAATGAACAATGGAGGTAGCAATGGTGGAGGCAGTTTTAAGGTCGAGCATGGGTCGTATGCGTCGGAGGTCACGAATGTGCATGAAGCAGGAGCGCGAGAGGTTGGAGATGTGGTTAGAGAAGGAGAGGTGTGGATAAAAAATAGCACCAAGATTGCGAACAGGGGAGTCAGCGGTGGAGGTGAGAGACGATGAGTTAATCGAAAGGTTTATGGAAGGATCAGGGATTTTCTTGATTTGATCAGGAAGGCCTAGGATGATGAATTCAGTTTTGGAAGGGTTAAGGCAGAGGAGATTGGATGACATCCACTCTTAAATAAGGTTAACCACGTTGAGTAGTTGTGTGATGGCGGTGGAAAAAGAGTCTGGGAAGAAGGATATGAAGAGTTGGGTGTCATCTGCATAGAGATGGTGGTCGACAGAGGAGGATTTTATGAGATGGCTTAAGGGTGTGGTATAAAGGATGAATAGTAGTGGATCCAGGACGGAGCCTTGAGGGACACCACAGGAAAGAGGAAGGGGTTGTGAGCAGTGGCTGGAGGCTTTAACAGAGAAGGATCGGGAAGACAAGTAGGACTGGAACCAGAGTGGAGCAGTATCAGAGACGCTAAACCAAGAAGATAGTCGTTGAAGAAGAAGGCTGTGATCAATGGTGTCAACTGCGGCAGAGATGTCGAGAAAACCCTACGTGATACAGAAAAACGGATATCATTTTTGAAATCAGCAGACTAAAATCTTTTAGAAAAACATGTTTTTGGCAGAACATCAAAAATCATGCATAGCAGTGTTATTATTGTCACTACTGTTTTTATAATTATTATTATAATTATTATTATTATTATTATTATTATTATTATTATTATTATTATTATTATTATTATTATTATTATTATTATTATTATTATTATTATTATTACTGTTGACTGTTGATTATCATTAGTATTGTTATTACTATTATTATTATTACTACTACTACTACTACTACTACTACTACTACTACTACTACTACTACTACTACTAGTATTAGTATCATGGATTTATTAAGCCTCACTATCTAATGACTAAGTATCAGTCGATGGCTCTATACAATTTTCAGTGAAAGACTTGATCTCGATCTCAACAGGGTTTAGGACAATTCCCCGGAACATTCCTCCAGACAATTCCCCGGACAACTCCTTCTAGGACAATTTCCCAGGCTTCACTTGGCCAATATACAAAACCAAAACTTTGAAGTTGTAGGATAAACAGACTAATGCTGTTCAAAGTAATATAATAAAATGGATGTAGCAGCTAAATAATCTATGGGCCTACATATAATTTCCCAGTTCTGTGTGTGATACGATGAACGTTAAAGGAACGTTTGGAATGTCTGGAATGTGACTCATGCTACGACGAGCGAAGTTGGCCCGGCCCGCCGCTGAGCGGGTGAACTTGCGGCTGTACACTCGCACGGGCGGTCGGACGGACGGACGGATTGACACATGGACAAACAGCGGTTACTAAGTCTGTCTCTGCCACCCTCTATAAGTTCTATAAGTTTAAGGTGAGTTATCAAGCAAATTAGGCTATATATCACAGAGAGTCATAATTATCTCATCATCTCATCTCCCATCTCATCATTTTATTGATCTCAATTCAAGAATGATACATACTACAATAATAGTACAATTGCCCGGAATGCAAAAGACGTACCCAAAAGGAACTGAAGTCCCGCTTAATTAGGGCCATCTATTAACTCAGAGCAATAAGCAATGCATAATTATATATCAATAGGAGTTTCACAGATTTAATGTTAACCATGGTTTTCGGCAACTAGCCTATGTACCCGGTATCTATTATCTGTATCCTACAGTTTATCTTAATTTCAGAATTCCGCGACGAATACCTGATTATTTCTGTGATCATTCCTTTGTTTTTGTCTCCGATGTAAACCCCGGTAACGTTGAAGTTCCCAGAACTCCACGTTCCTTTAATCGTCACCGTTGTTCCGCCTGCTACTGGTCCACGCAGGGGATCCACACTTGCAAAGTACTTGTCTTCGCCTGAAAAAGTTCATCGTAATCAAAAGTAGTAATTCAACTTTTCAGCTAATTCTGTGAGTTATGTTTCTAAAGTTAAACGGAATTTAGAAAGAAAGAAAAAGTTACAATAAGTGTTTACAATGAACTAAAAGAAACAACACGTAGTTTGAGTTAAGAGGAAACTAATTTTTAAGAAAAAGCGCTTTAGATTAACTAAAGACTCTAAAGTGAAATTTATTTAAAAACCAACAAATAGATTGAGTCAAAATGAAACTAAGAAAAACATAGCCTTGATTAGAATTAAATTGCTAAGTGATAATTTCTACCCTGGTCCATCCAATTATCCGCCTTCGATGCTCTCTTTTCCTCAATGAAACCCACCCTAGCAGCTCTTCAGCCTCCCCTCTCTGGTCTCTCTGGGCAACCGGAATCAGATCTCCAATTGACGTCTCAGGACAACCCCTCTGACACGACGCAGCGCTCGTGAATAAGCTGGTCCTGCGCTTAGCTTCTAGGTAGCGCTTTATAAATTTATATCTAGGGATAAGTGTTATCGTAGTATTTCTGGGCGTATGATTGATAGCGAATATAGTGGCGTTTGAGACAACGGTGGAAATGTCATCGGTACCTGTGGTAGCTCTTGTCGTATTTGGAGTAGATGAGTTCCACTGCGAATTGGAATTATATGGAAGATTTGGAAGAGTTGTAATAGTACCGCCAGTGGTTGAGAAATTAGTGGTTGGAAGTGAAGCAGTAGAAATTTCCGGAGAGGTAGTTGGAGTAGTTTGCGGGTTGGTTGTTGGAAGTGTAATAGTAGAAATATCCGGAGAAGTGGGAGAGGTAGTTGAAAGATTAATAGTTGGAAGTGTAATGGCAGAAATATCCGGAGAACTGGGAGAGGTAGTTGAAGGATTAGTATTTGGAAGTTTAGTAGTAGAACTATCCGGAGAAGTGGGAGAGGTAGTTGAAGGATTAGTAGTTGGAAGTTTAGTAGTAGAAATATCCAGAGAAGTGGGAGAGGTAGTTGAAAGATTAGTAGTTGGAAGTTTAGTAGTAGAACTATCCGGAGAAGTGGGAGAGGTAGTTGAAGGATTAGTAGTTGGAAGTTTAGTAGTAGAACTATCCGGAGAAGTGGGAGAGGTAGTTGAAGGATTAGTAGTTGGAAGTTTAGTAGTAGAAATATCCAGAGAAGTGGGAGAGGTAGTTGAAAGATTAGTAGTTGGAAGTTTAGTAGTAGAAATATCCAGAGAAGTAGGAGAGGTAGTTGAAAGATTAGTAGTTGGAAGTTTTGTAGTAGAACTATCCGGAGAAGTAGGAGAGGTAGTTGAAGGATTAGTAATTGGAAGTTTAGTAGTAGAAATATCCAGAGAAGTAGGAGAGGTAGTTGAAGGATTAGTAGTTGGAAGTTTAGTAGTAGAACTATCCGGAGAAGTGGGAGAGGTAGTTGAAGGATTAGTAATTGGAAGTTTAGTAGTAGAAATATCCAGAGAAGTAGGAGAGGTAGTTGAAGAATTAGTAGTTGGAAGTTTAGTAGTAGAAATATCCAGAGAAGTAGGAGAGGTAGTTGAAAGATTAGTAGTTGGAAGTTTAGTAGTAGAAACATCCGGAGAAGAGGGAGAGGTAGTTGAAGGATTAGTAGTTGGAAATTTAGTAGTAGAAATATCCGGAGAAGTGGGAGACGCAGTTGAGAGATTGGTAGTTGGAAGTGAGACAGTAGCAATGTCGAAAGAAGTCTTAGAAGTAGTTGAAGAATTAGTAGTTGGAAGTAGAACAGTATAAGTGGGAGAAATAGTTGAAAGATTAGTTGTGGGAAGTGTAGTAGTAGAAATATTTGGAGAAGTAGCAGAAGAAGTGGAAGGATTAGTAGTTGGAAGTGAAGCAGTAGATGTATTCGGGGAAGTTGAAAACGTATTTGAAATATCAGTTGTTGGACGTGAAGCGGTAGAATTATCCGAGGAAGTGGAAAAGACAGTTGAAGGGCTAGTGGTTGGGAGTGTAGCAGTAGAACCATTCGGATAAGTGGTAGAATTAGTTGAAGGATTATTAGTTGGAAGTGTATTAGTAGAAGAACCTGGGGAAGTTGTTAAAACAGAAGGATTAGTAATATCTGAAAAAGTGGTAGAAGTTGAAAGACTGTAAGACGGAAGACTAAGAGTAGTAGTAGAAATTGTCAGGAAAGTAGCTTGAGTAGTTGAAAGAGTAGTCGAAGTAGTTGGAGAGGTAGTAGTGGTACTGGTGGAAGTAGTGGTTGTTGTCGTTGGTGTAGTTGTTGTTGTAGTCGTTGTAGTAGTCGTTGTTGTCGAGCTTGTTGTGAGTAGGCAAGTCTGACCAAGGACCTGATCTCGAACCGTATTGATCGTGCTGTATTCGGTTGCGACGAAGTAGGTCTTGTTTTCCTTAGTTACATAAAATGAACATCATCATCAGCATTACCAATTTCATCATCATCATCATTACCCGCATCCCATCACCAACCGCAATTGCTATCATCATCGTTACCATCATCATCACGTCACATAACCGTTGCCATTGTAAGTAGCAGTCTCAGCATTATTGTTATTAACATTGTCAGCACGATGGTCATCATCATCATGATCATCATCATCATCACTGATGAATTTAGGTGCAACAACTAGTAAGTGCCTCTAAGGTGGAAATTGCCTTTGACGACGACGATGTGCACGATGATCATGATGGTGGAGATGATGAAGATGGTTATAATTTTCATAATAATAAAACTTATAATAATAAGAACAACAACAATGGCTGTCGTGGTGATAGTAGTAGTAGTAGTAGTAGTAGTAGTAGTAGTAGTAGTAGTAGTAGTAGTAGTAGTAGTAGTAGTAGTAGTAGTAGTAGTAGTAGTAGTAGTAGTAGTAGAAATAATATTAATTGTAGTATAATAGTAGCAGCAGCAGTTGTACTACTACTACTACTACTACTACTACTACTACTACTACTACTACTACTACTACTACTACTACTACTACTACTACTACTACTACTAATACACCTCCAACTAATAATCCTTCAACTAATTCTACCACTTCTCCGAATGGTTCTACTGCTTCACTCCCAACCACTAGCCCTTCAACTGTCTTTTCCACTTCCTCGGATAATTCTACCGCTTCACGTCCAACTACTGATATTTCAAATACGTTTTCAACTTCCCCGAATACATCTACTGCTTCACTTCCATCTACTAATCCTTCCACTTCTTCTGCTACTTCTCCAAATATTTCTACTACTACACTTCCCACAACTAATCTTTCAACTATTTATCCCACTTCTCCGTATACTTATACTGTTCTACTTCCAACTACTAATTCTTCAACTACTTCTAAAACTTCTTTTGATATTGCTACTGTTTCACTTCCAACTACCAATCTCTCAACTGCTTCTCCCACTTCTCCGGATATTTCTTCTACTAAACTTCCAACTACTAATCCTTCAACTACCTCTCCCACTTCTCCGGATATTTCTACTACTACTACTACTACTACTACTACTACTACTACTACTACTACTACTACTACTACTACTACTACTACTACTACTAGTAGTAGTAGTAGTAGTAGTAGTAGTAGTAGTAGTAGTAGTAGTAGTAGTAATAGTAGTAGTAGTAGTAATAGTAGTAGTAGTAGTAGTAGTAGTAGTAGTAGTAGTAGTATTAGTAGTAGTAGTAGTAGTAGTAGTAGTAGTAGTAGTAGTAGTAGTACAACTGCTGCTGCTACTATTATACTACAATTAATATTATTTCTACTACTACTACTACTACTACTAGTAGTAGTAGTAGTAGTAGTAGTAGTAGTAGTAGTAGTAGTAGTAGTAGTAGTAGTAGTAGTAGTATTAGTAGTAGTAGTAGTAGTAGTAGTAGCAGCAGTAGTAGCAGCAGCAGCAGCAGTTGTAGTAATAGCAAAATCCTACCAATTGTGGTAGAGATGAGAGTAGTTTTAATGTCTCTTCATCGATTTGGTTTGTGACTCCAACAACAAACGTCGTGATGTTGTGCGAGTGGACTCTGTCAACGGCCGTCAATGTCAGATTTGGATACGTCGGTTTTCCATCGGTGATGATTATAGCAGTTTTCACTGCCTTCGGTCTGTCTACAGCGTTGAACACCTCGTCAACCATTAGGTTCAGACCTGCCTGGGTGTTCGTCTTCTTCCCTTTCGCGTACGTCAGGGTATTGTTGATGGCATCCAACAGGTCCGACTGGTTTGAGTACCTGAAGAGGGAAATAAGAGGTACTAGCAAGAGAGGTTATTGCTGTACTGGGTACCTGAAGTATGGAAAGACAAGACAGTTGTAAGAAAAGATCCTGGTTTTCTAGGTACCTGGCGTGGGGAAAGATTTTGCGGTTGTTCTATGGCGTCGCTTTTCTATGTACCTCAAGTACAGAAAGACAAGATAGTCGAGAACATGGTATTCCTGTTTTAAGTGCCCGGGGAAGGAGAGGGAAGACAGTTGTTGCTGTTCCAAGTACCGGAAATCAAGATGATGATGATGACGAAGATGATGATGATGATGATGATGATGATGATGATGATGATGATGATGATGATGATGATGATGATGATGATGATGATGATGATGATGATGATGATGATGATGATGATGATGATGATGATGAACATGATGATGATGATGATGATGATGATGATGATGATGATGATGATGATGATGATGATGATGATGATGATGATGATGATGATGATGATGATGATGATGATGATGATGATGATGATGATGATGATGATGATGATGATGATGATGATGATGATGATGATGATGATGATGATGATGATGATGATGATGATGATGATGATGATGATGATGATGATGATGATGATGATGATGATGATGATGATGATGATGATGATGATGATGATGATGATGATGATGATGATGATGATGATAATAATAGTGACGATGAAAAATAAAAATGACGATGACGATGATCCATCATATGACTGCAGAGACAGTCTAAAGAAGTCTGACCGTGATAAGTTCCACTTGAGCATCGCTTTGTCGTCAAAGATGATAACGGCCACGCGAACGTTTTCGGGTCCGACGTAGATGTTGCTTACGAAGGAATAGACAAAGTTAACAGCCAATCGCCAGTTGTCGCAAGTCGTGTCCTCTGGGTTGCTGAAGTTGAACATGGGATCAGTGTCGCAGATGCTCCCTGATCGATCGATGAGGAAACACAGATCGAATTCCGTCTCGTTACTGCAATCTGAAGTAATAGTTATTGCATTAAGAAATTTGTATGACGCCGCTTAAAGAGAAGAACTGGTTAGAAACTGATGTTCTCTATTCTAGTCTAAACGAGGCTGACTTCAACGGTACTAGCCTACTTAGTCCCCGGCGCCGCCGCCATCCGCCGCCGCCGCCGCCGCTAAGGCCTCAAGTCGAAGCCAGTCGCTAAGCTATCGACTGCAAGCGACTTCGTTTACTTAATGATTTCTTGTTGTTTTAATCCCGGATTCCAAGTTTCGATTTGACAAAGACATCAGCAGCAGGACCTGAGCAACACTTACAATACAATACAATATTCGTTTGTTGATGAAAACAAGCTGATATGTCGCAACTTGGTAGGCCCTACATTATAAGAGAAAGAGTTTGCTCTATTGGTAAAAGAGACGTCTTAGCTGCTCTAATGGTAAAAGTTCTTATAAAGAATACGGGGATATAGTTGTTGTCTTTCTTGGTAAAGTGAATTTATGCATTCTATTACGAAGATGGCGTTGATGATTAGGAAGAGGGGAATAAGCAGGGTGAGAATTTTCGGGGTTGGAGGCTCAACCCCTAGTCTTTCCTATAGGACACAACAGTTATGTTTTCATTCCACATCCCAGAGGGTCGTTTCCAACCGCCTCAATTGTGCTGGTATGATTTAGGATTATTTGATTCTGAATCTCTGGCAAAGAGAAGAAATTTACACAGTGTATCATGTTTGCATTTTTGAATATTCTCAACAAAGGAATTGATTTTGATTCGAGTTTGACTTGCAAAACTGCTAGCGTTGAAATCTGCTTTCAAATTTCGCTGACATCAGTTTGCAAAATAATACGAATAAAATATTCAACTGCACATGGATAAAGTCTAACCCACATGTGCACCAAGTCTTTTTTCTACAATTCTTACACTGAGAGAAAGTGCCTGATAACATGATTCTCGTTCTCTACTACTGCTTGAAAGAGCCACGCACCGGCAGTTTCGGCCTACCGTTTGGCCGTAATAAGATCGGGTACTGCTATAAATCCTCCTCGCTTCATTCGATTTATCAAGCGCTCAATCTCACGAATTCACATTAACATTAATTTTACAGAGATCGGTCTGTCCTCTGTCAGCATGCCCACATGAAGCGGAGCTCATATTCCCATATTGGACCCGTAAAGAGCCCATATGGGTTCCATCTAAAGCCCCTGGAAACGATGGTACGGTCAGAGCAGTATGCAGTAAATGCATTGTATTGTTAGACAATCAGGTTTGTCCAACAAACATACCTGATTACCTGAGAAGTCGATAGCAAGTCGCTAAGTCAGTCGATAAGTCTAAGCGACTTAGTCAGTCGATAAGCATGCGACTTAGTCGACTGAGTCGCTAAGTCAGTCGCTAACTCATCAAGTCAGTCGCTAACTCCTTAGCGACTGACTCCGGGTACTAAGCCTACTCATAGCATGATATCGTGTTTGATTAAGTATGTTATTTTCGGAATGAATTTATGTATGTATGTATTCAATTCAATTCAATTCAACTTTATTGATCCGAATTCAATACAACAGTACAGTAGGCACCAATCGGAATTTAAATACATTCGGGATACAATAGGGAAAGCCCAAAAGGGACATAAGTCCCGCTTATTTAGGGCTGCCTATTTGTTACATAGTAATAAGATGGCACCAAAACAGAAATAGAAAATGATGGGGACAAAACCAGGTCCTGAAAATAATGTCCATATGTATGTATGTATGTATGTATGTATGTATGTATGTATGTATGTATGTATGTATGTATGTATGCATGTATGTTTTTATGTATGTATCTACATATGTATGTATGTATGTATGTTTTTATGTATGTATCTACATATGTATGTTTGTGAGTGTGCATGTTATGTATGTTACTATGTATGCATGTCTGTACATGTATTTATGTACATATGCGTTGTATGAGAGTATGCATGGTTGTATAATATTATATGGATGTATGCATATTTGTAGGTGTATTCATGTCGATAAGCCGGAATATATATGTAGGTCGGTATTTACGTAGGTATGGATGCATATTATTATTATTACGCATCTGTTAAGCGCCAATATCTAATGACCATGCATCAATCGATGGCGCTGAGCAATTGTGAGTGAAGGACTTGCTCAAGATCCCTACATAGTAACCGTCTCAGAGGAGGAGGCTCGAACCCGTACTCTTCGCGTTACAAGGCGAGCGCTCTAACCAATCGGCGGCCTTTTTCCACGTGTATATTTACAATTAGGGAGGCATTTACCTAAACATTTATATAGCGCATTTTTTTAAACATCAACTTAACTGATGCAAGCGTCAAGCCTTGCGACGCGCTGGCTCCCATCTTAATTATAAACTCCAAATTTCTAAAGCGCTACTCTAAGGCTAAGCGCAGGACACCAGCTTATTAAAGAGCGCTGATGTCCTGCTCAAGACTGTGCACTCCCACACTTACCAGTGAGTTTTAAAAGAACGAACGGTCTAATGTAAATGTAAATGTTCGCGATTTTCTATAGCGACCGTGTAGGGCCTCGACCCTGCTCATTTTTCAATGAATTGATCGGGTGAGATCCTTCACCACCGCTTGCCCGTTTGAATGGGCGCCACGCCATTTAAGGTCCCCGTGTTGGGACCGTGCTAGCCCGAGATTTTTTAATCTCTGAAATAAGCCACCTTCGGGAAGCGAACCGCGGTCCGCATGCGCTCTAACACAGAGTCGCATGAGACGCGAAGTACCGATGTAGCTAACTGGGCCAGTAGTCTGACCCTACATTCCATTGTTCGAAATTCTGAAAGTTGTTCTGCTTTTTGAACACCCCTTTCTAAAACGGCACTTAGAAATGGTTCGTAGAGGGGACTTTTAATAACATGAGCTCGGCAAACAACCATAAGAAGCCAACTACCGCATTCATACCTGGACATGAATTCAGTTTGATCGTGTACATATATTTAAGTTGTCTACATATTAAGTGCATGGTGCACCCGTGCGCATATTTTATACTGACACATAAACGTCATTGTGTCAATTACGTGACAGTTGGGTTAGGATGGGACTTATAGCAGAGTGTTATGTTACATCCCTTTGTGCCAAAAGAGATCACCCAACTGTCAGATTTTCTCAACCGTGGCCGTTGAAAGATTTCTGCAAAACTTCCTCGTTACCAGAACACTGTGCTCTGGTTCCGCAAAGGAACACTTTGTGCTTTCCACGACGGTGCTTTCCATGCAGAACGAAACTATTTTCCGCGACTCTGCTTGCCATGCAGATAGAAACTGTTCAGTTCCTGAATAATTTACTATTACATTACGCGTAACATTAGTGCATGTGGTTCGTATTATAATACCTTTTTGTTGCTTTATATAGCACATTTTCCTGGAAAATGGTCCAGTTCCTCCGAATGCTTACAATTACGATTACTTTGGAGATTCCTCTAGTGTAAACCAAATTCTGCAAATTTCTAACACGGTCAGTAATGTAATGTAATTGACCCAATTAATGGAAATAGTTCGAGAGAAATGTTTGTATGGAACGCATATATTGCCGTAAGTTTTCAGCATAGTTTATTGTGTCATAGTGTAGTTGCCATAAGTTTTCAGCATAGTTTATTGTGTCATAGTGTAGTTGTTTAGGGTAATGGAATATAGGAGATTGGGTAACATGTAAAGCAGGCTTTCGTATTGGACATTTATGTAGTCTTTAGAACCTTTATACACATACACTGTAGGTCTGTGCGCGTAGAGGCGTTTCGTTTAGGGAGTACTAATTAAGTTGCAGATCTGTGGGAAATACCCTGGGAATTGTGCAGGCGCTACTCTAAAGCTAAGCGCAGGGCACCAGCTTATTCATGTGCGTTGATGCGATGCTTGCGACTCTGAACTCCCACACTTGTCAGTCAGTTAAAAAGAATAAGCGCTCTGATCCAATAGTCCATTGTTCGAAATTCTGAAGGTTGTTCTGCTTTCTGAAAACCTCCTCCAAAAATCAGACTTTCGTTTAGGGAGCACATGGTTGTCGATCTGTGGGAAATTCCCTGAGGAATGTCAGAGACTTTCTTTGAATTTTGTTGTTCCGTTTTAGCATTCAGTGGATGTCTGTCTGTCTGTCTGCCTGCGTCTACGTCGTCTGACTATAGGTCAATGTATGTATGTATGCATTTTACATGTGTAACAGTACTGGTAGTCTGTGTGTCTATCTCTTATAATTATACACCTACACATACATAGAGATATAAATACATACATAAATACATGCATGCATACCTACATAATTATATACATACATGCTTACATGAATGCATACATAGATTCATACAT
>OY744607.1:54275853-54298353 GCA_963556255.1 Allolobophora icterica | reverse complement strand
TTGCCTTACCTTAACTTGTCTGATCCCATCCCACCCTACTTCCCATCCTACCCTACATTACGTAATATGACTTACCTTATCATGCCGTATTATCTTACCTCTACCTTACCTTACTTTACATCACTTATACATCGAGGCAATATAAGGGAAAAGTACCTGATTTCGACGCAAAGAGCTATGATGATAATCACGAGGAAGATTATGATGAAGCCCAGAGGAATTCCAATTCCTTCCCCAATCTTAAGAACTTAAAAATAAACCAAACACTATATGCAAAGTAATATCAAGTTACAGTTTCTTACTTTACCTGGCTCTCCTTTATTATACCTTACCTTACTTTATTGTATCATACCTTACCTTAGCTTACAATAACTTATTTTTATTCTTATTATGCAGAACGCTACCATTGTTATTATTGTCTGAAGCGCCATCTCAGCAGGGCTTAAAATGTGGTGGCAAAATCCGCATCATCATCATCATCATCATAATCATCATCATCATTATCATAAGTAGCAGTAGCAGTAGCAGTAGCAGTAGCAGTAGCAGTAGCAGTAGCAGTAGCAGTAGCAGTAGCAGTAGCAGTAGTAGTAGTAGTAGTAGTAGTAGTAATAGTAATGTTGCTAATAATATAATTACATATGATAATAATTATAATAATTTTTGTAACCCAAGCTATAAAATCCAGAGAAGGAAGGAACCATTCTGTGCCAGGTAGGGTGTAGGCTACCTCTGGACTGCGGATGTCTGTTTTCTCAAACACGCCCAGGAAAGATATTCAGGACTTCTCAATTATGTCTCCACTTAATATTTCGACAGATATTCTTTTGCTTGATATTCTTCCCAGTGAATGCGTTGAACCGTTGGAGGAACTAATTTACCCTTGGGTCTCCAGAAACCACGATTAAATGGTGTCCAAAGCTGGTCATGAACTACAGTGCCTGATGATTTAACCTACCAAGTATCTCACAAGCCAAAAGGTCAAAAGGGCGAACTGGGTATAGTAGACTTGGCAACTGCCCAAACTCGTGCCTAATGATAATCCGATGTATTGGACTCCTGTAAGCAACAAGGTCCCATTGTGACAAGATAATGGTACCAAACTGATTTTTGTGGACAGCAATGCAGTCAGGAATTGATTCGTTCCATTTCAGATAAAGTGAAATAAGCAATAAACAAATAGGAATAAGCATTGATTTTAGTACTGTCGTTAGCTACAATTCAATTTTTTACGTACTATAAGCCTCAATTTGAAACAGATTAGGGGCCTACTTCCTAAACTGGAAGCCAATGCAATAGTTTTAATACAAGATTTATACGCTCATGTCAATTATGTCTCCAGTTAATAAGTTCGGAATTCTATAAGCTTAGCTGCTTAGTGTTAAACTTCGCGTACCGTACTAGTAAGAATTGATTTACAAACATTTAGCTGACTGATAACCAATTAATTCGCCAGAGACACATTTTAAGACATGCCTTTAATATATTTTGCGACGAGTTGCAGAAACTATTAGGTAGTCAGTTAGAGACGTATTAGTAGTTATTATATTTCAAACATACTTGGACACGGTGTATTTTCGACAGATATTCTTGTGCTTGATATTTCCCCCAGTGGTGATGACGTTGTAGCAGGCGGCAAATCTAAACCATGATTGCTTGGATTGGTGCTGGGCTCGGCAGTGGAGTCAATGCCGTTCGACGTTTTTCCTGCTGAAGTATAAAATCGCAGCGGAAAGTCAGCAAAACTACGTAACACGCTGGTTCTGAGCATTTATATACCGCCATTTAAAACGCCTTAAAGTAAAAATTCTGAAAGATCTAAAATGATGCTACATAGAAGAATGAAATTTTTTAAGTAGAAAGAGTAGAGTATAAAATTTCTCAAGTTAAAAAATTGAGCAGAGACTTGAGGTAAAATATTTGAGTAGTTTTTCAAGATAAGCAATATAAGTAGTATAATACAACTTAATGAAATGCAACAGAAATCACATAATGCAATGCATATTACACAAGACAATAGTGATTCAATGTTGTCCAAAATTTACAAATTAACCTAGCTCTTACAATACGCAGACTGACCATTCCACACGAAGACTGCCTGATAGAAGGTTCACGTGTCGAACCTCCACCTCCACCACCTATACCGCCACCACCACCGCCACCACCGCCATCATCATCATCATCATCATCATTATCATTATTATTATTCGTCTTCTTCGTCTTCTTCTCGTAATCTTCTTTTTATTCTTCTTCGTCTTCTTCTTTTATTCTTCTTCGTCTTCTTTTTTGTTCTTCGTCTTCTTCTTGTTTGTCTTCTTTTCGTAGTCTGCTTCTTCTTCTTTTCTTCTTTTCTTCTTGTTCCTTCATCTTCCTTGATTGTTAGCATACTTCCTACCTCCTAGTTCCTCATGTCAGGACTACTATGACTCAATCCTGGTCTTTTGCCTTTGGAACCGACTTCCTCCTTCTGTCCGCACCACCATTCTCTTTGGTAGCGTTGCTTCTTCCTTTTCACACCTTAAATCCTGCTTTTTCTCTCGGGG
The DNA here is from genome assembly GCA_963556255.1 of Allolobophora icterica. NCBI lineage: Eukaryota > Metazoa > Annelida > Clitellata > Crassiclitellata > Lumbricidae > Allolobophora > Allolobophora icterica. The sequence continues at coordinate 54,295,813 of OY744607.1, read as the reverse complement.
TCTCGCGCACTGGGAGCGCCTCTGAATGGTCTATACCGCGAGAGGCGCTTTATAAATGCCCATATGCAATACTATACAATACTTGGTTTGATAGCAAATGGCACTTGCTAATGTATGTGCTAATCAATTTAGCTACTGTAAATACTGCCGTTAATTTAAAAGTGCAGTACTTTACGGTACATTGAAGTTTTTAGTTTGAACGAAGTGGTCGTCCGGTATGAATGTGGCGATTTTGTAAACAGTGACGTCATTGGTCATGAATATCAATTAGCAGAAATCAGCCAATGACAGGAGCGTTACATTTCTTAAATCACACACACACACACACGATGACATTTCTGCTCGTTTATATTATTAATAAAATGAAGTGTCTATTAATATGTTAAAGCGCATATACATAGTCCAGGATCGACCTTGATCTGGTGAACTCGTGCAATAGTCCTCACTCTGTTCTCTCTGGCAACCGAACCCTGACCACCAATGGACATCTGTCTCTGGACAACCCCTTGGATACGACGCAGCCCACGTGAATAAGCCGATGCTATGAGCTGAGCTTTAAAGTGCCGCTCTAGTATATAGGAGATTACGATCACGATTACGATTAGTCCTTGAATCTCTAAGAATATTAGGAAACATAGTTCGACGATAGTAGGAAAGTTTCTGTCGCACGCGCAGTGCTCGACTTGAACGAAGTGCGTTGAGGTGAAATTTATATCTTTCTTGTCGTTGGAGACATGCCGACAGAAAGTATTAATATTCCAGTTGGTTTTTGAGTTATTCATCAAAACTTTGCTTCTATACATATTCGCTCGAGAATATATTCCTGTATGTATATATATATATATATATATGTCGCGGTCGACTCCTTCGATCGCAACGACGAACCAACGAAGGAACTATTAAAAGATCTTTAATTAAAAATAAAGTCGATTAAGTGTAAAGTAAGTCAACTCGTCTATCAAATATCACAATCGTAGACAGCACACAGGTTGGCTGGTCTCGATTGAACGTTATACGATCAATGTTTCAACGTTTACAAATCTTCGTCAAAAGGCCCTTAATGTACAGCAGGTCTATCTTATATAGGGTTCTCCGGGATTCCAGAACGTTCTGTGACGTCACTGTACTTTTCCCTGGAAAGTCCTACTGAACACGTATATCCTTGTTGCATGCACCGAACTAATGTTGACAGCTTGCTGCAGAATTTTCCGTGCGTTGTAAACAAGCTTGTTGACGCGTCGGTTTTCTTCCCTTGATGCATGCACCCGCGTAGACCACGACATTCCCTCCGCCCTCAGATGATGACACGTCTTCAGCACCATCCCGAACGGGTCATCACGATCAAGCCGGGCCTCCAGACTCCATCTCGACACAGCATATACAAACAAGACAAAACACATCAGTTAGTCAATTTATCTATACAATTTGCGGGCTCGATCCTTGTGTGTCGGGCCATTTCCCCCCTTCACCATCCGAGTCACAACCGAGAGAGGAAATCAGCCACCGTGTTCTGACGTCCAGGACGATATCGAAAGTCCACGTTAAACTCTTGCAATGCTAACGCCCAACGAGTCAGTTTCGCACTCTTAGGGCTTGCATCTGTGAGATAAGACAAAGGATTATGATCTGAATAAATGATTATCTTTGATAAGAATATCCATGACTTGAATCGTTTAAGTGCCCAAATTACTGCGAAAGCCTCTCTCTCAATTGTAGACCAATGCATCTGTGTATCTGTAAGTTTAAGACTAGCAAAAGCAATTGGTTTTTCTTGACCTTCTTCGGTCCACTGAAACAAGCAACACCCGACCGCGGTGGCACTTGCGTCAACACTTAAACCAAATTCCTTAGTGAAATCAATGGTATGCAACTGTGTAGCTTTACTGAGATCATCCTTTAACTTATCTAGTGCTTCTTGATGCTTTTGCTCCCAAGGCACCTTCGTAGGTATGTTATCTCGTGTCAAATCAGTTATTATCCGTGCTTTTTCAGCTAAAGCAGGTATAAAATTTCGAAAGTAACTAAAAAAACCCATAACCTTTCTAACTTCTTTCTTTGTTGTTGGAGGATGGATATCATTGATCGTAGCGATCTTACCTGGATCAGGTTCAATACAACCTGACCCTACTATATGGCCAACAAACTTTATTTTGTTTTGTGCAAAATTACATTTTCTTAAATTCAAAGTGAGTCCTGCTTCCTCAATAGTTTGCAAGAATTTCTCTAGATGTTCTAAATGGTCATTCCAATTCATTGAAACCACTGCCATATCATCGACGAATGGTTCGGTAAAACTTCGCACTGGATGTAAAACTTGGGTCATAGCACGAATAAAGGTATTGCTAGCGGACTTGAGTCCAAACGGCATCCTTGTGAACTCAAAAAGTCCTGCATCACATACGAATGCCGTAAGCCATCGATGTTCTTTCCGAACTGGAATTTGCCAATACCCCGATTTCGCGTCGAAAACACTAATAAACTTTGCCCGTCCCACCTTTTGTAAGATGTCAGCAATGTCTGGGGTCGGGTAACAATCACCTAGAGAATATTTGTTAACATGGCGATAATCAATTGCCAATCGAACGCCATTTTGACCTTTGGGTCCCTTTAAAACGCAAACTACCGGACTGGCCATTTCACTTTTCGATGGTCGAATGATGTCTAATGCCAACATTTCTTCTATCTGGCGTTGTACTTCAGGTTTAAGTAGCTCAGGTACTTTATATGCCCTTAAACGCTTAGGAGTGAAATCATGAGTTATCTTAATTTCATGTTCTAATACTGGACAATACCCAGGTTTATCCACGAATACTGCCGAGTGCCGATCCAAAACTTCAAAAAGTTGCTTTTGTTCCTCTTGCGAAAGATGCGCTATAATCAGAGGATCAATTCGCTTACTCGGGCTTATTTGTTCACGTTCTTCCTGATCTACAACCTCTACTATACCAAATTCTTCATCTTGATCAACAATTACTGAACAGCTATTGATCATCGCTTGATTGAGTCGTTCATGGTATCGCTTGATCTTATTTGCGTGTAAATGTCTTTGTTTTCCCTCTATTTCTACTATATAAGAATATGGGGATTTAACCTTGACTACGGTAGCAGGTCCTTGCCATCGACTATAAAATTTAGAACTACCAAAATCTGGTGCTAATACTGCTACTTTATCTCCAACTTCGTATTTTCTGTCAGTACTACGCATGTTATAATAATCTGCATACCGCTTTGTTTCTATATCACTATAGTAATCTGCATAAACTTTCGCGAATTCGAGGTTTTCCTTCAGTGATTGGAGATACTCTTCGGGTGATTTACCTAAGTTAAGAGGTACTTTTCGTTCGCCAGCCCACGATTCCTTCAACACACTAAGTGGACCCCGAGGAAGAGTTCCATAAACCATAGTGAATGGCGAAATATGAGTCGTGCCTGAAGGTTTTTCTCTAAGGCTCCACAGAACAAACGGTAACAATTGGTGCCATCCACGAGGATCAGATTGAGCAAGCTTAAAGATCATGGTTTTCAAGCTTTGGTTGCATCTTTCAACCAATCCAGCTGCCTCAGGATGTCCAGGGGTATTAAATCTGGGACTACAACCCATTCGCCGCAAAAATTCTTTCGTCAAACGACTGGTAAAGTTGGTACCACAATCAGAACTGATGATCCTTGGAATAGAAAAAGTTGTAAAAACTTGCAACAGCGCTTCACAAACTCCCTTTGCATTCAGCGATCTAAGAGGATGCGCCATCGGCCAACGAGAAAATTTGTCCACCAGAACCAGAGCATAATTGTACTGGGGTTTCGATTGGTTGGATTCTCCAGTCACTACCATAGGGCCAATACAATCCATATTTAGATGGTTAAAACAGAGTTCATCCGCCCTCGGAATAGGAGTGATCGGGACTCGATCTGCCACTTTAACTGGAGTTCTTAGTTGACAAATTTGACAAGACGCACAATATTCGCGAATCCTCTCATCCATTCTTGGAAACCAAAAGTTTAATTTGATCCTGGCTCTCGTTGCCTTAAAAGCCATGTGCCCAGCACATGGGGCATCGTGTGCTACTCGCAAGACAACCTCGATTCTATCTTCCGGTAAACATAATTGATTAACCTTATGTCCCATAATTTCCCCTTTGTGGTACAGGAGGTTATTATCTATAAAGAAATTATTTTTATTCTGTCTCGCTTGTTGCCAGCAAGATATAAGATTGTGACAATTCTGTTGCTCACGCAATAAAGTATCATTATTCGCTACTCCCTCATCAGACTTGAACTCTGTTGACTCAACATCAAGAAAATTATCTGAATCATCAACTAGTTGCTCCTGAGAATATTCATTCACTTCTGACGGCAAGGATTCGTTGCTGTTACTTTTCTCGATATTAACTTCTAAGTTATCTTCTTCTGCCCCTTTATTTATTTGTACACATCGATCTACGCCAGCTACCATCACTACATATTGCGAACTATCCCTTAATAGGTCCACAACATGGGGTGTCAGAATAACCCGTTCATTTAGTTCAGGGACTGCAGCGAACATGACGCACAAAGATGGCGCAATGTTCGTCGTTCCTTCCATTGAATTAGCTAATTTCATTTGTAGGTATACTACATCTGCCTTACATCCTTCTCCCTGAAAACCAATTATATTAATCCGTTTAATCACGGGTAAGTTTAGTGACTCAATTAATTTCTTATCAATACAACAAATTTCTGCTCCTGAATCAGATAATGCTGGCTGAGAAGGGAGATCTTCAATCTGTACATTGATATACGACCTCTCTTGTAATCCATCAATACTATTCTCGTATACCCTTACAGCAGTTTCCAACCCTATTGGTTTAGAATTATCCAATAAATTCCCTTGCTTTACCTGTTCAGGTATCTCATGCAACACGTTGACCTTCTCAACAAATAAGTCGATCACTTCTTCAGTTGGGTTCCCAAATATACAAGTACTCACCTTTTTAGAACTTGGTTTGGTCTGGCACTCCCTTGCCATATGACCCTTCTGATGACATAGGAAACAGAGACCCTTTACCTTGGCCTCCTCCTGAGACACCCTCGCACCTATCTTGGCTTCACCCCTTATTTCCGGTTTGGGAGACTTGGGTTGAGCTGTCTGGTTATTGACTTGAACATGTGGTTGACCTCTCATCCAATTGTTATACTTCGGTGTCGGATGACTACGGCATACTAAGTCATTCCCACCATCATGCGACGCTACATAAATGTCAGCCGCATAAGCTATGTCTTCACAGCTCAACCACTCCTCTTTTTCTTGGGCCAAGATATAATCTAAACAAGCCTTCGACAAGGACTCCTTAAGCCGATCCGCAACCAATAAACTTACAAGTTTATCAAACTCATCAGTTATCTTTCTACTTTTCAAATAATACATAAGAGCCACACGCAATTTGGATGAATAGATCGTAAATGATTCGTCCGATGCTTTGTGCAACGACCAAAATCGGGCTCTAAGATTTGAAGGGCTTATCTTAAACTCCCTTAGCAAAAACTCCTTCAGGAATTTGTAGTCATGGAGCTGTGCCTCAGTAAGGCGCATGGTTAATGCCTTAGCTCTTTCACTTAAAATGGCTAGCAATAATTTTGCTCTAACATCTTCATCCACCTCATACACATTAAACAAACCATCCAAGTGATCAAAGAAACCTGGAATTTCTATAGGGTCGGAAGGAAATTTCCAAAGAATATTCTTGAGGGCATCACTATAACGCTTAGTACGACTTGCTAAAGAATCTCTAACATTTCGTTCTTCCTGCTTTTCCTTCCTCTCCCTTTCTTCTTTCTCTCTCCGTTCCTTCTTTTCTCTTTCTTCTTTCTCTTTCCGTTCCTTCTTTTCTTCCTCTCTCCTCTTTTCCTCCCTTTCTTCCTTCTCCTTCCGTTCCTCCCTCTCTCTTTCTTCCTTCTCCTTCCGTTCCTCCCTTTCTCTTTCTTCCTTCTCCTTCCGTTCCTCCCTTTCTCTTTCTTCCTTCTCCCTTTGTTCTTTCTTTTGTTCTTCATATTTACGGATTTCGAACTCCAGACGGCGCTTCTGCAGCTCGTAATCCACTCCTGTTGGAGATATTGGACTACCCTTAAATTCCTCTTCCTCTTTTCCAATCTCCATGGCCCATTCTTCCATTAATTGATTTCGATCCCATGACATAACATCATCTTCGTCCCTTCCTGCCTTCATAAGATACACCCTAAGGCGCTCAGACGACATTTTGCGAATATTCGCTTGCATCTCTGTTGTCAACGCTTCCATTTTTACAAACAGTCAGTCAACAACAATCAACAACAAAAAAACAGACACCACGCGGCAAACCCGCCACCCAAAAGGAAAATTCCACAACCCAAAGTGCAACTATGCAGTATCCAAAGAAGTACACTCGCCAAGTACGCAAAAACTATACAAGCTCACGCAAGTCTGGCCTCGATCACAACAATGGATCAAATTTCAAAGAAATAATCAGCAGATATTGAAAGAGAAATAATGGCTGCCTCCCACTCGGCTGCAACTCCACTCTCTTTTCTCCTTCTCAGCCACGACAACACCTAGGATCTTACCCGTATGTTGACTGCTGTCTTCTGCTGTCTCAGCCGAACGACGCACTTCGTCCGTCCGACTGTCGTATGCCGATTCACCCGTCTCCCACGGTAGAAAGGCGTCTCGATCCGCTCGCTGTCTGGAACAGACCGTCTCTTGATCCTCCGGGTTGACTCCTTCCTCCGCCGGCTCGCGTCTTCTTCACCGGATCCAACACCGATGATCCCACTTCTGACACCAATAATGTCGCGGTCGACTCCTTCGATCGCAACGACGAACCAACGAAGGAACTATTAAAAGATCTTTAATTAAAAATAAAGTCGATTAAGTGTAAAGTAAGTCAACTCGTCTATCAAATATCACAATCGTAGACAGCACACAGGTTGGCTGGTCTCGATTGAACGTTATACGATCAATGTTTCAACGTTTACAAATCTTCGTCAAAAGGCCCTTAATGTACAGCAGGTCTATCTTATATAGGGTTCTCCGGGATTCCAGAACGTTCTGTGACGTCACTGTACTTTTCCCTGGAAAGTCCTACTGAACACGTATATCCTTGTTGCATGCACCGAACTAATGTTGACAGCTTGCTGCAGAATTTTCCGTGCGTTGTAAACAAGCTTGTTGACGCGTCGGTTTTCTTCCCTTGATGCATGCACCCGCGTAGACCACGACAATATATATATATATATATATATATATATATATATATATATATATATATACACGCATTCGCTTCTTAAGCTGACTGTTGAAAGTTGTTGTGGCCGTCTCTAGGAGACATCGTCAAAACACACACATACACTCACGTATTACAAACACGCATAAACAAACATACGAACACAAACACACAAATATATTGCATTCATTCCAAGCCTCAGTTCACGCGAAATCCTCTACCAGCAGAGTTATGCTCCGCTGGCTCCCGACAGTTATTCTGCACAAACTAGATTATGATGGGTACATATAAATAATTATATTAGCTTGTACTGTGTGTGTACAGGATAAGCTAAGTATATACTAGATATATGCTGGGTATATATAATTATGCCTAGTACTATATTATGTAATATAGTTTATGCTATATATATTATGGGTGCCATGACAATTGGGCGCCGGTCAATTCGGCGTCGGTCAATTCGGCGCCGGTCAATTCGGCGCCGGTCAATTCGACGCGGTCAATTCGGCGCATGGTCAATTCGGCGCCGGTCAATTCGGCGCCTTTTGTTAACGCTTCTATTTCTACCGAATTTCGTCTATTGTGACTTTCCTTGATCCCGCTTCCAGTTTAAGTTATATTTTAATCGTTGATCCCACTTCTAGTTTAGTTTAATATGTTTTGATCGTTCAATCCGCTTCTAGTTTTAGTTATATTTTAATCGTTGATCCCACTTCTAGTTTAGTTTATATTTCAATCTTTCATCCAGGTTCTACTATTAGCTATAATTTAATCTAATTGCTAATTGGAAGACGGTAACAGGTGTGAAATGGTTTGAAGTTTATAATTTCAACATCTGCGCCTTTTGTTGAAAGATTGAAATCTAATTAAAACTAGAAGCGGGATGAACGATCAAAATATACACTAGAAGCGGGATCAGCGATTAAAATATAACTTAAACTGAAAGCGGGATCAAGGAAAGTCACAGTAGACGAAATGTCGGTAGAAACAGAAGCGTTAACAAAAGGCGCCGAATTGACCGGCGCCGAATTGACCATGCGCCGAATTGACCGGCGCCGAATTGACCGCGCCCAATTGACTGGCGCCGAATTGACCGGCGCCGAATTGACCGACGCCGAATTGACCGGCGCCGAATTGACCGGTCACCATATTATGCATATACTGTGGTATATGGAGTTCATTTCTTCATCCCTGTGGATAGTCACCTTTCCAAGTACGAACAGGGCTCCTTACTGTTCAACATCATTGGGCATGAGCATCATATCCACAGCACCAACCGATACCCAACTGTTGTTACGGTACTTCAGGAGACATGCATCAACTAAATCTGCCAGGGATCCATAGAGTAGTGGTATACCATCACTAGCGTGAAGAGCAGTAGGTAGCGGGATCGCTTTCCGCAACCCTCGCAAAGGTCCACTCAGCCTATCAATCGCGAGATGGCGCGTTGTTAAAATGAGATGTAGGACGTGATGGGCGCCTTGCATATCTGCCGTATACAGTTAAATTCGACTCCTGTAAAATACTTGAGATCATCCGTTCATACTGATTTAAAATCATACTGCGTAATTGTCGGTTTGAAAATATTATTATTATTATTATTATTATTATTATTATTATCATTATTATTATTATTGTTATTTTTTTAACGCCCGAGGTACAAAAATCCCTCAGGCTCTAAGAAACTATAAAACAGAAGTGTATTTAAGCTTGGAGCACGCCGTTCTCGTCTCCGGGGTGTGGTGTGGCACCGTGTGAATGTGCCTCTAAAAGCAATGGCGTATTATTATTATTATTATTATTATTATTATTATTATTATTATTATTATTATTATTATTAGTTCCACATTCACTCAAGTGGTCACTTCACCAAATGGCCACTCTCGAAAACTACCTCAACAAAACCAAGCCCTGAAACACTATTCCAAACTAAGAACTTACTTGAGTCGAGTTCAACAGCAACAGAATAAATCGATGGCAAGTAGGTGTAATCGAACTTCACAACATCTCCCGTCTTTGGGTATCTGGCAACTGACGAAGATGAACTGTTCGTCACGTTCACTTTCGCAAAATATGTGCGATGTCTTTCGACATAGGTGAAACTGATTGGTCCATAATTGCCTTCATTCGTGAAGCCAATTTTGTCTCCGGCAGCAACTGTAACCGTTGTGCTCAATTTGAACTAAAAAATAAACATAATCTGAAGATTTAGATATCAACTATTAACTTACTTTTTAAAACTTGTCTGAGATACACAAGTCTTCAAACGATGCCCAGCAGTAGCGTTTAGAACTATCAATGTTGGATTATCTGTGCATGTACTAAAATGTCACTACAGGGTCAGCGCCTTTCTTTAAGGTGGCGTTCATATACGCACACACATAAATACTATGTCATCCATCGAACTTGCTAGAGCAGTTTAGAAAAAGGCAGCTTAGGTTTTCTAGCAAGCTCGAATAAAAGTTTAACTTATATTTCAAAATTCAAAGATTTTATATTAAAATTGATGACCAATAGTATAATTAGATTCAGACACAGATTGAACTTGGTCAGGTAGACTTGGAGGCGACATCATACAGTCAGTATTTTCACAATGCACACGTGCGAAAACGACGTTACAAGACAATAAAATTAGAGAGGTGTAAAGTCTATTAAGATTTACTTACCGAATAGAGTGCTCCTGTTGCTGTGTAATTTATCTCCACCCTCTGTTGCCAAACAAGCAGAAAACTCGGAATGTTAGGGTCTCTTTCTCTCCAGATCTGCAGTCTCAAACGACGACTCTGGTCGTCAATAATAGATAGATTAAGGCTGTGCACGTAAATGTAAAACCTAACGAGAACTCCTGCAGGTAATGAAGTTTCATAGTCAACCCAACATTTTTGTGCAGTGTCCCTTAGATCTGCAGATCTGCGAGTTACATTATTTCCATAGAGATTGTTGTCACCGTTTTGTCCAAACGTTACGTTTCCACCTGGAAGCAACACATCTGTTCAAGAACAACTTTGCTTCAAAATTTGACCTCATGAGCTACCATATCTCAATTAATATATATTTTTGTCTGAAAAAAATAATGCCCAATTATAGCAAACAAATAAAAGTTTAGAATTTCTCAAACGTCTAGTGAAATGCATCTTTAAGGGCTATTAAGAGTAGGCCTACTACATAAACGTAAGAAAGGTTGATGCTAGATTTCAAGCGTTGCAACTCAGAGATGAGAAGTTCAAATCCTCACTATGAAAGGCATTTATTTCAAGATTTCATTTCTGACAGGGCCCTCTAAAGTTCTCAAAATGATGAATCATAATGTTGGCCCAGATGGGTTAGCATTTCATTGATAGTCAACCATCCAAGTACTAGCAGAGCTCTATACCGTTCAACATCGTTGGGCCTGGAGGTATCATATCCACAGCCCCAACCAATACTCAAGTGTTGTTACTTTAGGAAACACACGTCATCTAGATCTGCCAGTTCCACGTTCATTCAAGTGGTGACTTCACCAACTGGCCACTCTCGAAAACTACCGAAAACAGCATTAATTTTTGAAAATTTACGATTATCTAGATAACAACCACCTCTCACAAATTTCGATCTCCAATGAATGCCCTTTTTGGCCTAAACTCTTTTTTCTATTGTCTTTCAGGCACATGCACCACAAAAAGACGCCAGATTAGTCGTTCTAGAGAAGCTAGACATAAATATAGACATAGACCAGGTGTGACTTTTAAATACAAAGGTTAAAATTTAATCTGCATAAGATAATAATCCAAACTTTAAATTGTCCACGACCACTTTATACTGGTATATCCAATAAATTAGATAAGAAAAGTCAAACTTGAACATGTGTACCTGGCAATACATATTCTGGTAGTAAAACTGTAAAGCAAGAACAAGAAGACAATTCTCAAAGCACTGCACTAAACTATAACTCAGTAATTAGTTTAACAAGTGTCTCTTTAGAAAAACATAAACGCGGATTGTGTGAATAAATATTTTCATTTGGAGAAGAATGTAACTGTAATGTAAATCTTCAAAATCTCTGAAGGCACACACAGCTCCCTACTAAATTCAAGGGCAGTAATTCTGTATCCAGTGTAAGTGACAGTCTTTGGATATTTGCTGCACACGTAATTATCATTGAAGGTGCATTTAGCAAACTGCATCAAAGCAAACTCCGGTCAACCTGTTTTTTTAATTGAAGATCTGTGCTGATATCTCTGCGATTTCTTTCCTTACTTCGCGTAAAAGTTTAAACGTAGTTCAATGAAACCTGAATTCTTGTTGGTTCTTAACCGTTTCAGTACTTTTACCACATTTGCCGTAGTAAACAGTATTGTAGACAATTCATTCCTATCACAGCTTAAGAAATATTTTACTGAGCTCGTGGATGTTTCCCAATTCTTCTAAACACTGAGTTAAGTACTTTTCAGTACCTTTCACATAATCCACAATGACCTTTCCATTTTCTTATTCCTTTCTCAACTGTCCTATCCTTTTTTCATTTTCTGCTTGCCTCTAGCTCAGCCAATTCAGCTATAATGAGTTGATTACACTGAACGGAAACTGTCGGTGGTAAGTTCAGACGGCGAGGCAAAGGCCTGGTCATCCGACCTCGTATGTCTTCAGCTGGCTTCTATAACAGTTGTAAAAACTCTAGCCATCCTCCATCAACTACCTGGATAACTTTTGCTCAATACCTTTACCAGTACTTTTTTTTCTAGAAAAAAAGGTTCCGGAACGGAACAATAGGTTCCGGAACGCAACAATTATGGACGGACTAAAATCACGAGAAAACGGGGTTAGGGGTTGGGAGGGGTCTCAATAAACACTGAAAACAGTTCAAAAACACTTAAAGTAAATTAAAATAACTAAATTATTGTTTTTGTTATTAAAATAAATAAATTATTTTTTAGTAGCTGAAAAAGGTGCCGGAACGCCGTTCCGGCTCGTTCCGGCTGAAAAAAAGCCCTGACCTTTACAGGAAAGAAATGGGCATATATTTGAAACTGCATATCAGAAGTTTCATAACACATTATGTGTATGTTTATTTCAAAGGTGTATATATCACACCATTGATTTATTGATTTTGCGTTTGTCCGTTCTGCCATACACAGGTAGAGTATTGTTGTAATTCTTCTCTGCTTTGTGCTTTGCCACTCAGAACTCTGAAGCCCTCACCCGAATCAGACTCCAATGCCTCGTTTGGGGGGTTCCATGACATTTAAACACACGACAGATAATCACGCGACACTTAAACACAGACACTTAAACACACGACAGATAAACACAGGGACACTTAAACACAGCGACATTTAAACACACGACAGATAATCACACGACAGATAAACACATGGACAGATAATCACACGACAGATAGACACATGGACAGATAATCACATGTATTCATTGTATTAACTGTTACAAAACAAAGTTTGTGCACCACTGTGTGCAGTGCGTGACTGGTCATTCAATGTGCCTGTCTCAACAAAAGGACGTTCAACAGTAATATACAGAAATTTTGAGCATGTTAAAGTTCGGGAGAATAAGAATGGAGAAATATATTGGCGTTGTCAAATGTATCAAACGTTCTGCAGTTTTTGCAAGCAATAGCTCATCTGTCTCAACAGTAGTTGCATAAACCGTGATGAACAGATAGAAAGACAGATAGATGAATGGGGTACATGGCAGGGTCCTCCTCATCAATTACTTTTAGTCGAATAACTAAAGGGGAATTTTGAACGTTAATGATTTTTTTTATCTTTTTAAATGTTTGTGTTTTTAGACAGCTTATCAAGATTCATTAATTTGTTTTAACCGATTTGGAGAAATATTCATTATATCCTATATATATTTTGTTTGGAATTCTCGCGTTAATATGTTTAAGTGTCGCGTGATTATCTGTCCATGTGTTTATCTGTCGTGTGATTATCTGTCCATGTGTTTATCTGTCGTGTGATTATCTGTCCATGTGTTTATCTGTCGTGTGTTTAAGTGTCTGTGTTTAAGTGTCGCGTGATTATCTGTCGTGTGTTTAAATGTCGGCACACCCGTTTGGGGTGATATACGCTGTTTGAGGGGTATGATTAGAACCATCTAACGCGCTTCTCTTTCACTGGCTGCAGACACCCACCACCGGCTATAGGCGCTGAATTCCGTGTAAAGGTCAACATGTTAGATAGCATAACAGTACTACTGTTATAGTCGGTTAGTCAAACGCTGTTTTAACAATCCCCTACAAAACCTCCTCGGACATTCTGAACAGAACTCTCTCCGCATTCAGCTTCTCCAGACTGCCAAGTTTGCGCTCCAAAGGGACATGCAACACCTGAGCAGTGGCTGCAGTTTATCCAGCAGATAAAATATCTTACGCCGTCTGTAATAAATTAATATAATAATTATAGCACGCATTAACCGCCGCTAGGTCTATTGGAGTAGTTTAATTATTATTATGTGCATTGGAGCATAGTTTATGTGTAGTGTAGTGCGGTAGTGTGGTGTGGTAGTGTGGTGTGGTATAGGGTGATGCAGTGCAGCTTTTGTAGTGCAGCTTAACGTAGTGTAGTGTATTTTAACGTTTAGGAAGTGTTTGCCTTCTTACTTGTTGCCTCGGCTTCAGCAGCTGCTATGATTGCCATGGAGACCAGAAGTAAGGCTACGAAGGAATACGTTGTTTGCCACTTTCGATCCATCTTCTCCTGCAGAAATCGTAAGGACGACTAAATCACTATAGCTTTGCTTATGTTGATAGTAACTTGATACGTCTAGGTGTAACCGACTTCCCCAAGAATAGTGGTTTGAGCTCCTCTAATTCAATTCAGTTGTAACCTCATCTCTCTTAGTCTGCTCATTTTATTCTTTTTAAATGTCTTATAGTATATTATAGTGCACATTATACGATACAATACTATAACATATTGAGCACTATTGTTCCTTATGTGTTCACTCTTTGATACCTGCTCATTTATAGTTATTCTGGTAGAGGCGCTTTATAAATTTCTAGATACAATACAATATAATTGATGAGTCTTGTAGGATGAAATTACGCTTGGCAAAGCAAGTAGGTTTTTTGAATTGAGTAGAAAAAAACAGTACTATACAATAGATTATAATACAGTGCAATACAATACAATATAAATCAATACAATACTAAACGATATAACAGCAATATAATGTACCGGGTACTACAAATTAGTATATTACAAAATGAGCTCAATATAAGCACTGTCTCATAAGATACCGGGTAACTAAAAGGTCTATATTAAGTATTTGATGCCTACAAACAGTGATACAGTAAGACACGACACAGTAAAGTATGAAATAATAAAACAGAAAATTTTACAATACGATGAAATACAATGTAATGCAATACTATACAATATGATACAATACATTACTATTCAGTGTAATACAATGCAGTATATGATGCACTACTATACTATACAGTTTAATACAGTGCAGTACTACACAATGTAATATCATACAAATATGTTACAATATAATACATTGTCAAATAATATAATACAGCTAAAGTTGATAATGAACTCCTTACAACTTTTAAGAAGTGCGCCTTGAAGCCGCGGAACTAGAAACATCCGATCCAGAGTCCAGAGTGCTCACCGCTACACCATGGAACCACGACAGCAATGTACAGACAACCCAAGTTACTCTAATTCAGTTTTTCCTTCTCTCTTGTAATCTAGTTTAATGACTTCCCTAGCACCGTCAACATAATGCCGAAGGGGTCATCCATACTGGACGTCTGCAAAATATGACATATTTTGGACCCCTCCATCCCCCTTGTCTGCATTTGTCCGCATTTGGCCTTACTCTCCGCCTTCCCTTTGCGGACGCCCGCACGCCATTTGAAAGCGTTAAGTAATTTTTAAACCACAAGAAAGGCAGCCCCTAATTCCATTTTTTTCCAGTTTTTACTCAGTACTTTTCTATGGTCCACGGTATCAAACGCCTTAGGAAATCCAGGAATATTCCTACTGAGCACTTGTTTTCGTCAATTGCTCCTGAGATTAAATCTTTGCATATTAATCAGTGATATATCAGTAGAGTGACCTCCTCGAAAGCCATGCTGGAAGGAATATAAAATATTATTCTTTTCTACAAAGTTTTTTAACCTTTGATACGTGGCTTTTTCCATAATCTTTGAAAAATATGATAGAATAGAAAAATTGGTCGATAGTTTGAAACATCAATCCTATCGCCTTGCTTGGAAATTGGCACCACTTTTGAGGTTTAAAATCCAGATGGAACCACATCAGTGGAAAAGGAACAGTTGATAATATCCAGAGTATAATTTGCAACCGAACCTACTGTGGCTGCTGCTATTAACGGATCATTTTCACCTGGATCAGTGCTACTAGTAAACTTTATGGACTTACTAAGGGCAATAATCTCCTGTGGAGCAGTGGCTATACATAGAAAGGAATTTTGTACAGGTGAGCTCATGAACTTCTCATTTCAGTTGGTTGATTAGATTTTATCAGTTAAAGTTTGGCCAACTCTTGCAAACTACGACATTAACTGTTATAACATCTACAACAGTATCGTTGTTTTTGTCACAGATGATTCACTAATAATGGCCCTGGTTTTTTCATATCCTGAGCGTGATTAAGGAATTCAGGAATTTAGAATTGTACAATCGTTCTACTTTAATCCTTAGTTGTTTGAATTTATTGCGGCAGTTTTTATATCTGAGTTTATGATCTTCAGTGGGAGTCTTAATATATTTTAGATTTAATGTATCCTTCTTTATATATGATTTTAGGAGTCCTTTGGTCATCCATGGTTTACACGGAGTAGTCTTTTATGTGTACGAGTGATTAAGGGAAATAAAGTGTCGTAATGTTCTTTATATATTAATAGGAACAGGTCATAGACAAGTTCAGGGTTGTTACTCTCAATAGCAATTTTTTTATCGGCGACCAATCAAGTGTAGAAAGAGCCTCTTTAAACTGGTTTATAGTTGATAATTAATAATCCGAAAAGTTGCATTGGTTTTCCAGGAGCCAAGAGTTTCCCATCTCCAATCCAGGCTATTTTAGAAAGTGATCCGATATATCCGTAACCGACACCAGTGATTCTACAACGTTTGCGAAAAGTTGGTGAAAATTGTATCTATAAGGTAGAGGGAAATTCCGTTATTCTCGTGGGACAATCAGTAACAGGAAGAAACTGAAAAGAAGTCATAACATTGAGAAAGTCCGGAGTTGTCTGGATACCAGAGAGGAGGAGAGGAGCAGTGGCGGCGATCTTATCTGAGAGGTGGAGGGGGGACAAAGTCGGCCGTAGTCTGGTCGATGACCTTCTTTTTAGGAATTCATGTCCGAAAAAAAACTTTTTGGGTTCATCTCCACAAAATCTTCTGGACTTTCCTACAGATTCATCTCTGAAAAAAGTTGATGACTTTTTAAACCTCTTTTGTACTTTCTTCGTAATGGCGGGCTATACAGTCGCCCATGGTCTGTATCTTCAAAAAAATTTCCTATCTCATCATCGAAAAAAGTCGATGACCTTTTTTTAGTCCTCCACCTTACTCTCGTGACTTTCTTTAAAAATATTGCCCTACCAATAACTCACGACCTTTTTTAGGAATTCATCTCCACATAAATATTTTTACACTTTTTCGTTTTCTTCCTTTTTTTCTTCTTTACACAATTTTATTACATTTTTTCTTTAAATTTTGGGGTACATTTCTGCTAAAAACAACTTCTCTCGTCAAAAAAGGCACTGAAAACTCATTTTCGCCCTCACACACAATTGCATTTGTTGACCTTTTTTGGTGTTTCTTCAAAATTTGGGGGGTCCGATGCATGGCGTGTCCCCCCACTCCTAAAGGTGGGGTCTTGTCCCCCTCGACCCCCCGGGATCGCCGCCCATGGAGAGGACAGAGGAACTGTTATGATGAAGTGTATCTAAGTTGAGAGAGATATGGAAGAAGACAAAGCAGTGAATGTATGTGTGTTTGTATGTTTGTATGCATGTGTGTATAATTATGCGAATGTATGCATATAAATGCATGTATGTATTTGTGTATATATATATATATGTATGCGCGTGTGACTGTGTTTGTGTACTTACATGCACGCATTCATGCGTGTATGTATGTATGTATGTATGTATTTTTGTATGTATGTATGTATGTATGTACGTTTGTATGTGTGTATGTATGTATGTATGTATGTACGTATGTATGTATGTATGTAGTTTTTATGCATGAATATTGTTATAAGGTCCCCTTAAGAAAAATGACTCAGACTAGGGATATGATAAAAGTAATTTATTAAACGTAAAAAGAATCACAAATTCTACCTTGTCGGAAAGACAACCAGACAACACTCTTCACAACAAAACAGCTTCCACCTCAGACGGCGAAGACTTCAACAACACAGCTGCGGAACCGACAAATCAGCAATTCGGTCAGTCACGCAGGACACGAGACAAAGTGCCATCAGGCGTCTCAACTAAGAGAGGTAACCTCATTCAGTTCTTCTGAGAAATTCTGAATGCCTGAGCCTTGGCAGAAATCTTACAAACAGGGCCTAGTCTGAATAAACAATATAAATCTCACCCTAACACGCCTAAAGCCAATATAGACTTACCTAAGATTAACACGTCTTCATAGAAAGCGTTCAAGCAAAACAAGCTTAACCAACCATAACGAATCTAGCTTAGAACTAAACATATCTACGAATCTATATTAAAAGGTAAGTAGATGAACAGGCCGCCTGTAAAATGTTTATGTGAGAGGGTTATCCAGGCTGTAGCGGGACTTTTGACCCTTTTGGATTACCCTTTTCACGCCAGCACTTGTAATGCTATAGGCGAAGCTGTCATAATTTGATTTGTCTGTTTTGTGGTGCTTCAATAAACAATTCAATCAAATCAATCAGATCCAACATACAAAGAGATGAAAACTTCTAGGTTTCCCAGAAAACGATACATGTCAGAAATAGACAATGTACACTAGCAGTCCATCCAGTCTTACAAAACAAAACAAATTCTATAGACTTCAAACATTCATCATTCTAGTGCAGGCGTAATCAGGAAATCCGTCAGTACATGAAATCGCATTTCTGTGATAAAAGTCCGAAGCAAAATTCTCCAGCGTAAATTCGCGGGAAGAGTTTTAAAAGGATGAGATTAACCTTAGAAGATACTTGTAACGTTACTACCGCTAATAACCTTATTAGCTAATAGGTCCCTTGTTTGGTTATCTCTTAGGGACTGGTTTGGATCTAATAGGCCTACCTCGTTGCTTTTATATTTTCATTTGCTCAGAGCCCCCATCAACAATTCACAACATACATCATTCAGTTGTAGTGTCAAATACAAGACCTGTGCTTGTCATTATATGTATTATAAAGATATGATCAGTTCAAGTTATTAACAGTTCAACAATTGATCACGCCTAAACAATCCTCTAGTCTAGACTAAACCTATCTTACCTAAGACCAGCACGTATGCATCTTAAATATTCTATATATCTAGGCTACATATAAGCATATTAAATCACCCTCCCGTGGTGGTGCACCATTGGAGTTCCTTCTTGGCGTTCGTATGACGAGTTCACCAACAATGTCCTTCGCCCGATTATCGAAGTTTTATTTGAAGAGTTCTCTCCCGATTTCCTCGTCCGTACTCAGAACAACACAGGTATGTGCCGGTCTGATCTTTCCACGTAGAATTCCTTCTGGATGTTCCCAGAAAGTAAACGTTCGATCAAGTATTTTTAGTCTCTTTATTTCGAAACTACTTGTCGATCCCAAGTTCAATCGTTCGTATCACTAGCTCGTAGTTATACTCGTATCGAACTGCAGCTTGAAGACGCTATGTTCGCATCTTCGCTCGCAAACTTCAGTTTTTAATCGTTCGATATTAACTTTGTTAAATGTCGACCGCTTTCGATCCCAAGTTCACCGTATCGTAGTTTGAACTCTGTTCTACACGACTAACGTGAACATTTGACGATTTCTGTCACCAATGTTTGCCTCTTCCTGAGTCAAACGTCGTAAATTCACCACGACCAACTATCGCCATCAGCGGCGATTAACCGAATCTTCTCTGCCACGTCACCAGCAGACGACCGATGTTTAATTAACCAGTAATTTCGTATTGGCCAATGGAATCTTGACAACTTGCGGTTGACAACTCTCAAACCCTCTAACTTGTCCTCAAACTCTATATTGTTAATAATCCTAATCGTACTAATCTTACGTGCTGGTTAATTAATTAAATAATTAGTACCAATCAATAACTATGGCAAATCATTTGTATCATACACACAAATCTTATAGCGCTATTCTATACATTCAGTGTATTTGGGTGAAGAAAGGGACATAGGCCTACGCTACAATACTATACACCAAATCTGTCATCAGCAAAATTCCCGAGGGCAGTGGGATCATTGATTGTGAACTCGGGTTATTCACTGAAGTAGGAGGAGAACAAGGAGTAGCAGAAAAATTATCATTGGATTTGTGGTAATTGTAGTAGAAACATTAGGATTGAAAGTGATGCTTTCAGTTGGTGTAATTGGTGTAGTAGATGTAAATGGATAAGAAAGAGTAGGGTTTGAAGTATTGGCTGTAGTTTTAATAGTAAGTGGATTAGACGTGGTAGTAGTGGTTGTAGTTGTCGTTGTAGTTGACGTAGTAGACGGTGGTGGTGTTGTAGATCGGAGGCACGTCTTTTCGAGGACTTGATATCGAACC
>OY744607.1:54230853-54270853 GCA_963556255.1 Allolobophora icterica | reverse complement strand
AGAATCCTTTAGATCTGAAGATCTGTAGGTAACATCATTGCCATAGAGATTGGCGTCGCCGTTTTTGACAAACGTTACGTTTCCACCTGGAAGCAACACATCGGTTCAAGAACAACTTTGTTTCAACGTTTAACTTAAAAACTAATGAGATACCACATCTCAACAAATATATTTTTTATCTGGAAAATTTAAACTAAATTCCAGTAAAAATTTTTAGAATATGTAGAAATCCAGTGAATTTCAGATTTCGGGGTTCATAAGAGGTACTACAAGTAGGCTTACTACTACATAAACATAAGAAAAATTGATGCTAAAAATATTAAGTTTGCAAGGACGTGCACGCAGAGGATAGATTTGTATTATATTTTTAAGACATTGCTTTGTTCAGTTACCAGATTCTGAAAGATACAGAAACTGCATTTTCAGAACCTGCATCCTTCAATTGTGTTTCATAGCTTTCCAGCTAAAATCGATCCCGCGCATCCCTGCTCTCACACGATCACTTGCTCTTCTGATTCTCTGGATTCTGGCTAGACTTCAAACTTGTCAGCTCAGAGATGAGAAGTTATAAACCTCACTAAAAACGGCAGGTATTTCAAGATTTCATTTTTGACAGGGTCCTTTAAAACACATGATGAAGACTAGGTGGGTCTTTTAAATACAAAGGCTATAATGCAATCTGCTGAAGCTAAATATCCAAACTTTAAATTGCTCGCGAACACTATACACTGGTCTACCCAATAAATTACTAAGAAAAGATAGACTTGAACATGTTTACCTGGCGATACATATTCTGGTGGTAAAACTGTAGGCCCTAAAGCAAGAACAAGAACACAATTTCAAAGCAATGCACCAAATGTAACTCAATAAGTATTTTAACAAGTGTCTCTTGAGAAAAAGCATAAACTTGAATTCTGTGAATTAATGTTTTCATTTGGAAATGTTAATGTTATTAAAATCTTCGAAATTTCTCAGAAGGCATGAAAAGCTCCCAACTAAATTCCCAAGTCCCTGTCACTCCTGAATACTTGTCGCTACTGCGTTGTTCGGAGTAAAATTCCTGTCTGAAGTTGCAAATCACGTTTGCTTCAAGAATATACTAGGCCAAATATGCTCGTCTTGTGCTCCCAAGTCTCTTGGAGTAAACATAATCTGTTTTTTTCTTGTTTTGACAGAGAATGCAGCTACTGTGTTAAGTAGACAAGTTACAATAATTAATCTTACATAATAAATAGAGTAATTGGAAATTCAGAGCATAAAACATAGCAAAAACCCATTTCTAAAAATTTTTGAATCACGAGTAATTTCAAACTGGCTCAGATTAAAGCAAAACTACCTCAAGAAAACAAAGAAATGAAAAGTTATCATTCCAAACTAAAAACTTACTTGAGTCGACTTCAACACCGATAGAATAAATCGCTGGAAAGTAGGTATTATCAAAATTCACGACATCTCCCGCCTGTGGGTAGCTGGCAACTGACGAAGATGAACTGTTCGTCACGTTCACTTTCGCAAAATATGTGCGATGTCTTTCGTCATAGTTGTAACTGATTGGTCCATAATTGCCTTCATTCGTAAAGCCAATTTTGTCTCCGGCAGCAACTGTAACCGTTGTATTCGGTTTGAACTAAAAATAGACATAATCTGAAGATTTTCAGCTTTAGCAGTTTAACTTTTGTTTCAAAATTTAACGTTTTATATCAAAATTACTAGACCAGGGTTACTACTAGATTCAGACTCACAATGAACTTGGTCACTTAGACTTAGAGGTGACATATAGTCATACATCACTCTGTCAGTATTTTAACAATGCACGCATGCAAAGACAACGACCTACAGAAGAATAAAATTAAAGAGATGTCAAAAGCTATCAAGATTTACTTACAGAATAGAGCGCTCCTGTTGCTGTGTAATTTATCTCCACCCTCTGTTGCCAAACAAGCAGAAAACTTGGAATGTTATGGTCTCTTTCTCTCCAGATCTGTAGTCTCAAACGACGACTCTGGTCGTCAATAGTCGAACTAAGGTTGTGCACGTAAATGTAAAACCTAACGAGAACTCCTGCAGGTAATGAAGTTTCGTAGTCAACCCAACAGTTTGGCGAAGAACCCTTTAGATCTGAAGATCTGTAGGTTACATTATTGCCATAGAGACTGTTGTTACCGTTTTTGACAAACGTTACGTTTCCACCTGGAAGTAACACATCGGTTCAAGAACAACTTTGTTTCAACATTTAAATTTATGACCTACCAAATCTCAATAAGTATATATTTTTATCTTGAAAATAAAATCTCCATTCTAGTAAAAAAAATCTTAAAATGTATAATCTCTCAAAAACCTAGTGAAATGCAGCTTTCAGGGTTCTTAAGAGGTACTAAATAAACATAAGAAAAATTGATGCTAAAAATAACAAGTTTGCAAGGACGTGCTCCAAGAGGATAGGTTTGATTTTATTTCGAAGACATTGGTTTTGTTCAGTTACCAGATTCTGAAACATATAGAAACTGCAATTTCAGAACATGCATCGTTCAATTGTGTTTCATAGCTTTCCAGCTAAAATCAATTCCTGTCATTCTTGCTCATACACGATCTCTTGCTGTTTTGATTCTCTGGATTCTGGCTAGACTTCGGACTTGTCAACTCAAATGATGAGTTGATAAACCCCACATAAGAAGGCAGATATTTCAAGATTTCATTTTTGACAGGGTCCTTTAAAACACATGATGAAGACTAGGTGGGTCTTTCACTAGGTGAAGCTAAATATCCAAACTTTAAATTGCTCGCGAACACTATATACTGGTCTACCCAATAAATTACTAAGAAAAGATAGACTTGAACATGTTTACCTGGCGATACATATTCTGGTGGTAAAACTGTAGGCCCTAAAGCAAGAACAAGAACACAATTTCAAAGCAATGCACCAAATGTAACTCAATAAGTATTTTAACAAGTGTCTCTTGAGAAAAAGCATAAACGTGAATTCTGTGAATTAATGTTTTCATTTGGAAATGTTAATGTTATTAAAATCTTCGAAATTTCTCAGAAGGCATGAAAAGCTCCCAACTAAATTCCCAAGTCCCTGTCACTCCTGAATACTTGTCGCTACTGCGTTGTTCGGAGTAAAATTCCTGTCTGAAGTTGCAAATCACGTTTGCTTCAGGAATATACTAGGCCAAATATGCTCGTCTTGTGCTCCCAAGTCTCTTGGAGTAAACATAATCTGTTTTTTTCTTGTTTTGACAGAGAATGCAGCTACTGTGTTAAGTAGACAAGTTACAATAATTAATCTTACATAATAAATAGAGTAATGGGAAATTCAGAGCATAAAACATAGCAAAAAAACCATTTCTAAAAATTTTTGAATCACGCGTAATTTCAAACTGGCTCAGATTAAAGCAAAACTACCTCAAGAAAACAAAGAAATGAAAAGTTATCATTCCAAACTAAAAACTTACTTGAGTCGACTTCAACACCGATAGAATAAATCGCTGGAAAGTAGGTATTATCAAAATTCACGACATCTCCCGCCTGTGGGTAGCTGGCAACTGACGAAGATGAACTGTTCGTCACGTTCACTTTCGCAAAATATGTGCGATGTCTTTCGTCATAGTTGTAACTGATTGGTCCATAATTGCCTTCATTCGTAAAGCCAATTTTGTCTCCGGCAGCAACTGTAACCGTTGTATTCGGTTTGAACTAAAAATAGACATAATCTGAAGATTTTCAGCTTTAGCAGTTTAACTTTTGTTTCAAAATTTAACGTTTTATATCAAAATTACTAGACCAGGGTTACTACTAGATTCAGACTCACAATGAACTTGGTCACTTAGACTTAGAGGTGACATATAGTCATACATCACTCTGTCAGTATTTTAACAATGCACGCATGCAAAGACAACGACCTACAGAAGAATAAAATTAAAGAGATGTCAAAAGCTATCAAGATTTACTTACAGAATAGAGTGCTCCTGTTGCTGTGTAATTTATCTCCACCCTCTGTTGCCAAACAAGCAGAAAACTTGGAATGTTATGGTCTCTTTCTCTCCAGATCTGCAGTCTCAAACGACGACTCTGGTCGTCAATAGTCGAACTAAGGTTGTGCACGTAAATGTAAAACCTAACGAGAACTCCTGCAGGTAATGAAGTTTCGTAGTCAACCCAACAGTTTGGCGAAGAACCCTTTAGATCTGAAGATCTGTAGGTTACATTATTGCCATAGAGACTGTTGTTACCGTTTTTGACAAACGTTACGTTTCCACCTGGAAGTAACACATCGGTTCAAGAACAACTTTGTTTCAACATTTAAATTTATGACCTACCAAATCTCAATAAGTATATATTTTTATCTTGAAAATAAAATCTCCATTCTAGTAAAAAAAAATCTTAAAATGTATAATCTCTCAAAAACCTAGTGAAATGCAGCTTTCAGGGTTCTTAAGAGGTACTAAATAAACATAAGGAAAATTGATGCTAAAAATAACAAGTTTGCAAGGACGTGCTCCAAGAGGATAGGTTTGATTTTATTTTGAAGACATTGGTTTTGTTCAGTTACCAGATTCTGAAACATATAGAAACTGCATTTTCAGAACATGCATCCCTCAATTGTGTTTCATAGCTTTCCAGCTAAAATCAATTCCTGTCATTCTTGCTCATACACGATCTCTTGCTGTTTTGATTCTCTGGATTCTGGCTAGACTTCGGACTTGTCAACTCAAATGATGAGTTGATAAACCCCACATAAGAAGGCAGATATTTCAAGATTTCATTTTTGACAGGGTCCTTTAAAACACATG
Source organism: Allolobophora icterica (assembly GCA_963556255.1). NCBI lineage: Eukaryota > Metazoa > Annelida > Clitellata > Crassiclitellata > Lumbricidae > Allolobophora > Allolobophora icterica. Next base: position 54,266,060 of record OY744607.1, on the reverse strand, counting down.
ATGAAGACTAGGTGGGTCTTTCACTAGGTGAAGCTAAATATCCAAACTTTAAATTGCTCGCGAACACTATACACTGGTCTACCCAATAAATTACTAAGAAAAGATAGACTTGAACATGTTTACCTGGCGATACATATTCTGGTGGTAAAACTGTAGGCCCTAAAGCAAGAACAAGAACACAATTTCAAAGCAATGCACCAAATGTAACTCAATACGTATTTTAACAAGTGTCTCTTGAGAAAAAGCATAAACGTGAATTCTGTGAATTAATGTTTTCATTTGGAAATGTTAATGTTATTAAAATCTTCGAAATTTCTCAGAAGGCATGAAAAGCTCCCAACTAAATTCCCAAGTCCCTGTCACTCCTGAATACTTGTCGCTACTGCGTTGTTCGGAGTAAAATTCCTGTCTGAAGTTGCAAATCACGTTTGCTTCAAGAATATACTAGGCCAAATATGCTCGTCTTGTGCTCCCAAGTCTCTTGGAGTAAACATAATCTGTTTTTTTCTTGTTTTGACAGAGAATGCAGCTACTGTGTTAAGTAGACAAGTTACAATAATTAATCTTACATAATAAATAGAGTAATTGGAAATTCAGAGCATAAAACATAGCAAAAACCCATTTCTAAAAATTTTTGAATCACGAGTAATTTCAAACTGGCTCAGATTAAAGCAAAACTACCTCAAGAAAACAAAGAAATGAAAAGTTATCATTCCAAACTAAAAACTTACTTGAGTCGACTTCAACACCGATAGAATAAATCGCTGGAAAGTAGGTATTATCAAAATTCACGACATCTCCCGCCTGTGGGTAGCTGGCAACTGACGAAGATGAACTGTTCGTCACGTTCACTTTCGCAAAATATGTGCGATGTCTTTCGTCATAGTTGTAACTGATTGGTCCATAATTGCCTTCATTCGTAAAGCCAATTTTGTCTCCGGCAGCAACTGTAACCGTTGTATTCGGTTTGAACTAAAAATAGACATAATCTGAAGATTTTCAGCTTTAGCAGTTTAACTTTTGTTTCAACGTTTTATATCAAAATTACTAGACCAGGGTTACTACTAGATTCAGACTCACAATGAACTTGGTCACTTAGACTTAGAGGTGACATATAGTCATACATCACTCTGTCAGTATTTTAACAATGCACGCATGCAAAGACAACGACCTACAGAAGAATAAAATTAAAGAGATGTCAAAAGCTATCAAGATTTACTTACAGAATATAGTGCTCCTGTTGCTGTGTAATTTATCTCCACCCTCTGTTGCCAAACAAGCAGAAAACTCGGAATGTTTGGGTCTCTTTCTCTCCAGATCTGCAGTCTCAAACGACGACTCTGGTCGTCAATAGTCGAACTAAGGCTGTGCACGTAAATGTAAAACCTAACGAGAACTCCTGCAGGTAATGAAGTTTCGTAGTCAACCCAACAGTTTGGCGAATAACCCTTTAGATCTGAAGATCTGTAGGTTACATTATTGCCATAGAGATTGTTGTTACCGTTTTTGACAAACGTTACGTTTCCACCTGGAAGTAACACATCGGATCAAGAACAACTTTGTTTCAACATTTAAATTTATGACCTACCAAATCTCAATAAGTAGGCCTATATATTTTTATCTTGAAAATAAAATCTCCATTCTACTGTAGTAAAAATATCTTAAAATTTATAATCTCTCAAAAACCTAGTGAAATGAAGCTTTCAGGGTTCTTAAGAGGTACTAAATAAACATAAGAAAAATTGATGCTAAAAATAACAAGTTTGCAAGGACGTGCTCCAAGAGGATAGGTTTGCATTTTATTTTGAAGACATTGGTTTTGTTCAGTTACCAGATTCTGAAACATACAGAGACTGCATTTTCAGAACAAGCATATTTCAATAGCTGCAATAATGCAAACAGGAAAGCAATAAAAAACTTTGAACAGAAGTTATCGAGGAACGTAAAGGAGGATAGTAAGAGTTTCTACAACTATGTCAGAAGTAATCAGAAGAGGAAAGACATGATCGGGCCATTGAAGAAAGAAGAGGGAATGGGAGAAGTTATCGTGGATGATGTGGAAGCTGCTGAAGTACTCAATAAATATTTCAGCTCAGTGTTTACTGTAGAAGATTTGGGAAATATACCTGAGCCCAACCAAACATTTGTAGACTGTGGTGAGAAGGGATTAACACAGGTACTGTTTACTAAGGAAAATGTGGTGGAGCAACTGAAAAGACTAAAAACCGACAAGAGTCCAGGCATAGATGAACTTCATCCAAAATTTTTACATGAAGTGAGGGAGGAAATTGGAGAGGTATTAGCCCAGATCTTCAATAAATCAATGCAGACTGGAGAGGTACCACGGGAATGGAAGGATGCACTCATAGTGCCATTGTTTAAAAAGGGGAATAGAAGTGAACCAGGTAACTACAGACCAGTCAGTTTAACCAGTGTGGTGTGCAAGGTTATGGAAAGAATTATCAAGGATAACATAGTGAAACATTTGAATGAGCATGATATTATAAAAGGCAGTCAACATGGATTTACCAAAGGTCGTTCGTGTTTGACAAACCTGTTGGAGTTCTTTGACGAGGTCTACGAGAGGATAGATGAGGGAAAGCCTGTAGATATAATTTACTTAGATTTTGCCAAAGCATTTGACAAAGTACCTCATGTAAGGCTGGCCAAAAAGTTACAAGCAGGTGGGATTAGAGGGCAGGTACTAAGGTGGATTCAAAGCTGGCTATCAGGTAGAAGACAAAAGGTGGGCATAGGTGATAAACATTCTGGCTGGACGACAGTGCTAAGTGGAGTGCCGCAAGGATCAGTGCTTGGGCCACTGCTGTTCGTACTTTTTATCAATGACATAGACGATGGGATTTTATCTAAAATTTCTAAGTTTGCGGATGATACAAAACTATGTAGAGCAGTGGATGATGAAGAAGAAGTAGATATACTGCGGGAAGATCTAAGAAGAATGTTCAGATGGTCACAAGACTGGCAAATGCTCTTCAATGTGGAAAAGTGCTCAGTGATGCATATGGGGAAGAGAAACAACGAGTTTTCATATGAAATGGGGGGCACGGTATTGAAAGTGAGTGATGAGGAAAGGGACTTGGGAGTGATTATGCACAAGAGTGCAAAACCTTCAAGGCAATGTGCTGAAGCATCAAAAAAGGCTAATTCAACTTTAGGTATGATAAAAAGGACAATAGTCACCAGAGACAAAGATACAATAATAAGGTTGTACAAATCACTGGTTAGGCCACAGTTGGAATACTGCATCCAGGTATGGAATCCATACCTAAAACAGGACATTGAAAAACTGGAGAAAGTGCAAAGAAGGGCTACAAAAATGATTTGGGGCTACAAGGATCTGAGCTATGAGGAAAGGTTGAGGAAGTGTGGACTAACAACATTGGAGAGAAGGAGGAGCAGAGGAGATCTAATCGAAGCTTATAAGATTATCACTGGAAAGGAAGCACTGCAGTGGGAGAGGTTCTTTGAATTAGCACCAAACAAGGCAACTCGGGGGCACAGATATAAATTATTTAAGAAGCCAAAAGGAACTTTAGGGCAGAAATTTTTCAGTGCAAGAGTTGTAGACTTGTGGAATGGTTTGGATGATAGTACTGTCTCAGTAGACACAATAACAGCTTTTAAGAAGAAGCTAGGGAAATTGGGCTATTAAGCGTTCGAGATTAATTTACAGTGGTTCTGACACAGACTACACGTCTTCTGCACCACTTAAAACCTTTGTTATATGTTATATATATAATTGTGTTTCATAGTTTTCCAGTTCAAATCAATTCCTGTCATCCTTGCTCATACACGATTCCTTGCTCTTTGATTCTTTTGATTCTGACTAGATTTCAAACTTGTCAATTCAGAGATGAGAATTGCAAATCCTCTCTAGGACAGGCGAGTATTTCCAGATTTCATTGTTGACAGAGTCCTCTAAAGCACCCAAATGATGAAGCATGGTATTGGCCCAGATAGCCCAGCATTTTGTAGTCACCCATCCAAGTACTAACATGGCTCTATACTGTTCAACATCACTGGGCCTGGAGGCATAATTTCCACAACACCAACCAATACTCAACTGTTGTTACTTTAAACTGCCAATGGACGGAGGTCAGTAATTGGGCCTATTTCATTTCTTGCTGTATTAGCCATGCTGGTATCAGGACTATTAAACTATAGAAGGTGGTGCAAACATGTTCGTTAACATTCTATATTCCATGGTTAGCAACGTTTCCTATAGACCCCTGTGTGCTTTCTTTCTTATTCGTTCTTTCTCAACACCAGGTCCTCCTTTTGTTTAGACATCATTTTTCGGTAAGGTTTGTGGGACCGTTTGCCATCTGATTCATATCAGTATATTAGAACTCAGAAACAGTATTAAATAACTTAAAATAAAATTTGTTATTACAATAATTAATATTATACAATAATTATTGTATAAATAATAATACTGTTGATGCGCACAACAACGGAAGCAGAATTGACCAAACTGATCAAAAGTAAGGTTAAACGTATCGCTGCGTTTTATACGTTTTTCTACGTTTTTTTTTCGTTTATTATTTGATCACGCTGGACGACACACCGCAACCAGATAGGCCTACAACAAAGAGGAATGCCGTTAACAGATAGTCAACTGGAAATGAATCACTGTTAGCCTACATTAGGATGAATCACTGTTCAAGCTGGGGGTTACGTTTTTTGGAGCACTCATGCGCCAGCGCCGCTCAGTCAGCGCGGGTGCATTTTTTAAACCATTGTTGCGGTAGATGCGCAGTATAATAGGCTTACGCTATAGACCTAAAATCAACAGTAAGTTAAAGTGAATATTGGCACGTAGCCGCACGTTTCACGTGCAGTGCAAGTTCTTGGTAACAACCATGCACTGTCAATATTTCATAATATATAACATTAGAATTAAGAATTAGAACTAAACTATCATAATATTTTTTATCATATATTTTCTTTTGGGCGACCGGCACACCGACCGACCGGCCCACCTGGAATATCCCGGTTTCCCAGCGGCCCAGTCCAAGCCTGGTGCGCGAACACTATGTACTGGTCTACCCAATAAATCAGTAAGAAAAGTCACACTGAACATGTTTAGGCCTACCTGGCGATACATATTCTGGTGGTAAAACTGTAAAGCAAGAACAAGAAGACAATTTTCAAAGGAATGCACCAAATGTAACTCAATAAGTATTTTAACAAGTGTCTCTTTAGAAAAAGCATAAACGTGGATTCTGTGAAGAAATGTTTCCATTTGGAGAGTGTTTATGTAATGTAAATCTTCGAAATTTCTGAGAAGGCATACACAGCTTCCAACTAAACCCAAGAGGAATAATTCTGTATCCAGTGTAAGTTACAATCTTGGGACAATCATTGTAACATGTTTACCTTTTTCAAGAAGGCCTAGCGCTTTCGAAATTTGAAGTTCACGATTACGAGCCCTTTCATTTCCTTCTTGATAAAGTTAGCGAAGCTGGAGAGTTGCTTAAGATCGCATGTGCATTTGTATGATTTTGGTTTTATAGGTAAAAACTCTCCAACAGTTGTTATGATTGCGCTTACTTGCAACACCTGAGCAATGGCTGCAATTTAACCAGCAGCTAAAATATCTTACGCCGTCTGTAATTAATTAATGTGATACGCATGGGAAAATATATCGGCGAAATGTATATACCACGTATTAACCGCTGTTCAGGTCCATTGGAGTAGTTTGATTATGTGTATATGAGCGTAGTTAAGTATAGTGTAGTGTGGTAGTGTGGTGTGGTATGGAGGTGATGCTGTGTAGCTTTTTTAGTGGAGCTTAACGTAGTCTACTGTAGTTTAACGTGTCGGAAGTGTTGGCGTTCTTACTTGTTGCCTGGGATTCAGCCGTTGCTATGATTGCTATGGAGACCAGAAGTAAGGCTACGAAGGAATACGTTTGCCAGCTTCGACCCATCTTCTCCTGAAAAAAACCGTGAGGACGTCTAAATCACAGAAGCTTTGCTTATGTTGATCCCTCTATATAGATGGAACCGCCTTCCACAAGAATTGTGGCTTGAACACCTCAGTCTTTGTCTTCCTTTGTCCTGGAAACGCCTGAAGTCCATTTTATTTGTTAGTGATTGCACTGACTTTGGTCGGGAGCGCCTCTGAATCGTTGAGTGGCAGTGTTTAATCTATAGTCCCCCTCTTCTGGGAGGGGAAACAAGGTTTCTGGGGGACCAACGAATTTACACAAGATTTTTGTCTGTAATTTCCTCCATCTTGAAAAGTTTCAGACTTTTCCTAATTTCATCTTCAAAAAAGTCGATGACCTTTTTTTAGTCCTTCGTCCGATTTTTTAACTTTTTTTTTACATAAATTACTCTCTCAAAAAAGTTGATGACCTCTTTTTTAGGAAATCTTCTCTCTTTTTTTAGGAAATCTTCTCTCTGGGGGGAACCATGTATCCACATGTATCCTGGGGGGAATTTTCCTCTTCTAAAGTCTCTACCTTATAATATTACTGGCCTCTGGGGGGGAAACATCGATCCTGGGGGACATTCCCCCCAAAGACGTCTAGATTACACACTGGTTGAGTGGAGCATTTATAAATATTCGATTACACTTACAATTGCAATCACATAAACTCTAATCAAGTCCAATTCAACTTATCTTTTGTAATGTAATGAAATGTTTTAGGCAAATGGTTCATTCCAATCCGATTCATTTCAGTCGTAACCTCAACTCTCCTAATCTGTTCATTTCATTCTTTTCAAATGTCTCATAATATATTACAACGCATATTATGCGATACAATACTATTGTACTGAGCACTTTTTCTCCTTCTGGTTTCACCCTTTGATTCTTGCACATTGATGTGTCTTGTAGGATGAAATTACACTTGGTATCAATGAAGTCTTTGAAGTGAACAGAAAAAAACAATATTAAAATAATAATAATAATAATAATAATAATAATAATCTTCTTTATTAATTCAAACTGACAAGTACGCAGTAAAATTACATTGAAACATGACAGTACAATCAAGATCTTTATTAAACACATGGTCTGGCAGCCATACAAGGCGCCGCCCTAGAGGCGTTTATGGGTATCGAACCGCGATCTTATGCTCCCCTGGCCATGAGTGTTACTATTATTAATTCAAACTGACAAGTACGCAGTAAGATTACATTAATTCAAACTGTTACTCTATCCCCTCTCCACGTTTTTCTACATAATTATGCAATGGATATAATACAATGCAATACAATACGATTTAACTCAATGGATTACTAAACAATATTATAGCATTAGCAATAATATAATGCATTAGAGCTCAATATATGCAGTGCTTCACGAAAGCAGCGCTTTTACGAGGAACCTAAAAGGCCTATATTAAGTCTTGATAGGCCTACATACAAACAGTGATGCAGTAAAACACGACACAGTAAAGTACAAAATAATAAAACAAAATCATACAATGCAATACAATGCAATGTAATGCTATACAAAATGATACAACACAATATTATACAGTGTGATACAATACAATTTATACTGGACACCTTACGGCAGTGCATAGGCCTATTTTAAGGAATTTAGACTACTGGGACAAAATCAGTCATGGGTCTATTGACCTTTCTTTGAACTCGGCTCTGAAAAACTTTAATGACCTTTTTTGGGAATTCATCTCGCGAATTTAGGAATTCCTCTCCAAAAAACTAGATGACCTTTTTTAGGAATTCATCTCCCGAAAAAAGTTGACAATGCGTTTTACTGATTCTCATTTTAAACTCCTGCTACATTTGTCCCAATAGTTTTACTTTAGACATTTAAATAATAATAATAATAATAATAATAATAATAATAATAATAATAATAATAATAATAATAATAATAATAATAATAATAATAATAATAATTATTATTATTCTATAATTAAGCGCCTGCAAACGCACTGCGCTGTACATGTACATGTTATGCGATAAACCTTAACTACTAACATACATTGTCTGGGACAAATCAGCCTAATTACTGGGACAAATCCTAAGACTACTGGGACATTTGTCCCACTAGTTATACAGTTAAAATATGTCCTGCCTTACGGTTGTTCAAAGGTGCGCAATGAAGCCGCGGAATTAGAAATATCAGATTCAGGGTCAATATAGTGGTAACAGTTATAGTTACACCATGGAACCACGACAGCATTCTACAGACAATCTCTGTTAATCTAATCTAATTAAGTTTTATCCTTCTCTCTTGTAACCTAGTCCAACGACTTCCATAATGCCCAAATCCTCAGCCGATGGTCGATCCGAGTGAAATAGCTACAAATTACGGTCTATTGGAAAAGCCATGAATAATGAGAAAATGATCTAATGTATGAATGAACGAATTTACATCGATTCATTCTGCTCCAATTTGTTATAAATTTCAATTGGTTTTAAATTTCAGTCGGCCTACTTACAATTCTGCGGAGAGAGAGAGAGGAGTTTCTCCAGAACAAGATACGCCGTTCTCACAGTTGGAACTCTTTGTTAGCAGCCAAGTATACTGTAATTCTAAGTAAGACCAACCGAACATATAAAAATTATCACAAATAGTAGTTACCCACTGGCACAGGGTTTTTATAGAACAGGGAGATAGCCGATACAGTCACGCTTCATGGATTAGCAGCACGACACACGCTGTTTAGCATATAATTAATCAATTCAACAGAATCCGAAGCAAACTATATGTTGTAAGCTGTGATGCGGTGTGTCATCCACCGATGATTTATAATAATAAAAGAATATATATATATATATATATATATATATATATATATATATATATAAACCTCTATATATACAGTGCTTTTTTTCAGGCGGAACGCGCCGGATCGGCGTTCCGGCACCTTTTTACAGGTAATAAAAAATAATTTATTCATTTTAATAATAAAAACAATAATTTAGTTATTTTAATTTAATTTCAGTGTTTTGAACTGTTTTCAGTGTTTATTGAGACCCCTCCCAACCCCAATCCCGTTTTTCTCGAGATTTTAGCCCGCCAATAATTATTGCGTTCCGGAACCTTTTTTTCCAGAAAAAAAGCACTGTATATATATATATATATATATATATATATTATTGTGGCGTGTTTGTCTAGTAATGATTCATTTCTACGAAAGAATTGGAAATTCCTGGGTTTCATAAAAGGTTCTTTATTAGCAATGTAGGCCTACATGCGATGTATACCTTTACAGGAATCCGTGACGAACAACAAGAGCTGGCGACAGACGACAAAAAGCGATGACAGCAATACAATAAAAAGCGGTGAAAGTCGAAGGCAAACTAAACAAGCAAATATAACAGAGGATTTCTATCGCCGAGTTTAAGTAAATACAAATGCCACCGTAAAGGAGACCATATCGAAGGAGCTTAAATTACAAATGTCATCCACCAGGGGAGACCAAAACGTACGTCAACCTACACGGTCGATCATCAAAACCGAGCTCGCTTAATCTGCACAGATTAGCCGTGTTTACATAGATCTGCCACAGGAGTCTAGCCCATCCTACGTATAAGTCCATCCTTTGTAGAGAAACCCTATGTCCATTAGTTTTTAGTTGTTCTTAGGCTTTGTGTTTTCGTACAGGCGATTCTACAGCCTTTCAGTCTTTCACGGACCAGTGCGCAGCTCCCAGGTCGTTCTTTACCCGCGCGTAATAGGTGCACGATATTCTTGTGGATAGCGTGCTGGATTGTGAACTAAGAGGTCGGAGCTTCAAATCTCCGCCAGATTTCTGTCCCATCTGCGCCGCTAAAGTGAAGAAATGCGCTAAAGTGAAGAAACATGCAAGGTGGTCACTTGCAGTCACTGGCGTAAACTTGTCCAAAATATTGGGGGGGGGGCGGTGGCATTTGGTTATTTATTCTACACTTGTTGCATTGGATGTACAGTAAAATCTCAATTATTGAAGGGGACACGTGCCCCGGCTGCCCCCCCCCCCCGAGTCTACGCCTATGCTTGCAGTAATCAATATAGATCTAAGAAGTATACGCAAATTATTTAGTTGACTTATGCCTCTTGCATTATTAAACGGCGCTATACGAATGATTGGGTGGATTAATATGATTGGACTTGGTATGACTGGACTGGATTCGATAGGGTTTAACTGGATTATTCCTGATTGGATTGGATTATATTAGATAGGATCAGATTGGGTTGTATTGGATTGGATGGGTTTAAATTGGATTAGACTAGAATCGATGTTTTGGTTTATTTTTGTTGAGATTATAGTAGATTGTATAAAATTATTAATAATGGAATACCATAATTGTCAATCCATTCAAGAGGGTTCTTCTCTTCTTATTAAGGCTGGAGTATTTGGCGTTCGTTGGGGTGTCCTTGCTTTCACTTCCTGCCTTTGTGGCCTCTGTTGCCGGCGCCCACGCTTTCCAATCCTTCCTGCTGGGCAATGTGTAGCTCAACAGCAACGTATATATGTAACGAGATAACAACTTTTGTGCACCGAAAACCAAATTTCGCACCCAAACAGTAACCTTTCCCATAAACAATGCTACTGGGATAAATAACTAATTAACTTCAATTCGAAAACTAGAACAAGTAAATTCAGCAGGTTAGCGCCTCATATGCCTACGTCTACTATCAAGCTCGTTTTAAAGCATTTTCAACACACCGCACCAAGCTTTTTTCCATCCTTATAACGATCTTTGGTTTACAATAAGACGATGAGATTATACGAATTGATATAGGCCTACGCCTCGGAGCAAGTAGGCCTATATGTGAGCCGCATGGTTGGTCTTGTGGATCACTTTTGACGGCGTTCGCGTGCACTCTCTTGAGGTCTTGGCAGCCTTCCACTCGCTAGGTGGCGGCGGTGGCTATATGAATAGTAGGCCTTGACTGCCGCCCTGGTGGCTGCCGTATAAACAGCTATATTCGACTCCTGTAAAACTGTTATGTGCTTCTACTGTATACATGTATGTAAGGCGCCCTGCGTGGCTGCCGTTTCTACTATATGTATATTCGCTGTACAGCGCAGTGCGGTTAGCAGGCGCTTAAATAAAGAACAGATTATTATTATTATTATCGCTATTATTATTATCTCTGCATTAAAGCCAAACGCATTCACATTAGCATAACTTTAACTGTTTTAAAACAAACGTTATTAAATAAGAATTTGCTATTATTTGCAATTTACCTTTTTCCCATTTTCCCGTTGAATCATTTAATATCTCATTTTCAGATTCTCATACTTTCGTAGGCCTTTGAAAGTTTCGTAGGCCCTAGGTACAGTGCCTACTGTACCTAGGGCCTACAAACAGACGTCTCTGCTTCTCTCCGGAAGCAGAGACGTCTTAGGCCCTAGCTACAGTAGGCCCTAGGTACAGTAGGCCTAGGTACAGTGCCTACTGTACCTAGGCCTACTGTACCTAGGGCCTAAGACGTCTCTGCTTCCAGAAAGACTCATCAGAGGCGCTCGAGTTATCCGTAATAAAGAAAGACAATACTTATCCACATCAGGCTTCCTCTGTCTTAGCAGACTGATATTCTGGATATTGACCTGATTAAGGCTTGGTGTTGGTGCGCTATCGGATGATGCCTTGCGCATTAGACAATGGCGCAATAGAAGTTACTAGTTACAAATACACAGTAGTGGGCACTAAACTATTTTTTAGTTAATTTCCAAAATCAGTTGCCAACTTTAGTAAAACTACATTATAAAACTACTACTATTTATTGTTGTTGTTGTCGACGTTGTTGTTTTTTAATGAGAAGGAGGATAAGGAGGAGAACTACTACTATTTATTGTTGTTGTTGTCGACGTTGTTGTTTTTTAATGAGAAGGAGGATAAGGAGGAGAAGGAGGACGAGAAGAAGGCGAAGAAAAAGACGCAGAAGAAGACGCAGAAGGAGGAAAGGAGTTGTTGATGATGATGATATAAAAGGAGCTGTTGATGATGATGATGATGATAATGATGATGATGATGATGATGATGATGATGATGATGATGATGATGATGATGATGATGATGATGATGATGATGATGATGATGATGATGATGATGATGATGATGATGATGATGATGATGATGATGATGATGATGATGATGATGATGATATGAATATGATGAAGATAATGCTGACCATGACTGCGATCATGTGACTATTATTGTTTACAATGACGATGATTGTGATTACAGTCCAGTGATGCTTTTGCAGATGATGATAATTTCGATAATGACGACGATGACGTCGTAGACGATGATGACAATATTGACGATGATTATGGTGACGATGATGATGACGATTACGATGACGATTACATCATCCGACTTGTTTGTTGTTGTTGTGGACTGGATGCAGGTCCGACGCTCCGACGATGTAATTAGGTGGTCCGACAATAGAGCATTGCGCGATGCTGGGATTGACAAAGGCCGCTTGAGATAATTCCGTGTTGTAGAGTGGCCTCTGTCTTTCAGATAATTCATTAACAATGGATGTATTGTAGGCCTGAATGATCTGGGATGTCTAACCGACCAAGTTTTTCCGCCAGTGTGGAGAAGTCGATAGGAACTCGCAAAGTCAGTCGATAAGTATAAGCGACTTAGTCAGTCGATAAGCATGCGACTTAGTCGACTGAGTCACTAAGTCAGTCGCTAACTCTTCAAGTCAGTCGGTAACTCCTTAACGACTGACTCCGGGTACTACTCTGTGCTAAAGCTGCTTCTAACCCGCTTACTTCTCTGAGCGCAATTGTTCAGTGTTTTTATGGCGGGTGCCACTCACGCACGGGAGAGAGATCCAAATCCTGGAGTAGAAGTTTGGACGATATCCGTAGTCCTATTTGTGATATGTTTCTCAAAGTTTAATTACACATGTAATGCTATATACATTATTATTCCAGGGTTGCAAAAGAAAATCCAATGGATTTCTGGCGTTTCATTTGCAATACAATACAACCGTAATGTTATTATATCCTTGTAGAGTTGAGAATGGAACCGCTCGACCTGTTACCATGTTAAAATAAGTATTTCTTGAGGTATTTAAGTATGATTGAAAACAAAAGCAATTAGTTAACGAAGCTGCACATAAAGAATCAGTTTGATAACTAACAAAACAAGAAATATAAAAATTCAAATAACTCATTATGATTCAGTTTATGCCAACCTGCATTTCTGAGCGCGTTCATCGTAAAGTAAGTTTTCCAACTTTTTAATGCGTCTCATATTTTTATTTACCTTAATTACTTACTTAGCTAATTAAATTGTTGCACATATCGCGTGCAAGATCAGCAGAATGAATAAAATACAATCTTATTAGAGAACAATATATAATACAATCAACGCATAGAAATGTTGTAACTGTAATGAGAAATTTATAAATGTGTCCAACTGTCCATTCAAGATAGCCTACTACGCGATGATATCTAGGCTACTTAGCCTAAGTCTAGACGATGTTAAAAACGTATGTGACAAAAGTACGTTTTCAGTTTCGTTTCCTCCTCTGTCGATGAGGCCTACATTGCCGACGTTTATAAATTCAGACAATTTTACCACCAAGTAGAACAACTGTTTATTGGAAGTTCAGAAAATTCATTAACCATTTGCATTCATTTCAACTTCCACTGTCTTCAAAACAACTTTTTTTGTAAAACGACCCTTTCGCAATGGCTTTCTCAACTCAACGCAACCCCGATCTAAATTCAAAATCTTACACAGTGTTTTTTTAGTTATTTTAATTTAAAGTCAGTGTTGTGAACTATTTTCAGTGTTTATTGAGACCCCTCCCAACCCCTAATCCCGTTTTCCTCAGGATTTTAGTTCAGTTCCGGAACCTATTGTTCCATTCCGGATCCTTTTTTTCTAGAAAAAAGCACTGATCTTACATATAGGCTATGTATACATATGCTTGATATGCATATGCTATATGTATACATGTACATTAACTTGAAGGCGTCTCATAATAATCATCAATTTCGACGCCTGTTGTACTGATTGCATCGTGTCGATCTATTCTTTCGTAATCTCGTTGAAGGTTCTGCCTCTTGAGCTGTTCATACTGGTTCAAAGAAGGTTGAACGGTTACATTAGCGGCCTGTGGATCGGTTGTGTGACTTTGAGTATTGTTCTGTATCTCTCTTTTGTACTTTCTCAGGGACCTGCGCAGTCGAAAGAAAGCATTTGAAGATGTAACATCTTAGAATATGTGGTCTTGTAAGCATTTGAAATGAAACTGATTCGTTTAATGTGAAGTGGAAATAATAGAAGCGATATTGTCATTTGTCATGACCTACATTACATCAGTCAGTCGATGGTAAATTCTTCTATAGCATGCCGAGAAGAAAAATGATATCAACAACACTTCAAACACAAGGCTGCCTCTCAGGTTAGTTTAAGGGAGTCCTCTTTCCCTTGTTTTCTCCTCCGTCCTCCTCTTTTTCCTCTTCCTTCTCTTTCTCTTCTTCTTTTATAGCTTCAGTACAAACAAAGAACCTTCAGTCGATTGTAAATTCTTCCATAGCATGCTGACCTCTAAGATAATTCTCACTGAAATGTGTAGCTATACTTAGCCTTACACCCCCTACCTTAACTTGCCTTGTCTTGCGTGTCCTTACGATACCATACCCTACCGTACTCTACTGCACCCTACCCAACTTTATCTTACCTTACTTTGCCTTACCTTGACTTGTCGATCATATCCTACCCTACTTCCCATCCTACCCTACATTATGTAATATGACTTACCTTATCATTCCGTATTATCCTACCTCTACCTTACCTTACTCTACATTACTTATATGTTCAGGCAATAAAATGAAACAGTACCTGATTTCGACGCAAAGAACTATGATGAAAATCACGAGAAAGATTATGATGAAGCCCAGGGGAATTCCAATTCCAAGACCAATCTCAAGAACTTAAAATTAAACAAATCAAACGCTAAATATGCAAAGTAACATCAAGTTACATTTTCTTACTTTACCTTGCTCTCCTTTATTATGCCTTAACTCACTGTATTTCTTCATACCTTACCTTAGCTTACAATAACTTATTTTATTTCTTATTATGCAGAACGCTACCATTGTTATTATTGTCTGAACCACCATCTCATCATCATGATCATCATCATCATCATCATCATCATCATCATCATCATCATCATCATCATCATCATCATCATCATCATCATCAACAACAACAACATCATCATCATCATCATCGTCATCATCATAAGTAGCAGTAGTAGTAGTAGTAGTAGTAATGTGCTATTAATATAATTACATATGATAATAATTATATTAATTTTTTTAACCCAAGCTATAAAATCCAGAGGAGGAAGGAAACAATTCTGTGCCAGGTAGGGTGAGCTGCGGATGTTTGGTTTCTCAAACACGCCCAAGAACTTCTCAATGATGTCTCCAGTTAATAGTTCGACAGATATTCTTTTGCTTGATATTCCTCCCAATAATTGCGTTGAACCGTTGGATTGTTGTACCGATGCCTTGGAGGAGGAACTAATTTACCCTTGGGTCTCCAGAAACCTCGATTAAATGGCGACTAAGGCTGGCCATGAACTCCAATTCCTGATGCTTTAACTTACTAAGTATCTTATAAGCCAAAAGGTCAAAAGGACGACCTGGGTATGGTAGACTTGGCAACTGCCCCAACTCGTGCCTAGTGATAGGCCGATGTATTGGACTCCTGTAAGCAACGAGGTCCCATTGTCACAAGAGAATGGTACCAAACTGATTTTTGTGGACAGCAATGCAGTCAGGAATTTCTGACATAGTGAGATGTCTTAGGAATAAGCATTGATTTCTAGTACTATCGTTAGTTACAATTCAATATTTCATATACTATAAGCCTCAATTTGAAACAGATTACTTCCTAAACTGGAAGCCAACGCACTAGTTTTAATACAAGAAATAAATGTTCATGTCAATTAAGTCTCCAGTTAATAAGTTCGGAATTCTATAGCCGCTTAGTGTTAAACTTCGCGTTCTAGTAAGAAGCGAGTAACAAACATTCAGCTGACTGACAACCAATGAATTCGCCAGAGACACATTTTAAGACATACCTACATACCTACAAATGCTGCGTATGTCGCTAATATACATTTGCGACAAGTTGCAGAAACCATTTATGTAGTCAGCGAGAGACGTATTAGTAGTTATTAGATTTCAAACATACTTGGGCACGGTGTATTTTCGACAGGTATTCTTTTGCTTGATATTCCTCCCAGTGGTGATGATGTCGTAGCAGGCGTCAAATCAAAACCGTGATTGCTTAAATTGCTGCTGGGCTCGGCAGTGGAGTAAAAGCTGTTCGGCGTAATGCCAGCTGAAGTATAAAATCGCAGCGGAAAGTCAATAAAACTACGCAACGCTCTGGTTTCTGAGCATTTATATACCGCCATTTGAAACGCTTAAAAGTTAAAATTCTGAAAGATCTGAAATGACGGAACCTAGAAAAATGCAATTTTTGTAAAGTAGAAAGAGTAGAGTATAAAATTTCTCAAGTTAAAGAATGAGCAGGCGTCAGGTGAAATATTTGAGTAGTTTTCAAGACCTGTATTATAAATAGTATAATACAACTTAATAAAATGCAACAGTAATTATATAATGCAATGCATAGTATACAAGACAAAAGTGATTCAGTGTTGTCCAAAATTTTCAAATTAACCTCATAATGCACAGACTGTTTGACCTTTTCAAGATGCCGGCCAAAATGGCGGCCAAAATCTTCATATGGCTATAAATAAAGTCATGTATGTAATTGAAACATGATTTTAGAGTCTAAATTACAAATTTCAAGGTCAAGGAATGCGATGAAACTAAAGACAAATATGTAGCACTGCCAGAAAACAAAATGGCGGACAAAATGGCGGTTAGTCTTGTGTAGTATTTTCTTGGTCAAAGCATACAAAGGAAGTAGCATTCTATATATGCAACATTGATGTTATTGCAGTTTACCCATCATTATTTTACATGACATATGTAGTAGCCTGTAGTTGTTGTTTAACAATTTTACACTACGTATGCAATATTCGTGTTTCATGACTTGACTAGAGCTATTTCAAGCATTGTTGCGTCAATGCAATAGCACATAAGTGTACATGGCAAGTTCGCACTTCGAGAGCAGCAGCGCTTGGTGCTACACTTCTCAACTCTGCATGATTTACAGTAGACAAACTCTAGACACCGGACCAGTATAGACCACACTGATGCGAGAACACCTTCTTTATTCACACTCCACCCTGAAGAGGCTGGTGTCGGAGTGTCAATGTGTGAAAGATAGGCCTTTACCCAAATGATTGGTAATGAGCACGTCTAATATGCTGCCTGATGGTGTCACTGCATGGTGGAAGAGAATCAGTCTTTTTAGTTTTCCCGAACATAACATATCGTGACGTATCGCATGTCTTGACGTTGTCATTTGTTTATATAATCTTACCACAAATTCCTCTGCATTTGCTATAGCATTTTCTGATAGGGGAATGTTCCCCAATGTCGAAAGTAAATGAGAACTTTCCAAGTAGGTTTTCCGTGCATTTTTTGGCTGATCCCTGCTAAATATGGTGTCACATCACATACGGTTTTGGCATGAAAAGCCAATATATTCGTCCTTAGTTGGTCCGCCATACTTAGAGTAATTGTATGAATTGGAATGTACGTCTGCTTCGCTGATCTTCCTGCCATCACCCACACCTCATCACATTTAATGTGTTGTTAGTGATGCAGCAACAGCAGAAGTGGTGTTCCTCGGTGAAACGTTATCGCTTTGGTGAACAGACAAAGCAGCGATTCTTCATCAGTTTGGTCCCTTTTCTGTCGAGAGACAATCATTTTTTTGTATGTTTCATCAGGAGGCGGCTTTCCTCTGGATATCCGAACGCCACTGGAATGACAGCGCCCATCGCTGGAGTGTGTTATTGTCGTTTTTTATGCCGGTTATTCCAACAGCCTCCTTCAAATAATTTTTAATTGAGACCAAAATAACAATTCAGATTGCAAACGAAGATGATTACATAGCCAGCTGGTAACAAAGGATGGCCCTAAAGGGAAAAATTCCGGCTACCAGGGACACCTATTTACAAGGCTCAATTGCTATGGCGCGTAAACCAACTAGAAAGCTTCAATAGTTAATTCATCATGAGAAAAAGTAGGAGCGTCAACTTAACTAACACTGCCAACACTTGGGCCGTTGCAAATAATGACAACGAAAGAAGAAAGAAGGAGGGAAACAAGGTGCCGACTAGACATTCTTGAGCATGGCCTGCATCCACCGGATTGAACCTTCTATTGCTGTTCTTCACGACGAAATCTCCGTCACGGAATGCATCCTCAATTTCTTTTTGCAACATGTGCATCTCCGCAATGTAAATAGGGAGAGACTCGTGATAATTTGCATGATCATATCTGGCCAAATAAGGCAGCATTGCAGACAAGCTCCAAAGGTAGGCCTACAGGACCAAGATGCCTGCTCGCATTGATCTGGTTAAATTGAGAAGAATTTGAACCATCTCTGCATAACTCTACCAGAATGAGAAGTTGTCACTGATATCTGATCTTGCCTTAACAAACTCTTGTAAATGTTGTTTGAGAGACTTAGATTCACCTATGTCAGATTCATCAGTAGCTTTGCCAATCAGTTCAAGTACAGACAAAGGGTCTTCGTCTTGTAAACCTTCAAAACTTCAGCTGCTCCTGCTCCATCACACTAATGTGTTCAATTAGAAGAGGCATGAAAATGCGACACAGAGCTTAAAAAGTCAACTTGTGAGCTCGCACAGCTTTCCCATAGGCTTTGCATTCCAGTGCTTTGTTCACTGAACCGATTGCCATTAGTCCACTCTCTACCCATATATATATATCAGAAAGTCCAAAATCGGCCATATGCTGCCCAATGGTCTTCAAAAAGTTCAGCGAAAGGTGAAGGCCACCCATTTTCAGAACGAGTCATTCCTGAAACAATGGATTACATATTTGTCTTTAGTTCCATCGCATTCCTTGACCCCGAAAATGTTACATGTAACTTAGACTCTAAAATCATGCTTCCATCACATACTGTACATGGCTTTACTTATAGCCATTTGAAGATATTTGGCCGCCATTTTGGCCGCCATTTTGGCCGCTGGTAGTGCTATATATTTGTATTTAGTTATCGCATTCCTGGACCCCGAAAATGTTAATTTAGACTCTAAAATCATGTTTCCATCACATACATGACTTTACTTTTACCCATATGAAGATTTGGCGCCATTTTGGCCGCCATCTTGTTTGTCCATGCAACCGCTAAAAATTCAGCTTGCTAACCGCGATATTCGTTTTCAGCAGGGTCAAATTAGTCTAGAAACGCCTGTTAGCAAATTGTTACATGATTTGCTTCTTACAGTCACTTCTAGAGACTTTTTTAAATTCCAAGCCTAGACTAATTCTCTACTTAGTATTTTTTAGTCATTAGATTACAAATAGTACGCTTGGAAATAACAGTCGTAGTTGGCGTACTAGAAGTTGTAGTTGATGTAGGTTGGCGGCACGTCTGACCGAGGATTCGAGTTCGAACCGTATCGATGGTGCTGAACGTTGGTGCGAGAAAGTATGTGACGTTCTCCTACGATGCACAATTACATCGCAATAACCAGAATTCCCAACGTCATCATCTTCACCGACTTTGTCATGTCATCATCGTCATAATCATTATTATCATCATAATCACCACCACCAACACCATCATCAACATCATCACCATCAAAATTAGCGGCACAATATTAATAATTGCATTGTATTGTATTTACGAAATTATAAAGTGCATTTCACAGTACAACCTAATGAGAGTCGCTGTAGTTAAATGATGATAATTACAACGACGAAGAAGACGTTGTAATTATCATATTATCATTATTATGATAATAATATTAATAGTAGTAGTAGTAGAAGTGGTGGTAGTAGTAGTAGATGTAGTAGTAGTAGTAGTAGTAGTAGTAGTAGTAGTAGTAGTAGTAGTAGTAGTAGTAGTAGTAGTAGTAGTAGTAGTAGTAGTAGTAGTAGTAGTAGTAGTAGTAGTAGTAGTAGTAGTAGTAGTAGTAGTAGTAGTGGCAGTAGTAGTAGTAGTAGTGGCAGTAGTAGTAGTAGTAGTAGTAGTAGTAGTAGTAGTAGTAGTAGTAGTAGTAGTAGTAGTAGTAGTAGTAGTAGTAGTAGTAGTAGTAGCAGCAGCAGCAGCAGTAGCAGTATGATCCTACCTGATACGGTGGCGATGAGAGTCGTTTCAGTGTACCCTCATCTATTTGGTTAGTGACCCCGACAACAAATGTGGTTATGTTGAGCGCGTGGACCCTGTCAACTGCCACGTAAGCGGCCTCGGGATCCGTCGGTTTTCCATCGGTGATGATGATCGCTGTTCTCAAGGCCTTTGGTCGGGCCACAACGTTGAACACCTGGTCTGCCATCACGTTCAGACCATCAGACGTATTGGTGTGTCTTCCCTTGACATATTCGAGGCTCGTGTTGATCGCGACAAGGAGTCTGCTCTTGTCTAAATAGCTGAAAGTAAATACGGAGATGCTACGCATCAGGGCCAGGCTTTAAAAAATTGGACGAACACCCCTCTCGTCTCCTAACATCCACACCCGTACCCTGTTCGCCACCCGTAGTCATACACTGAAAATGACTCAGAGTGACTCATAAAATTACATACAGTATAACACATGCATATGATATCATATGATATTATTTTTACATACTGTATGGTAAACCAAAATTACACAGTGAAATTGTCAAAAATATCGATGCGATGCCTAATCCTTGTGTTGATTTGATTTGGTGGGTGGATGCACGTGCGTCCAGTGCTTCACGCTCCCGGCGCCCTTGCTGCGCATATCTATCGCGGAATAAAGCACGTAGAGACTACGTTTATATTATAGTGCAACAGATACGTCTATTTAGTTACGATTATGACGATGAGTTAGTTACGAAGAGGATGATTACGATGACGATGCTGACGATTAAGACTACGATGTGATGATAGTAAAGGCGATGACGACGACGACGATGATGATGACATGCATCATCGTTTGATTGCTAAGCAAGTCTGAGGAAGTCTGACCTCGTCAAGTTCCACTTGAGGTATCCGGAATTGTCAAAGATGACAACGGCCACTCGGACATCGTTGGGTCCAATGTAGAGGTCGGTGACGAACTGGTAGACGAAGTTAACGACAAACGCCCAGTTGTTACAGGTATTGTTGATCGCGTAGTCGAAGCTGGGATCAGTGTCGCAGATGGTTCCAGATCGATCGATGAGGAAGCACAGATCGATTTGCATCGCATTGGCGCAGTCTAGGAGTCGACATCAGGCAAACGGTTAGGTAAGCCCAGTTAAGGCAGAGTAAAGTGAGGTGAGTGAATGTGGCAAAATGAAAGGTTAGAGAAGGTAAGGGGAGACCGTATTGGTGGTGCTTCGTAACTGCTTAGCACGCAAACGCGAATGTACATGTACCTAGGAATTTATCATATCAGGCTCCAAGGCCTCTTAATGGATGTCATAAACACAGGCATTTCACGTCTATTATAAAAATGTACAATGAAACCCTCTTATGACACGTACGCTTCGGTAAAGCGCGAATTCTGGATTAACACGGTCGGGAACACGAATCTGTCGATTCCATTCTTGAACATACCTGCGATAGAACGCCACAACTATCTAAATAGACACTTGATATGACTCCTTTTCATATATGGATCTGTTCGCTTGTGCAACTGTTGCTTAAGTTTAGGTAAGAACATCGAGTTCACCCGTAAACAAATAATGCTAAGATAAACAGAAAAGTGGCGACTGGAAGGCTCTCGCACGCACGTAGAGCCCAACCAACGAGGTCCAATCCAGCGTTAGTTAACTTAGTTCAGAATTTCTGGTCAGTGTAAAAATAAAACCGTACTTTAAAGATCGTCTTATAACGCTAATGCATTCTACATGCATGCTTGAGATTGCACATACAGACATGCTATGATGAGCATTTGGTCTATTTATGTACGTTATGTATTTATAATATATATCAGTGGTGCACAACGTCCGGCACGCGGGCCAACTCCAGCCCGCGACGAGTCGTCATGTGGCCCGCGATGCCCAACAGGAAAGCGACTATTAAATAGACTTATGTCAGTGCCGGTTCTTAAATTTTAAGAACCGGCACTGACATTAAGTCTACTCGCTCATCATCATATCTTTCTCTATATCGGCCTTCAGTCTCTTCATCTCTGAAATTCTGCAACCGCTCTTTAGTCTATGCTGCACCGGCTCTTTGGAACAATCTCCCAAAGATCTCCGCCAGTTTGCTCATCCTCCCATATCGCCTGTTGACATCACCTCTCCTCCGCTTGCACTGTCCTCCGCTGCTTTCCACTCACGACTGAAAACCGAACTCTTCAAGCTATCCTATCCTGATTCCATTCCTGCACCATATAGAGAGTGACACGTGGACAGAAAAGTGTCCCCATTCCCACCCCGCATTTGTGTTTTTAACCCATCCCCTCCCGTCCCCGCAGGACCATGTCCCCATCCCCTCACCATCCCCGCAACCTTCATCTCCATCCCCTCACCATTCCCGCATAATGGATTTTCATCCCCGCGATGTCCCCGCGTCTTAAAAGTAAGAAATATAACTCGCAATATTATAATTGATAGCATATTGAAATTTATGAAATTGACAAACATTAAATATTCTGCACCTCAGCTTGTTTGTTGTGTAATCCGTGAATGAATAGAAGATCATTTATAGTGTTATAACTCAGCTGAAAATAAATGAGTAAATGAAATTTATTAATTCTGTAACCATTACCGCGGTATTGCCGAAGCTTCCATACCCATCCCCGCGGTATTACCGTCCATTGTTTCCCCATTACCGTGCTCTTACCTCAATTTTTTTTTAAATCTACCCCATTCCCGCGGGATTCCCGCGGTTACCGCGGAATTACCGCGGTAACCGTTACCGTGTCACTCTCTACTGCACCATCAAACAACCGCCATCATCACCGATTACCACCGTAGTACCCTGCTGTCTCCTCGGCTTGACCTCCCCGGACTCTGACCTGGCACCGAATCGGATAAGGCGGACATGGCTATTGCGGACTTGATTTGATATAGCGCCGGTGAATAAGCTGGTCTCCCTGACGTGGCTTTTGTGTGGCGCTGAGAAATTTCGGAGATTTACATTACATTACATTAAGTCTACAGTGACTTGCGCGCTGTGGTCGTTGGAAAAAACTATCAGTACTGTAGTAATATAGAAGTAGCCTACTATGAGTCCCCTTTCTCCATAACTCTTTGTGTTTTCTTTATATGTGTTTTACTGCACAAATCATCTTCATAAAATTTGGCATGCATTCATCTGAACTACGCCGAGTCGTCACACTTGTTTGGCCCCCAAAGGGTTTAAGAAATCGTTTAGTGGCGCTTGGCCGAAAAACGTTGTGCACCACCGATATATTATGGCTACCAATAAATTATTTTGACATGATTCGTGTACATGATACACATATCAGTTCAGTCTATATATTATGCAGTATATATATTGTTGCTTGTAGCGTGCAGATGTATGATATTTTTGTGATTTAGAGTTAAGTGCACGCTGTCTAGTAATGGAGGGAAAACCGAATCAGAATATTTAGACCAACGGGAGTGTGTTCAGTAGAGGCCGAGTTAGGTATTGGCCCGTACGGTCGTGTTGCTCTTGTTAGTAGTTTCTCGACGCCGCAGAGGTTTGTCTCCTGTTGTGCATGACTGCTCTGAATTGTCAAGCCAGTCATATTTTATCTCCAAGGTTGGCTGACAAGTTGTATCGTCGACATTATGTTTAGAAAAAGGTGGAAAATTAATGAGAAAGTTATATAGCGCAAGCACAGAAGTTCCCGAGATTGCATTTACGTGTTACGAGTACTTGTGCATAAATTAATTTACAAGTAAAAACTCTCCAGCAAATTTTGGCCTACTATTACACTTGAATGCAACACCTTAGCAGTGCCTGTAGATTAATAAATTAGTGTGATACACATGGGAAAATATGTTGGCGAAATGTATATATGGCACATATTAACCGCCGTTAGGTCTACTGGAGTAGTTTAGTTATGTTTATAGGAGTGCAGTTAAGTGTAGTGCAGTGTGGTAATGTGGTGTGGTATGCAGTGATGCAACGTAATGAAGTGTAGCCTATTTCAGGCTTCAGCATTTTGGAAATGTTGGCGTTCTTACCTGTTGCCAGGGTTTCAGCAGCTGGTATGATTGCCATGGAGACCAGAAGTAAGGATACGAAGGAATACGTTGTTTGCCACTTTCGATCCATCTTCTCCTGAAGAAACCGCGAAGACGACTAAATTACAGAAGAGTTGCTTAGGCCTATTAGGTGGAACCGCCATCCACAAGAATTGTGGCTTGAGCTCCTCAGTCTTTGTCTTCTTCTGTTCCGGAAACGCCTGAAGTCCATTATATTTGTTATTGATAGCACTGACCTGGGTCGGCAGCGTCTCTTAATCGTTAAGTGTCGCTTTTATAAATGCTCGATTACACTTACAATTGCAATCACATAAACTCTAATCAAATCTAATTCAACTCAGTCGTATCTTTGTAATGCAATAAAATGTTTTAGGCATATGGTTAATTCCAATCTAACTCAATTCAACTCTTCTCTCTTAGTCTGTTCATTTTCTTCTCGTTAAATGTCTCATAGTGTATAATAATGCATATTATACGATACAATACTATTGTATTGAGCATTTCTTTTCCTTCTGTGTTCACCCTTTGACGTCTGCTCATTGAAGTGTCTTTTAGGATGAAATTATGCTTGGTATCATTGAGGTATCATTGAGGTTTTTTTAAATGACTAGAAAAAATAGATTATAATACAATGCAACACAAAACAATATAAATCAATACAATACTAAACAATGCAATCACAGTATAATATACTACTATATAGTATAATACAGTATAATGCAAAGCAGCTCAATATACGTAGTGCCCCACAAAAGCAGCGCTTTTGTGAGGTACCTAAAGGCCTATTAAGTATGTGATACCTACAAACATTGAAGCAGCAAGCTACGACACAGTAAAGTGTAAAATAATAAAACATAAAATAATACAGTACTATGTAACACAATATAATGTAATGCTATACAATAAAATACTATACAACACAATACTATTCAATGCCTAAGCCCTAATGCAACATATTATATGATGTAATACTTTACTATGCAGTTTATAACAATGCAATACTACACAATGCAATATAATACAATAAAATGCAAGTATGCTATAATATAATACATTATCTAATGTATAATACAACTAAGAGTTGATAGTGGACACCTTACAGCTGTTCAGAAGTGCGCATTGAAAAGCCGCGGAACTAGGAACATCCGATTCAGAGTCCAGAGTGCTAACCCTTACACCATGGAACCACAACAGCATTGTACAGACAATCTAATTTAATTTTTTAATTTTATCCTTCTCTCTTGTTATCTAGTCCAATGACTTCTATAGAGCCGATAACATAATTGCCAAGTCCTCAGCCGATGGTCGATTCGAGTGAAATCGCTATAAAAATTGCAATCTAGTGGAAAAACCACGGATAGAATAAACACATTGACCGCGTCTGTTGCAGGGCAAGGCAGTCCCTCTATGCACAACGGATGCTGAAAGCCCACGGTCTTAAAGGCCCAAACGTCTTTGATGTTACAAGGGCGACGACAGTGGCATGCATGCTGTATGCAAGCCCCGCATGGTGGGGTTTGCATCCCAGCACGACGAAAACCAACTCCAAGCCAGTATAAACAAGATGACTAGGCAGGGGTACCTGCCGGAGGGTGGGCCAACGTTTGACCAACTCTGTAGGAAGGCGGATGTCGGCCTATTCACAGGGGTCTTAAACAACCCTGGTCATGTACTTCACAAATTGCTCCCACCCAAGAAACCTAAAAATTATGTTCTCCGATCTCGGTCTCACGATAGAGTGCTTACTCCACTGGACAATAACATGAGGAAAAATTTCATTGGGAGAATGATGCATTCATATTGATTGTGATGCTGTTGTTTTTTAACTGTTGTATTCTGTATTGTATTATTTTATGCATGTACACTGGAATGCTAATCTCTTGCAACCGGTTCAATAAAGAAAATACTTACTTACTTACTTAATGGATGAATGATCTAATTAATGAATTAATTAATGAATTTACGTTAATTCATTCTGCTCCAATTTGTTATAGATTTCAATTTGTTTTAAATTTTAGTAGGACTACTTACAATTCGGCGGATAGAGAGGAGATTCTCCAGAACAAGATAAGCTGTTCCCACAGCTGGAACTCTTTGTCAGCAGCCAAGTATACTGTAATTCTAAGTAAGGCCAACCGAACACATACCGCACATAGCAGTTACCCAATGGCTCACGGTTTTTACAGGACAGGAAGATAGCCGATGCAGTAACGCTTCACTGATTAGCCGCATGACACAAGTTGACTATCAAAGCAGAAATTCCGGGCCTTTGGGCAGAACAGTCACGAGCCCCTAGGCAGAGCTGTTACGGGCCTTTAAACTATCTTTAGGCTTTATATAAATATAATATCGTACGGTCGTACAAAAAAATTAGTAAAACCACAAATTGAAATAATAAAAGTGCGTGTACGACCGCACGATATTATATGATTTTATGCGGATGCTTGAAGTTTAAACTGATTGTAGTTAAGCGTAAGATAATATATTTAAAAGGCCAAATTATAAACTTTGTATAACTGATAATATTTTTCATAAGTTGATTGCGGGCCCGGCCCGGGCCCCTAAAAAGTCGCCGGGCCCTGGGCATTTGCCCCCCTCCCCCTCCTCTCGGCGGGCCTGTGTGACGTGTTTGTCTAGTAATGATTCACCTCTACGAAAGAAGTGGAAATTCCCAGGTTCCATAAAAGGTTCTTTATTAGCAATGTAGGCCTACATGCGATGTATATGTTACAGGGAATGTGTATTTTCAGGGAATATGTATATTCCCTGAAAATTTCAGGGTATACGTATATTCCCTGATTCACACAGGGAATGTATTCATTCCCTGAAAAAACCAGGGTATATACATATTCCCTGAAATCTTCAAGTGATTTCTATACACATTCCCTGAAAGCTTCAAAGACACAGCGACATAAAGTCAACAGTAGGCCTAGTGCTTAGCTAGGGTTATAATTGATCTTGAGTTTTTATCCGAGCTTGGGAAATGGAGGTTTTCCTGGACCTTGGTTTTTTCTTTGACTTTTCTTGTTTTATTTAAACCCTGTTTAAAATTCATTTAATCAATTTTTTAAACGGTCTGGATGGTCGAGGTCAATAAATAAATGGCGCAATATGCATGCTATACTAGTTTATTTATATTTAAAATATTACTAGTCGAAAGACTAAAGGAGACTGCAGACTCAGACTGAACTGTTTTGGAAGTTTTCTGGAAGTAAACTGTTGCCCTTTTCAAAACTTAGGAAATTATTTTTTGAGTTTCATAGTCCGATTTCCAGGAGGCAAAGCCAAATCAAAGGGGGTTTCCAGAGAGTAGTCCAAAAGAGGTCCATGTCCGATTTCCAGAGTACCAGATCAGGTGAGGCAGAGCAGCTGTCAAGGCGGGTGTCGTTTACGGCGAGTATAATTGGAAGGCGGAGTATCAGATGAGTCAGAGTAGGAGTATTTGAAAAGGTGAGACTTCAGTTTTGAGTGCACCCGATGGCTAGGGTTTTCTTTGGTTATTTTAATGTTGTAGCTTAGGTTTTTCATTTTTCAACAGTGATAACACTGATTACTACTAAAACCTTTCTTCTATGAAGTGAGATGTTGTTTATTCTGAAGATTTGATCCTATATTTACGTACAGTTATTGAACAATGGGCGTTTGCGCATCAAAGGAGGTACGCAGTGATAGAACATTCCAATTAGCGACCAATTATAACCCTAGCTAAGCACTAGGCCTACTGTTGACTTTATGTCGCTGTGTCTTTGAAAGCTTTCAGGGAATGTGTATAGAAATCACTTGAAGATTTCAGGGAATATGTATATACCCTGGTTTTTTCAGGGAATGTATACATTCCCTGAGTGAATCAGGGAATATACATATACCCTGAAATTTTCAGGGAATATACAGATTCCCTAAAAATACACATTCCCTGTAACATATACCTTGTCACGCATCCACGACGAACAACAACAGCTGCCGACAGACGACAGAAAACGATAACAGCAAAACAATAAAAAGCGTCGACAGTCGAAGGCAAATTTAACCACCAAATCTGACAGAAGATTTCTATCGCCGAGTTTAAAATAAATACAAATGTCACCGTAAATGAGACCAAAACGAACGAGCTCAAATTACAAATGTCATCCATTAGGGGAGTCCAAAAAGTACGTCAAGCGAGCTCGGTTTTGATTGTCGACCGTGTTGGTCGACAATCAAAACCGAGCTCGCTTAATCTGCACATATCAGCCGTATTTGAATAGATCTGCCACTTTCTTAGCACACAGGAGTCTACCCCATCCTACGTACATATAAGCCCATCCTATGTAGAGAAACCCTATGGCACGAACCTAAAAGTAACAATAACTTATATAAACATCATTGTTCCGAAAGTTGTGACAGTAGGTACTTGCCAGGTTTGCTACTTCCCGGTTCGCCTACCGATGCTGGCTTAGCAGGGTCCGTACACCCATTCAAACGGGTAGTGGTGCTGAAGGATCACACCCGATCACTTCATTGAAAAATTAGTGAGGTCGAGACCATACGGTCGCAATAGAAAATTGTGCACATTTACATTTACATAGTTCGCTCACAGTAACTACAGTTGTGCGCGTGCGTGAGAATGATTTTAGAGACAAGGCGGCCATTCGGGTCAAGCAATCGAAAGAGGTCGGTTGTGGGCTACTTGCAATGGCACAAGAACAAACGAGGGACAGCCCATTAGTTTTTAGTTGTTCTTCGGCTTTCTGTTTTCGTACCGGCAATTCTACAGCCTTTCAGTCTTTCACGGACCAGTGCGTATCTCCCAGGTCGTTCTATACCCGCGTAATCGGTGCACGATATTCTTGTGGATAGCCTGCTGGACTGTCAACTGAGAGGTCGGAGGTTCAAATCTACACCAGGGCAGAAAGCTGGTTCGAGATTTCTGCCCCACCTGCGCCGCCCCTACCTAATTCAGTTATAATGAGTACACTGACCATACACTGTCGGTAGGGAGATGATACGGCGAGGGAGATGATTGACCACCCACCGTAATATGCCGATGCTAAGAAAATGAAATCGCTAACACTTTATACCCACGGCTGCCTCTCAAGCTGACTTAATGGACTCTCTTGTTCTTCATGGATGTCAACGGGTTAACCCAAGAGGATCAGCATCGTTCAGCTGGCGAATTTCATTTCCATATGCAGTAATACCAACCATTCTAGCATGAATCGAAGCTAATACAGAAATGCGCTAAATTGAAGAAACATGCAAGGCGGTCACTTGCAGTCACTGGCGTAAACTTGTCCAAAATATTGGGGTGGATTTGGTTATTTATTCTACACTTGTTGCATTGAATGTACAGTAAAATCTCAATTATTGGGGGGCACGTGCCCTGGCTGCCCCCCCCCAGAGTCTACGCCTATGCTTGCAGTAATCAATATAGATCTAAGAATTATACGCATATTGATATTTAGTTGACATATGCCTCTTGCATTATTAAACGGCGCTATACGAATGATTGGGTGGATTAGATTGGACTTGGTATGACTGGACTGGATTGGATAGGGCTGAAATGGATTATTCCTGATTGGATTGGATTGGGTTGTATTGGATTGGATTGGATGGGTTTAAATTGGATTAGACTAGATTCGATGTTTTGGTTTATTTTTGTTGAGATTATAGTGAATCGGATAAAATTAATAATGGAATACCATAATTGTCAATCCATTCAAGAGGTGCTTCTCTTCTTGCTAAGGCTGGAAGACTTGCTTTCGTCGGAGTGCCCTTGCTTTCACTTCCTGCCTTTGTGGCCTCTGTTTTTTTTTACTGTTTTGAGATTGAGCGCTGACAACGGTCACGTCGCTTAGCAATAATAGGGGCTACTGGTAGTCAGTTTGCCGCGTGAATGTGAGAGGGTGACTTAGGATAAGGCGAGCCTCCAGATAAAGTGAGTCACAACTATTGTTGTGCTGCTGGTGCATGCAGAATTAAATTTTTGCGGAATACGGTAAATATTATAATTGTTGAACTAAAATAAGTTATGATACGGTAAATGGTTTCATGATTGCTGAGGAGTTGCAATAATCGAGAGCTATAATTCCTACAGCGAACTACAACGATCCTGTTAAGTTTTTGCAATTTCATGCAATTTCATACAATAAACCTTCCATTAAGCGCCAAGGCCTTGATCCTAACTCTCCTTCAAACTATCGTCCTATCTCAAACCTCTCTTTTCTTTCAAAGCTTCTGGAAAAATGTGTCTCTTGTCAACTGATCTATTACCTTGACTCTAACTCTCTTATGCCTACTCTTCAGTCTGGGTTCAGGAAATTCTACTCGACAGAATCGCTTATACTGCGCCTTCTAGCTGAAGTATTTCAAGCCTTTGATCGTGGCCAGGTCACTTTACTTGCTCTTTATGATATCAGCGCTGCCTTTGATACTGTAGACCATACCATCCTCTTAGACCGTTTATCTAAATCTTTTGGCATTGCTGACTCTGCTCTTCTTTGGTTTCGCTCATTCCTTACTGATCGCTCTGTTTCTGTTGTTTTTGGACCTACCCGCTCTCCTTGGACCCACATCCCGTATGGACTACCTCAGGGCTCTGTCCTCGCCCCCCTTCTGTTCATTTTGTATACCTCGGATCTAGCTGGGGTTCTTGGTCCAATGGGTGTTTTGTCTCACCAATACGCTGATGACACACAGGCATACCTCCATGGTCCAGCCAACTCAGCTGCTCTTATGGTTGAACGCATCCTGGAGGCTTCCTCTGCTCTTGATCTCTGGTTGTCCTCAAATCGCCTTCGTCTTAACTATGATAAAACCAAGTACATTTGGCTTGGCAATCGTGTCCAGCTTGCCAGGATTGATGCTGACTCCCTGCGCCTCAGGTTTCCCAATGTGTACTTCTCCTCCTCTGTCCGTGATCTTGGATTTGTCCTAGATCCTACTCTTTCTCTATCTGATCATGTCAATAGTGTCTCTCGCTCGTGTTTTTACTATTTACGCCAACTTCGTGCCATTCGCCAGTCTCTTCCGCTGCATGCGATTGTGACCTTGGTTCATGCTCTGATCTGTACTAGGATTGACTATGGAAATGCTGTCTATATTGGCCTGTCCTCTACTAACACATCTAAACTTCAGTCCATCCTTAATGCTGCTGCTCGCCTTATAGGGGGCATCATGAAGTTTGCCCATATCTCTTCCTACATCCGGGACTCCCTTCACTGGCTTCCCATTCACCAACGCATTCAATTTAAGGTCCTTTCCCTCATGCGTAACTGTCTTGATGGCTCAGCTCCGCTGTATCTCAGGGCTTACTGCACCCCAGTTTCCAGTTTGCCTGGTCGGGCCTCTCTCCGGTCATCTGCCCGCGGCCTCTTGTTAGTCCCTTGGATGCGCACTGCTACTGCCCAGTCCCGTAGTTTTGCGGTTGTGGGCCCTTCCAGTTGGAACAGCCTCCCTCAGGGCTTTAGGCTTGTCCTCCTCTCTCTGTCTCCTGCCCAGTCTCGCAAGCGCCTGAAAACATTTCTCTTTGTCAGTGAAGACACTGACACGGGTCGGGAGCGCCTCTGTTTATGAGTGGCGCTATATAAATCCTCGATTACAATTACAATTACAATTAACACGTACATTGCACTTTAAATACGTACTTCCAGGCCCGGTTCGTCCGTTAGGCAAACTAGGCAGCAGCCTAGGGCCGCCGATTTTTAGGGGCCGCCAATTTTCCATTCTTCCGAAATAAACATCAAAAAAATAATTTCTGGAAATTCATAAATGAAACAACGTTGAATTATTTTTAAATTATTATTCGCTAGTTGGAAGTATTATAGTGTTGGTGTAATAAAGTGTGTTCTATTAAAGTAGGGTTCACCGTTAAGTTTTAATCATAATGTCTGGAACCGGGCCTGCGTACTTCTGACGGTTTTTGTCACCGTAGCTTCCGGAAAAAGAAGCTTTTCAAAGCTATAACTTATCAAAACAGCGATAATGCTTCAAGAACGGCTCACTAACTTTGCTATTTTGTCAATTGAGAATGATGTTGCTAATAATCTGGACTAGAGTGAAATCATTGCGGATTTAGCAACAATCAAAGCTCGCAAGATTTCCTTGTAGCCCCCCCCCCCTAAATAAAAACATTTTAAAAGATAGAACCCATGTGCAAGTTATTGTCTATAGTGACTATACAAACTTTCAATAAGAAGGATGCTAAAATATTTTAGTCATTAACATCCTTTTTCAGTTGTCAGATATTCAAAAAATTAAATAGAACATAATTATTGCTTTTATAGTGAAATGCAAGTATTCAGAACCTGATTTGCATTTTGCGTTCATTAACCCATTTAATTTCGATTTTGCATTATTTTGATACATATGGTATTGCCAATACCGTATTGGCAGGAAATCAACTCCGCAATGTCATTTTTTGCTTGGGGCCACGCTCATCGCTTGCTGCCTTGGGCCCCGAACACCATAGGGCCGGGCCTGCTCGCTTGCACTCTCTTGCGATCTTGGCCCTAAAAAGGCCTAAATGTTATTCAGGTAAGCCGTCCTATGTGGGTGAGTCAGTTGTTGACTTTGCAGACGCTGCTCGTAACTTAACGTTGTTTCAATTCTACCACATCACGAAGAACTTAGCACAAGAGAGGTAGCATAGAGATAGGAAAGCAGTGGAACTTAGGATAAGAGAGTTAGTAGAAAGATAGGCAGGCAGTCGGAGGCTGGCCAGACAGAGGCAAGCGACAATTGGCTGAGATACTGAAGAACTGCGATAATAGGTAGCAACGAACGGACACTGTTGCATCTGCTTGGATAAGCTATGTCATTGGTTCGTTGTAAGCTGATGTTATCACAGGCTTGCGTAGATCAAGAATACTAGCTCGAATACACTCCAAATTTCTATAGTGCAACTATAAAGCTAAGTGCAGGGTACCAGCTTGTTCACGAGCGCTGCGTCGCTTCAGAAGCCAGACAAATTTTGTAACCAGGGCAAAGCCAGGGCAGTCAAACAAGTAACCAGTGCAGAGGGCGATTTATGCCCCGAACAAATCATGGGCAGAGCAAACTTCTGGCAGGGCAACGACCAGGGCAAAGGCTTTTTTACCAGGGCATATTTGCGCTGGCTCGCCCTGGTGTAGCGCCGCCTCTGTTCAGAAGGATTGTCTGAAACAAAATTCTAAAACCCCATTCGTGTGCAAGAGAACATTCGTCTTCTTGTTCGAGATGGCAATGATAATGGCAACTGCAGATTTATATAGCGCAAGGCATCTCTGCATTAAAGCCAAATGCATTCACATTAGCTTAATTTTAACTGTTTCACTACAAAGTTATTAAATATGAATTTGCTATTATTTGCAATTTACCTTTTTCCATTTTCTCTGTGAATCATTCAATATCTCTTTTCAGATTTTCATACTTTCGTAGGCCCTTGAAAGTTCCGTAGGCCCTAGGTACAGTGCCTACTGTACCTAGATACAGTGCCTCTTGTACCTAGGCCTAGGTACAGTGCCTACTGTACCCAGGGCCTAAGACGTCTCTGCTTCCAGAAAGACTCATCAGAGGCGCTCGAGTTATTCGTAATAAAGAAAGACAATACTTATCCACATCAGGCTTCCTCTGTCTTAGCAGACTGATATTCTGGATATTGACCTGATTACGGCTTGGTGTTTGGTGCGCTATCGGATGATGCCTTGTGCATTAGACAATGGCGCAATAGAAGTTACTAATAACAAATACAATTAAAATATATGATTAGAAGAATAAAGAGACAGTGATAGCATAATCGCGGTCCATTTACATATATACACGTTCAAAACCAATCAGGCTATGTTAGAGATTAAATAGTCCCCGAGTCCGAAATTAAAACAACGATACAAAAGTATAAGAAGAGGTTAATTACGAAACGAAGAAGAGAAAAGGAAGCTGCCAAATAAAGAGACTAAGCAGTCCCACTAAAGTGACCTGGCCAGGATCAAAGGCGTGACATACTTCAGCTAGAAGGCGCAATATAAGACATATGAAAACGCGAAGTCAGTCGGCTGCACTGCTGTCCAGTGAGGAGACCATACTGTTGCGATCAGCATCGTCCTGATTTACTTCAGCTGCAGCATTCAGGTAATCCGTATACATCGACCCACGTGACTTTCCTCCGTTCAGCGCCGTGTGGTTCCCTCCCAGGCTCCCGTGGATCACTCCCATCGACCGCATGTGGTTGTGCGTCGCTTCTTCTTCTCGACGCTTTCTGCTGCGGGCGCAGACGACGATTAAACAGATGATGAGGATGATGACGATGAGGAGGAGGACCAGTCCGATGACCAGACCAACGATGAGAATGGTCTGCTTCCACTTCCATGAACAGTTGGAGTTGTTCCAGCAGTCAGCAGGGCAACCGGGTGGCGGAGAGTCTGGACCACTGTACTCCAGGCAACGGTAGTAGTAGACCTTGTCTCCGATTGACACCTGGAAAGATAGATGGATAAGAGGTCATCCATTAGAAAGGACATAAAGGACTATCCCGCTATGAAAATAGAATTTTCCTTCTCTTCCGTTCCATTCCATTCCTTTCCTTTCCCTTCATTCCCTTTCCTCCTATTACCTTCCCGTCCTCCTTTCCTTACCTTCCCCTTCCCCTTCCCTTTCCTTCCATCACCTTCCTTTTCCTTTCCGGCATTACCTTAAGTCATCATTCCTAAACCTTACTTCACTTTTTCTGACCTTTCTTTACCTACCTTTGTCCTACATCCTACTTCACCTGATCTTCTATTCTATTAGCCTACCTTGTCTTAGATTATATTACCCTACCAGTTATAAGACAAATGCTGTCTTACGACGATAGTGAATCGCAGATCACAGAAGTAGTAATCGAATTCGTTGGTGTTGTTAGGAACGGTCTCTGGCGGAGCGCAGGTCAGTTGGTTGTCTGTTAACTGACTGATGGAACAGTTGCCTTTGCCAAGTCGAATCATGTAGTCGTCCTTTGCACAGC
>OY744607.1:54190282-54230653 GCA_963556255.1 Allolobophora icterica | reverse complement strand
ATCATGTAGTCGTCCTTTGCACAGCCACGCAGCATATGTTTTCCCTGCACAGGAAGGTGGCTCATTATAACATACTGCATTTTAACAGGCATTCTGTCATTCTGATTCTAAAGTGGTCAGAACATCGAACCTAATCTTAATTTACCTGTAGAAAATAAACTCATAATAAGACGACCTTGTTATGAGGCGGTTCTTGACAAGCATGGCTTACAACGACAACGCTATAAAGATTTTTCTCGTCGTAAGTCTTACATCCTATAACATTAAACTGCATTACAAACTGAATCATGTTACTTTTAAAGCTTGCGGCTGTTTTAGCACAAGCTCCATTTCTTCTGTAAATATTTCTGCGCACCCAGTTGTATTCTTCATTTGAGTGATGATTTGATTTAAGAGAATGATGTCACCCCTCTCTAATCAGAGATGTAATTGGGTAACATAATATCGTGGTTCTGAGGTTGTATGAATTTTTTTTATGTTTTATTGATGATAAGTTAAAAGATCAATTCTAATTGTAAAACTCCTACTATTTGTTGTTGTCGTTGCTGTCGCAGGAGGAGGAGGAGGAATGAGGAGGAGAAGGAAGAAGAAGGAGGAGGAGGAGCAAGAGGAGAGAGAAGGAGGGACGAGAGCAACGAGAAGAATGATTAGGAGGAGGAAGAGAAGAAGAAGGAGGAGGAAGAAGGGAGGAGACGGAGGAAGGAGGAGGAGAGAAGAAGAGAGGAGGAGGAGACAGAGGAGGAGGAAACGGAGAGGAGGAGGAAACGGAGGAGGAGTAGACGGAGGAGGAGAAGAACGGAGGAGGAGAAGACGGAGGAGGAAGAAGACGGTTGTTGATGATGATGACGATGATGATGATGAATATGATGAAGATAATGCTGACCATGACCGCGATTATGTGACTGTTGCTGTTTACTAGGATGACGATGAAGTGCAGGGTGAGAATTCTCAGGGGGTTGGGGTTCAACTCCCTAATCTTCTTAGGAATCCCCAGTTAAGACCTTCATTGCACACCCCAGTGGGTCGCTTCCAACCCCCTCAGTTGTGCAAGTGTGATTATGTTGTGCACATATTTCTGTCATTTTTCTTTCACAATTCACTTTGTAGTGTTATTAATACAGTAATGGTCTGGTTTATTGTGAGATTTTGAGACCATGTGAATTCTATACTAATAAATTTGGTGAGTTTAAGCTTTCTATTGCATTGTTGAATATTCCACTCCACATGGGATCAAATTCTTTAAAGTCTACACCCCGCCCCCGTCTTTTTTTCCACAATTCCCACACTGGAAGATTTTGATTGTCGTGCCAATGGTGCTTTTGTTGATTATGATAATTTCGATAATGACGACGATGACGTCGTAGACGATGATGACAATGTTGTCGATGATTATGATGACGATGATGATGACGATTACGATTACGATGACAAAGACGATGAAGAAGTTACTGTGTTACGACCATCTGACCTTAATCGGAATCGTTGCTTCCTCCTTCGGGTCGAAGTAGACGACCTCGTGTGAGCTCGTAATCTCCGGAGCCGTGAAGAAGTAGAACCTCGTGTCTCGTAGGATTGTCTGCAGTTCGTTTCCTTGAAAATCCGTCCAGGAGTGAACCGCAGATAGATGTTTGCAGTGTCCCGTCCATTCGGTCCCGTCAGAGACTGCACGCTTCCCTTAGGAGTGGAGCGTTTGTGACGCGAGAGAATGGTCGACGAATCAACGTCTCGTTTGGCGTGGTGCGCGAAGTTCAGGGTGAGATTGGAGGGAACGGTTATGTTGTCCAGGATGTCGAGAAAGTCCGAAGGGAGGTCGATTTGGGGCATCTTGCAGATTAACATCGTTGGATAAGAACTGATTTCTCGACGGCGCTCCCGTCGCCATGGCTGAAAATCAGACGAAAGTGGCCAATTATCTTTAACGTAGCAATAAATTACTGTCAATAAATTACTGAGAAGAAGAAGAAGAAGAAGAAAAAAAAAGAAGAAGAGGAAGAAGAAGAAGAAGAAGAAGAAGAAGAAGAAGAAGAAGAAGAAGGAGGAGGAGAAGGAGAAGGAGAAGGAGAAGGAGAAGAAGGAGGAGAAGAAGAAGAAGAAGAAGAAGAAGAAGAAGAAAGAAGAAGAAGAAGAAGAAGAAGAAGAAGAAGAAGAAGAAGAAGAAGAAGAGCTAACCAGAGAGGGAGCCATGGGCATGAAGTGTCAGCGACTTCATTTTCTTAGCCTCGGCACACGAGGTCAGGTGACCACTCCTCTCCGTCGCCGTCTCATCTTCCCACCGACAGCTCATGGTCATTGCACTCAATATAGCTGAATTCGCCAGAGTTCACACGCGGAGCAGATATCTGGAACCAAATTTCTGCCCTGGCGGGAATTTGAACCTCCGACCTCTCGATTGACAGCCGTGCACGATAACCATTACACCTATCAAGCACCATCTACTTAAGTATAAGCTTAAGACTTATCTCTTTCAATTTGCAGTCAAACCATAGTCTGTACACCAATGAATAGAAGGCTAGAAGACGCCCTATACTAAGATACCCAGTATTCAATCTTTGTGTTATATGCCTTCCAATAATTTATATCTGTCGCAAAAGCTTATTGGCCTTCGCTTACCCTAGTTCTTGAAACTTCTTGAACATACAGGTGGCTGACCGTAGCGCTGTATCTGCACACTTCAACCATCGTCTGAATCGCAGCGTAACCGATGGAAGTCAGGTTGCTGCCAACAGCTGTCAACCTTGGTACCTCCGCTGAACATAGGAAGAAACAAAAATCTTAAATTAAGCTAACAGTAACTTATTGTATTGTATTCGGATATTTATAACGCGCTTCTAGCGGGGAGCCATTCAGGAGCGCTGCCAGTGCGAGAGACCCCGAGAGAAAAAGCAAGTTTTAAGAAAAGGTAAAAGAGGAAGAGACGTTTACCTGAGAGAATAGAAGAACGAACGGACAGAGGAAGCTCATTCCAAGAGCAGGGCCAATGGAAGCAAAAGACCTAGATTGAGCCAGTGAAATTCTGACACGGGGAACGAGGAGGTCCAAACGGTCAGAGGAACGAAGAGGACGAAGAGAAGCAGCAGAATTAAGACATATAAATATTTCGGAGTAAAACCAAGTTGAGCCTTAGAGATAAGGATGAGGACCTTGAATTGGATGCGGGCAGAAAGCGGGAGCCAGTGGAGTTCTTCTGCCATAAAGGTGCACGGTGATATGAGAGAATCGAGGAAGACGGGCATGTATGTATGGCATTCAATTCAATGTAGTACAACATAGCATTTGGAACCGTCTTCCGCAGGAATTGCGGCTTCAGCTCCTCAGCTTTCCTCTTTCCCTGTTCCGGAAACTCATAAGTCCATATTATTTGTCAGTGGGTCCGGAGCGCCTCAGATAACTGTCGAGTGGCGCTTTATAAATGTTCGCTTACAATTACAATTACAACTCACTCCAGTGCAAGATCAAATCCCAACCAACAACGTTGTGTGCCCCAATCCTGGAGGTGGTATATTCTAAAGGGGTCCATACAGTGAAAATGGCTGCATCATAGAATTAAGACCTTTGTGAGACCAACATACATGTACGAACCAGCTAAATGGCGCGGCTGGTTTGTTCTACTGACACTGTTCCATGCTCACTCTCTAACAAATATACATTGAACCCAATCAATGGATGCTGTGAATTTTGCTGTGCCTAGCATCCGAACAGTGTTCGGGTCTCGGGTATTATCGGTTGCTAGTATCCGAATTCGCTGCCCAATTCAGTTCGTTTTGTCGATTTTTTGTCATTAAGTTTGTTTCAGACTTAAGACTCATCTCCTTCAACTTGCATATATACAAACCTACCGTATATCCTGGTTTCTGGTTTCCCTGATCTATCGGATTTCGACCACGTGGCTTCTCCAATGGATCCTGATTTTTGACTACGATTTCACTCGAAGCGACCGTCAGCTGATATCTTGGACATTATTATAACGGCGCTATAGAAGTCATTAAATTAGATTAGATTAGACAATAGCTAGAGGGCGCGGCTGTTTTGTTCTACTGACAACGACGCCCGGAAATCACAAAGCGATTATAGGGGGTGTCCTTGCGTAGTCCAAAATCTTTGGTAAAGCCAATCAACGTGCTTGCCGCGTTGTAATGTAATTTAGAGTAAAGTAGACTACTTTAAGTAGTGCAACTGTAACCAACCTTTTTCTGTTGGCAGTCTCTCTTTTTCAGCGGCCTTACCTTCTGGGTCTGTCTGGGACGTCAGCTTCAGATTTGGTGCGTCATCGGTTGGTGCTTTGTGCATTAGATTCTGGTGCTATAGAAGTTGCTATTTACAATTACAAATAATTTATAGCGCAAACTCGGCAAATCTGAAAGCCTAAACGGTTTTGAAATTCGTCAAGAGCAGCAGATGTGTCTTTAAGGAAATGAAACAAATTTAAGAAATTCATCTTTATTCTTTGTTGGTTGACTATAGTTGCTGTTTAACGACGCTATGTCATCGCAAGATGTTTAGAG
Source organism: Allolobophora icterica (assembly GCA_963556255.1). Classification (NCBI taxonomy): domain Eukaryota; kingdom Metazoa; phylum Annelida; class Clitellata; order Crassiclitellata; family Lumbricidae; genus Allolobophora; species Allolobophora icterica. The sequence continues at coordinate 54,226,151 of OY744607.1, read as the reverse complement.
TCGCCCTCCTCCTCTATCGAGGCTTTGGACTGACAATTCCAGAGTAAGAGAGGAGTCTACTGGATTTTAGATGAGTGTTGGTCTTACTTACGTAACGAGGTGTTCTCTCGGAAACACTTCCCAGATTCTAGGATTATCCGAATAGGCGAAATATCTGTTCGTGCTGACATTGAAGGTCGTGTAGATTTCTGGATTCGGGTAGTAACCGGAAAACTGCACCAAGAGTAGTAAGTTACCCACTTCCTGTGTTGGTGGAGTTTTGAAGATGACCTGATCTACGTCCCATATCCTGTGCAGTAAAACAGATCTGTGTTAACTTAACGCAACGTAAAGTCTTGTAGATAGAAAGAAGTGGATTGACTACATGGAAAGTCCGAGGGAAAGAGAAACAAAGGCAGACCAGCACTACGCTGAAAGGACAATATAAATGAGGACATAACAAGACTTGGAAGAATTTACAAGAAAATCATTATTATTATTAGGCTCCTATTATTGTTATTATCATTATATTATTATTATTATTATTATTATTATTATTATTATTATTATTATTATTATAATAAAATATTATTATTTTTATTATTATTTTATTTCTTGTTGTTGTTTTATTATTTTATTTATTCCAATCGATAACCTAGCTTATCTATTACTTGACAATTATCATGATTATTATTGTTATTATTATTATAATTATTACTATTATTATTATTATCATCATTATTATTATTATTATCATCATTATTATTATTATTATTATTATTATTATTATTATTATCATTATTATTATTATTATTATTATTATTATTATTATTATTATTATTATAAGATATTATTATTTTTATTATTTTATTTCTTGTTGTTGTTTTATTATTTTATTTATTCCAATCGATAACCTAGCTTATCTATTACTTGACAATTATCATGATTATTATTGTTATTATTATTATAATTATCATTATTATTATTATTATTATTATTATTATTATCATCATTATTATTATTATTATTATTATTATTATTATTATTATTATTTATACACCACTGGTAATGTCTGTAGTCTATGAACCTAAATCCATACTTTCTCCTCTTCAGATGTCAAAGAGTATTTTACACGCACCTGCTGACTTCGACGATTATTCCTTTGATTTCGTTTCCGATGTAAATCCCGGTTACGCTGACGTTTTCCGAGGGCCAGGTTCCATTAATCATCACCGTTGTTCCACCAGCGATCGGTCCACGCAGGGGGCCAAGACTCGCAAATTGAATGTCTTCGCCTGGAAAAAACTATTATTATTACAACTAGTGTATTTTCCCGTCATAATTATGACGGCAGTATACAGTGTTAGAGTATTAACCCGTCATATTATGACCTCATATTATAGGCCTATATGTGTCGTAAAGACCGCCGTCGTCAGGATCGCCGTCGCCAAGACGGCAGTACTGACGTCACAAACGGTTTCACAATAGAACAGAAACCGTTTGTGACGGACAAATTTACATATAAGGAAACTATATATATATAGATTGTTGCTGCTGCTGTTGTTGTTCTTATTACTATTGTTATTGTTATTATTATTGTTATTATTGTAATTAGTGTTATTGTTGTTACTGTTAGTAGTAATTATTAGAAAAACTTTAAAGAGCGCAAGGTCACATAGAAATCCGAATCTAAGGCGCGGTTAGGGGCCATCCAGTAGATAGGAGATACAGGAACTGACGCAGTCGCTAGGTGTCGTTCTGAAAGCTTAAAAACCGTTACAATGAGTGAATCTGAAACCGGAGTTGACGCATTCGCCAGGCGGCGTTCTAAAAGCTTAAAAACCGTTACAAAGAGTGAATCTGAAACCCCAACCTTTTGGCACTCTCAAGGGCCTGCCAGAGGGAATGGAATGGTCATTCAGGGTAAAGAAATGAGATTTCCAACGTTTGCTGCCGGCCGAGAACCTCCCACGAGGCCGGCCCAAACCGGGTCATTTTTTCAATTTAAATAAATGAATAGGTTGTGGTATACATAAAACATAATGCTAGGGCAAAACTTTTGCATTTGGCTCGGTATAGGGAAAACAACCCTCTGCTGTCGCAGGTGCATTGGGGAGTACTGTTTCAAGCATTTAGCACGACTGCGAAACGGTTGTGGGACGAGACCTTGCGCCAAATGTGGAAGGGGTATAAAAACACACGTGGGTGAGTGTATGAAATGTGGTTATTTCGCTAAATATTTGAGAGCTCGACGAGGTGGGTTAGTCCGTGAATTTAATAAAGAATGGAAGCGACTATCAAATATATCAGTAGAATAAAAAAAATTATCATTTGAACAAATGATATAGTTATTGTATTGAGATAATACAGATGAGCAAGCGTCAATCGAATATCAGTAAACAAAATTTCATTTTGAACAAATGATATAATTATTATATTAAAGAAAAGTTTGCCACAGTAATATAAACTAAGTTATAACTATGGCATTGTCTACGAATGAAAAAATTGAACAATTGTTGGGTGAGTTTACTGGTCCCCCAGCTCTTCGAGCTGTTCTACAGAATATCTTAGATGAACCTATCCCAGATGCAATCAAAAGGCGCTTACTACAGCCACTGCTTCCAAGGCCAATTCCTCCAGTGCGCAAGCATAGAGGGGCAAAACGTAAGACCCTTCTGGCACAATTCGACCCACTCCTAATTAAGAAGGATAGAGGTGGACCACCACCCTTTCTACTACACAAAGAGCTCGCCAATAAGCTTCTGAGAGACTTCCGTGCAGAAGTACCTCTTAACCACAGGCTGGAAGGAGATGCATTGGCTTTCTTGAGTGCAATGGAGCACAGCATTGAGGCACAACTCAACGAAGAGTTGTTGAAACAGGACGGTCTGAAATACTCTCAAGTGTTGACTGTTGATTTGGAAAAGTTGGCGCCGACTATTGACAACGTGTACGATGGCAACGCGGCTCCCGGTATTATTACCACCACAACATACTTTCGAAGCAAAGCAGTACCAGTTACCAATGCGGGTAAAATCCAAGGGGCTATACGGAAGGCCAAGGCCGAAATACTAAAACTCCTCGAGGATTACACCAATGAGGGGTCGGGGTGGAGGGTGAGGCGGGTCGTGGCGCTAGACCTCAGTTTTGCAAGATATAAGCCTTTCCGAGGCAAGAGCTATTTTGCAACACCGAAGTATATCCCCTATCATTCAGTCGTTAATGTAAAGAATGAAGACAACCGGTGCTTCGAGTGGGCCATTCTAAGCGCAATGTATCCAGTAGATAAGGACCCTCAACGCCCAACTAAGTATCGTGCCCACCTCCTCGAGCTAAACTTCGACGGAATAGAATTTCCAGTGAAGGTCACAGATGTCGGCAAGTTCGAGCGTAAGAACCCGATGGTGTCCGTATCGGTCTTCGGATGGAATGAAGGGCTGTACCCGATTTATGTCTCAAAGCAGATCAATAGAGACTATAATATCGATCTTCTACTATTAGTTAAAGGTGAGGATTACCACTACGTCTGGATTAAAGACCTTGGCCGAATTCTTCATCAAAATAGCAAAGACAAGCACAAGAAACACCCATGTCGCCGCTGCCTACACGTATTCTGTAGACAAGACTTGCTGGATGCCCACATCAAAGATTGTCAGGGCATCAGTGAGAAGCCTCAGCGGATTGAGATGCCAAAAGAGGATGAAAATATCCTCAAATTCCAGAACCATCACAAACAGATGCGAGCCCCGTATATCGTTTACGCAGACTTCGAGGCTCTAAACGTACCAATTGAAGGTGCAGCCATGAATCCCAGCGAGAGCAACACCAGACAGATAGCTGAGCAGAAACCATGCAGCTTCTGTTACATAGTGGTTCGATGCGACGGCCGCACGAAGAAGCCGGTTCTATACCGGGGAGAGAACGCCGTGCCAGAGTTCCTGCAACGACTACAAGGCGAGCTAGCCACTATCAAACAAAGGCTGGCCACCCCAGCTAAGATAGTTATGTCAGCAGTTGATCGCCAATCATTCCGCGAGGCTACTGAATGTCATATCTGCGGAGAAGCGCTCGAAGAGGATAGAGTTCGCGACCACTGTCACATTACCGGTAAATATCGAGGTGCCGCTCATAACGCCTGCAACCTCAAACTTCGAATATATCCAGATAAGTGTAAGGTACCGGTGGTCTTCCACAATCTGCGAGGTTACGACAGCCACCTCATAATGCAAGCGATAGGTAGCTGTGAGGCCGCGCAGGATGAGGAAACTGAAATTAACTGTATTCCAAACAATATGGAGAAGTACATGACATTCAACATAGGACAACTACAGTTCATCGACAGCCTCCAGTTTCTAAACAGCTCGTTGGATAAATTATCAGGAAATCTGTCGCTAGAGGATTTGAAAGTGACAACGGCATATATAAAGGAAAATTTCGTTCATGATGATAGGACAAAACTAGATCTTTTGAGGCGAAAGGGCGTATATTGTTACGAGCACATTGACAATTACAACCGCTTCGCAGAAGACCGACTTCCACCCAAAGAAGCGTTCTACAGCAGGCTGTCCCGAGAGAACATCTCTGATGCGGATTATGAACACGCCCAACGAGTATGGAACGAATTCGACTGTAAAACTCTGGGCGACTATCACGACCTGTATCTGCGCACGGATGTACTTCTACTAGCCGATGTATTCGAGACCTTCAGAGACACCTCAATGAAGCACTACAGTCTAGATCCAGCAAACTACTTTAGCCTACCAGGAATGGCCTGGGACGCTTTGTTGAAAAAGACGAAAATCGAGCTCGAACTTTTAACAGACATAGACATGCATTTGTTCGTAGAGAAAGGTCTCAGAGGTGGAATCTCGATGGTATCTAAGCGCTTCGCAAAAGCCAACAACCCGCAATGCCCAGATCATGATACTACGAAGCCAGAAAACTGGATCATGTATCTCGACGCTAATAACCTGTACGGCTGGGCGATGCAACAGCCATTACCAGTTGGAGCATTCAGCTGGGAAAGTCCAACTCTCGAGGAAGTGTTGGAAACTCCAGACGACGCGCCTGAAGGCTTCCTACTTGAAGTAGATCTTGAGTACCCGGAGCACCTCCACGAATCACATAGCGACTATCCCCTAGCACCGGAGACCCTGGCAGTCCAAGAGGAGTGGTTGAGCGACTATCAGAATGTGCTTATGAACGAGTTGGGAGGCAAGTTCACAAAGCATGTGAAGTTAGTACCAAGCCTACGACCTAAGGAGCGGTATGTGGTCCATTATAGAAATCTCAAACTCTACCACTCGTTGGGCCTGCGAGTTTGTAAGATCCATCGTGCCATTAAGTTTAGACAGGCGGCATGGATGGCTCCATATATCGAGATGAATACGAAATTGAGGGCGAAGGCAACGTCGGAATTTGAGAAGGATTTCTTCAAGCTGGCTAATAATGCGGTCTTTGGAAAGACCATGGAAAATCTTAGAAAAAGAATCAGAGTTAACCTGGTACCGACCTCAAAAGTTGACAAACTTCGTAAACTAATTGCTGACCCGGCCTACATATCACACAAAATCTTCAACGACCAACTCGCCGCGATTCACAGTTTGAAGAACAAGCTCAAGTTAAACAGACCTGTATATGTCGGCCAGGCTGTCCTCGACCTCAGCAAGCATCTGATGTACGACTTCTGGTACAACGATGTGAAAAACGAGTACGGTGAAAGAGCCCAGTTGCTATATACAGACACAGATAGCCTCTTATTTCAGGTGGAGACTCCGAACGCCTACGCCGATATGTGGAACAAAAAACACCTATTCGACCTCTCCGAGTTTCCTAGAGACAGCCCATACTACGACGTCGAGAACAAGAAAGTCGTGGGCAAGTTCAAAGATGAATGTAACGGAGTTGCCATAGCCGAATTCGTGGGACTGCGTCCGAAGATGTACTCGATCTTAAAATCGGGTGGTTCAGAGATCAGGAAAGCAAAAGGCGTTCAGAGAGCAGTTGTGAAGAAGGATCTGCACCACGAGCTATACAAGGAATGCCTGTTCGAACGAGAAGAGATGCGACACACACAAGTCGTGATTCGAAGCCACGACCACCAAATCGGAGTATACGAGCAGAATAAGATCAGCCTCTCTCCATTAGACACAAAAAAGTGGATATCTCCGGACGGAATAAGAACGCTGGCATACGGGCACTACAAAATCAACGACGGTTGAGTATTCTATCGGGGGGTAACTCAGTGCCCATAGGAACCAGAAGTAGCTCTTCACGTACAAACCCGCGGCCAGGCCCATCAACTAGATGGTATAAAGCCGGTTTACCAGCCTGCCGAACAACATCCAAAATAGCGTGGATGGTGAGCGACCAGTTAGGATCGGTGGCACGTTTGCTTCCACCTTCGAGCTCGCCGGGAGCGTACAAATAGCGGACGAGAACGTCGTGTCCGAGAATAGGCTCATCCATTCCCCACAAACGAGTTTTCATTTGTGAATGAGAGGGCTTCTGCGTCACTTTAGCAGCTTTCATCGCTTCAACCGGCTTCATGTCGAGCAAGCGCGTCGGCTCATCGTTTAGTGCAGCTACAACTTCGGGCAATCGTCGAACCCATTCCACTGACCGTTCTGATGACCCCCTTGCATCCAGGAGCAATTCCTGAGCGTATTGAGCACCGAAGAGTCGCTCAGCTAGAGTACGGTTAAAGCGTTCAACGATGCCCTGTTGGCGATGATTTGCGGCCTGTCCGCGTCTTACAAGAACGTCGTGCTTCGCCAGCAACGGTGTAAAATCACCCATAAATTCGCGGCCAGGGTCGACCTGAAGAAGTCGAGGCCAAGTCAATGGACCCCTCTTATAGATCCGGCTTAAAGCGGCGGCGACTTCGGTCGCACTTTTGTTTATCAACGGTTCAGCTTCTTTGTATCGTGAAGCAACATCAACAACAGTGAGAGCGTATTTATAAGTCTTTCGACCTACTTTATCGTGAGGTAAAAACAAGAGATCGGCTTGGTGTACGGCGTTTGGGCGATTTTCCTCGAACTTTGGACGCGGTATGCGGCGTGGAACGGGTAAATAAATCTGCCACACCGCTTGTTTCTTCAGCCAATCGCGAGCCTCCGCATCGGAAACTTTGGCGGCTGAGGCTAGTTTCTTCACCGCAGCCTTACCTCGCCAGTAACCTCTAGGGCTGTAATAGACGGCTGAAAGGTGCTTAGACATTTCAGTAAAACTATATATTACAAACAGGTAAACACATACACAAATGAATTTCATTTGCGTTTTCGCTGGCTCGTTCTGACACCCATCCCCAGCCTCGACTTCGCTGACATAATGGCCGATACGAGCCGGGCATCTTTCTTCTCATAATCCGGAGTTTCATCGGTGAGTGCGATCTTCGACGCGGCTGCAGCGAGGATGTCATCTGCGTGGTTACGCCCTGGGGTATCTTTATGAACTGCGTAAGCCACATCATGGTGGAGGCACGCACGGTCGAGCTGATTAACACCGTGATAGCGCTGTGACAGCCGTTTATCGAGTTTTGTGAATGGTCCACAGTAAGAGTACTTTCCTGTATTCTGAAAAGAACCTCCCGGATTATCTTCCGAAGGCATACCGGATGGAAGGCTCATATGCATTTCTGGTAGAGGCAGAATATTAAGAGCGCTATTCAGCAGCGAGCCTCCGCTAGACTCATGAGTCTTGCGCTTCCGCACTTTAGAAGGCAAAATTTGGCTCTTCTTTGCACCGCAGACGGCACAGGTTCCCTTCTTGGCTGGCCGACCGTTTCGTAACTCGACGATTGTTTCATTTGAAGTCTCAGTATGTTTCTTACATCGTAGGCAATACATTGTTTTCGTTGAATACAATCATAACTCGTTGTCTCTATATGGAAATAACAAATTTCGATCTCGAAGCCGACGATGGGAAAAAACACCACCATTGGTTGTTGCCATCCAGCATACGGTGTATAATCTGTGGGCCTAGCGGATGTGGGAAAACAAACCTACTGCTCAACCTCCTTCTGAAAAAGGGGTATCTACGTTTTGACCGGCTGTATCTATACTCGAAGTCTCTGGGACAGGAAAAATATCAGTTCCTCCGGGACTGGATAACAGAACTCGAAAAGGTTGCCGGGAAGGAAGTGGCTTCCTTTCACTCTTGCTCAGATGAAATAGTTCCAGTTGAATCATTAAATAAGAATGCCAGAAGCCTTCTAGTGTTCGATGACGTCATGCTTGAAAAACAGTCGCCCATCGAAAGGTATTTCACTATGGGTCGACACGGTGGCGCGGACTGCTTCTACTTAACTCAAAATTACTTCCGCATTCCCAAGCAAGCGATCCGTGACAATGCTAATCTTATCGTCCTCTTCAACCAAGACAGCAAAAATTTACGAGCCATTCACGATACGTTCGTAGGCGGCGACATGTCTTTCGATGAGTTCCGTACGTTCTTCAGCGAGTGTGCTGCCCAGCCATATGGATTCGCAGTCATAGATTTGACGTCCAAAGTGTACGATGGAAAATATCGCTGCGGGTTCGATCGCTTCTATAAGCCCAAGGCAAGTATTTAAAGACATGATATAGGCAACATATAGCCGACATACAAACGCGATGTGGACAAAAGTTATCGTTACTGATTGATTGAATGTGTATAAAAAAATACCTTAGCGTGACAGCTGTGACGATATTATCAGTCACATTGTAAAACTTGTCACACTTAAGAACTTACAAGATATAGTCGACATACAACCACGATGTGGACAAAGGTTTCTTCTAAACAGGAGCGAGACGCGTTGACTCAGGATTATTTAGCTCGGAGAAATCGATTGAGACAGCGTTTCGTAGATGAGAAGCTCGGTGAAGCCAACCTTCAGTACGATGCGACAAAGCTTTTCAAACCAATCGCCACAGCCACGGCTGAATCCCAGGCGGCTACGTCTAAGGAGTTGCAGAAAGTTACCAGCGCTTTACAGGATTTGCCGGCGCAGATTTCAGAGTCTGCTAATTTTAACCCGATAGCGGCGTTGTTCGGCGATTCAGCAGGAACAGCTGCTCCAGCGCTTCCAGCGCTTCCAGCATCCCGAATCCCCCCCGCACTGTTAGTTGATCCAAACAAATATCTCAACGTCGAGGCAATCATAAGGCACGGTTTCAAACCTCCGAGCGAGCTCGATCTAGCCGACAAGGCAGGTGCCGAAAAGATAATCGGTGAGGTCAATCACTATAATCGCCACACCCTGGGCAAAGAGAAAAAGCTGGCTAAAAAGCAAAAAGACGAAGAAAAGGTAGATGCGGTGACTGCAGATATCGAAGCCCTAAGGGAATATAAAAAGCGAATCGATACACTGATAGAGGGCCACACCCTCATCAAAAAGGGAAAGGGTTTCAGTGTCCCAGCCGTTCCTCTTAAATTACAAGGTAGCGCCTTGGGTGAGCTCTCCGTCGATCCCGTCGCGCTGTCTGCTGGTAGACTGAGAGTGTTTAAAGGTGGTAACCTCGTTCTCGAATCTCCGGCCGATGAGTCGTTGTTCAGCCTGTTAACGAAACGCTTCGTTAAGACTAAGCAATACTCGCCTCAAGCAATTGAAACTTTTAAAAAACTCGTACAGATGTCTGGTCTGCCTATTCATGGCCGGAAAAGTAAAAAGTTCCAGCTGATTCGAGGCGGCGCGGTGCAGTTCTACAACGACCCAAACGCTCTGGTAGAGAGGTTGCAGCTTTTGGTGGCCTCTAGGGCCGCGGGAAACACTGGTCTCGGCAACGAAATCTCCGCCATTCTCGACGAGTTACTGCGTTCCGGTGCGATCTCCAAAGAGCTGGCACTCGAATTGAATAGAAACATGCTCATAAAATAGAAATAGAAAACAAAATTCATGGCTCAGATGGAACGCTCGGAGAAACTGCTCGAAGAAATTAGAGAACTTTTACAGCCTAAGGAAAATTTTAGTATAGTTGTTTCCTCAGATACTACAGGGTGGACCACGGCTTTCTCACCACCGCTGTACCTGGATCCAAAAAGACGCTTTGAGCTTGCTTTGGTCAATCTTGAAACTTATAATTCGATTCCCAACATCGATAGCACAAATAACAAGTTCGTCTACAGCACCGACAATGGTGTGACGTGGAAGACGATCATTTTGCCCGACGGAAGCTACGAGATCGCACAGATTAATGATGAAATCGGTAGGCAGTTAGAAAAGCAAAATTCTCCGACGGGTGTGGCACCACTCGGCTTTAATTCTCCTATTACCATAGGAGCTAACGCATCTACCCTACGCGCCTTCATAAAAATTACGAATGCCCTATATAAGGTAAATATGGCTCAATCTACCATCAGGCAAATGCTCGGTTTTAACCCTCAGAGGCTTGGTAGTGGTTATAAAGAGGGAGAAAATCCAGTCGATATTCTCCGCGTGGACACAATCCTGGTAAATTGTGACATTATCTCTGGATCGTATCGAAATGGTAGCCAGCTGCCAGTAATCTACAGTTTTTTCCCGGATGTGTCGCCCGGCTACAAGGTAATCGAGTCTCCGAAAAATCTGGTGTACCTACCAGTTGCACCGGCTGGTAACGTACAGGGCATTCGTGTGTGGCTGACCGACCAGAATGGTGAACAATTAAACCTCCGCGGTGAGACAGTAACTATAAGGTTTCACATCCGCAGTGCGTAAATGTTCACACTTAAATATTCTAATGTTGGTTCTTGGAATTAAAAAGCGGCGTCGTGTCGTGGGTGGTGGACTTTTCGACTGGATACCCAAAATCGCGGGTTTCCTTGGCCGTGCAGGCTCCTTCATTTCGGCGAATAGAGGCACAATCACAAACGTTGCCAAGGCGGTTGGTAATGTCGCGAAAGCCGGCGCCACAACAGCATCTGCCGTCAGGCAAATTGTTGATGCCGTGAAAGCGAGACGCGCTGCAGCCGTAAATGAAGCTCATTTACGAAATGAAAATTCAGCTGCCGCGCCCGTTGTCCCCGCACCTTTGGAGAAGGCGCTCAGCGACAAGAGCATCGAATACTTAAAACAACTGGCTGTGAGTCCGCCACCCGTTGTTCCGGCAATGGCTGACATAAACAGCCGTATTGCTGGATCCGGTTTCAAAACTATAAAGCCGAGTCGCGGCGGCAAGGGTCTGTTTCTCGCAAAATGAAATAAAAAAATTCCGACTAATTCATAAAACGCAAAAAATGCTTTACCCACCACACATGAATTTCATTTACAGCATGATTAATAATTGAAGCTTGAACTTTTTTACTTATAATAATGGCGGCATTTGACGTGCCGAGTGAAATGTTGGACATCGCTTCGGCGGTACCCGATGATAATAGCATCGAATCGTTTGAATACCGCGAGTATGAATCACAAAACCCTGCGGCTATTAACAATGGCCAGGCCATACAGATAGACATCCAGAACCAAGACATTTTCACGCAGCCTTCTAAGAGTTACCTTCTTGTGGAGGGCAGGATTACATCAACTGGCGCGGCTTACAACGCAGACTCGTTGGTGTCATTCATCAACAATGCTATCCCGTACATGTTTTCTCAAATTCGATACCTGGCTAACAATACCGAGATAGAGAATGTCATGTCACCTGGGCAAGCCACGACGATGAAAGGCATGCTGGTATACGGCGATGATTTTTCCAAAGGCGAAGGTTTAAACATGTGTTGGCAGAAGGACACGAGTGCGGCGGCGGCGGCCGCGAATATCGGCTTCGAGGCCCGTCGACTGATGATCATTGGAAAACCCGTCCCCATCGGCACATTTTCATTCATCGTTCCCTTAAGACATCTATTCGGTTTTTGCGATGATTATCACAAGGTCGTATACGGGATCAAACACTCTTTACTGCTGAGCCGGCAGGGGGATGCAGACGCGATCTTCAAGGAAGCCGCTGCGGCCAATGGCCAGATCGCGCTGACTAAACTCTCCTGGTTCATGCCGCATATAATACCCGCTTTGGAGTATAAAAGCATGCTTATGAAGCAGATTGAAGCCAAGGTTAAGGTACCTGTGGCATTCCGCGCCATGCAATGCGACAACATTGCGGTGCCACGAGCGACGACTTTTTCCTGGCGTTTGAGCGTTAAGTCGGGCACGGAAAAGCCACGCTGGATTCTTGTTGCTTTTCAGACTGGAAAGAATGCACATCAAGGCCAGAATCCGGCACTGTTTGACCATGCACAGGTTCGCAACATATTCGCTATGCTCAACACCGATCGCTACCCCGTGGTTGACATGAATCTCGACTTCACCAAGAGGACAACCTCTCGCGCTTACAAGGCCCTACGTGACTTCAAGGAAGAATATTGCGGCATAGACGCGCGTGAATCGTCATGCCAACCGACACCAATCGAATTTGTAGATTTGTTTCCGATCTTCGTTCTGGACGTGCGCAGGCAATCTGAACGACTTAAAACCTCTGTACAGGACATACAAATCAAGGTGGACTTTAACGAAGGGGTACCAAATAATACGACAGCATATGCCGTCCTGATCAGCGACCGACTCCTGAATTTTGAATCGGATGGCAGCAAATTCAACGTCGTCTACTAGAAATCGGTTTTTCACATTTAGATACAAGGCCCTCTTTTAGATATATTTTTTCCAAAAATGAAAACTGAATACGTTGCGTTCGGCCTTTCACTGACCGAAGGGCAAAAGCAAACATTAGCTAGAGCTGCGCGCGCCGGCACTGGTGCCACGATCCGACTCGCTCATGGCCAGCTTCGTGGAGACGATAAGCTCGCGCTTACGAAAGTTCAAGCCGCCCGAATCGTGAAGAAGATTTCGGAAGGCGTTGGCATGGAGCTGAGATTCACCAAAACGCAATTGAAAAAGATGACTAAAATGGGTGGATTTCTTCCACTACTGGCTCTCCTCCCGCTGCTTTTTGGTGGGTTATCCGCGGCGGGTGCCGTGGCTGGTGGGACCGCTGGGGTAGTAAAGGCTGTGCAGAGCAAACAGGCCAGCGACGCTGCACTGGCGGAGGCGGCGCGTCACAATCGCGAACTCGAGGCCCAGGTCCGCGGATCTGGTTTATATCTCGGGCGTGAGACTCGTGGCGGTTGTTGCCCAATGTGTAAAGGATCCGGTCTCTACATCGGGCAAAAAAACTAAAACCTCTTAGCAACTTCGACATAGAGAAAGTTGCCAGGGCGCTGCCGCATTTCCGCGGTGTTTTCATGCGAGATGGTCTGCCCGCCGTGGCTCGTGAGAAGGAGTGTGGAGTTGTTAATTTAGATTCCGGTTCCGGCGATGGCACTCACTGGGTCGCCTATTGGATAGATGGACCTACAGCCGTCTATTTTGACAGTTATGGGCTGGATCCGCCTCTCGAAATTTCTAGATATTTAAAAAATCCTATAAGAACTCAAACGTTCCAGCTACAGGGGCCCGATGATGTGGTATGTGGCCATCTCTGCCTGACCGTGCTAAGAGAGCTCGCTGCCGGAAAGAATTTTGAAGACATCGTGCTTGACCTATGTTAGACTTCCGTCACCTTTTTGTATATAAAAAATGCCGGTTGACAAATTTGGAAGAGACGGTGGAGGTGGGGTGGGAGGGGGGCAGATAAGCGCCGCTGGGCTCGTCCACAAGGCGGGTGATACCATGATGGGAATTCTGTCGGCTGGAGGTTTTCGACTGACAAACGTGGGAACGCCCACGATGGAAACAGACGCCGCGACAAAGGCTTATGCAGACATCATAGATCAGGACAACTTACAAATCACCGGTGGAACGATGTCTGGTGTTCTAAAAATGGGTGGTCACAAAGTTACTGGGCTGCCCACAGACGCTGGTGCGTCTGAAAGCGACGCTGCGAGCTGGGCACAAGTGGTACGATACGCGGACCAGAAGGCGACCGCAGCCGAAAATCATGCAGACCAAAAGCTTATCGATGCCAGGCAGTACACGGACGAGAAGAATGCGGGGCTGAGAGATTCCGTTAGGCGGTATGCAGATGACAAGGACCTTATTGTTAAAAGTTATGTTAACGAGCAAGATGTTATCGTCAGGAATGCGTGCGTGCTCAAATCCGGCGGCGTAATGACTGGAAGTTTAGTTATGGGTGGCCACCGAGTTACTGGGCTCCCAACAGAAATTTCAGGATCCGATAGCGACGCAGCGAGTTGGAAACAAGTGTCAACAGCGGTCGCTGGCGCTCTAGTAAAACTCGATAGAGTACCAACGGAGTCGTTGCATGTGGTGAATAAGCGGTATGTAGATTCCCGCGACGCTTCTTACAGACAGTACGTGGATGAGAAGGTCACCACCGCTAGAAGATATGTGGACGAGAAGCATGCTATCGTAAGAGGCGGGCATGTGCTCAAAACCGGCGATTCTATGACTGGTGATTTGACCATGGGTGGTAAAAGAGTGACTGGGCTGCCAACAGAAATTCCAGGATCTGATAGCGACGCCGCGAGTTTGAAACAGGTGACGCAGCTGATCAGCAACGCCACTAAGAATAATGATACGGCGCCGGCTGGACCAAAGTACTTGACTAACAAACGGTATGTGGACGCGAAAAACGCTGAGATTGGAGCTTCAGTTAGACTCTATGCGGACCAGAAAGCTGAAGCTGCTAAGACGTACGCCAACGAGCAAGATGTTATCGTTAGGAGCGCATGCGTGCTTAAAGCTGGTGATGCAATGACGGGTGATTTAACCATGGGTGGCAATAGAGTTACTGGGCTCCCTACGGGCGCAGCAACGTCCGAAAGCGACGCGTCGAGTATGGCACAAGTATCGAAGCTGATCGCCGACAACATGACAAAGAGTGATAGAGTACCAACAGAACCGTTGCATGTGACAAATAAACGATACGTTGACGTGAAAAACGCTGAGATTGGAGCTTCCGTTAGACTCTATGCGGACCAGAAAGCTGACGCCGCTAAGAGGTATGCCAACGAGGAAGATATTATCGTTAGGAACGCCTGCGTGCTAAAATCCGGCAGTACCATGACCGGTGATCTGGCTATGGGCGGTAAAAGAGTGACTGGGCTCCCAACAGAAATTCCAGGATCCGATGGCGACGCTGCGAGTTTGAAACAAGTGACGCAGCTGATCACCAACGCCACTACGAAAAATGATACGCCGCCCTCGGGACCATGGTACCTGACTAACAAGCGGTATGTAGACAGTGAGATAGCTAATGAAAGGCGATACGCGACGAGCATCAAGATTCTCAACTACAGCGGCCACATTCCGCCCCTATCCAGAAACGTTTCCGAAACGGGTTTTATTGCCTCAGCCAACGAATCTTTACCCACTAACCCGCCTCATATGGCATTCAACTCGGGTGTGAGAGGTGAGTGGAAGACGGCGTCCACATCGAGAGCCGATATTGAGATTCGGGTTAGTGGGACTTGGTTACAGATTGAATGCCCAACGCCTGTGCGAGTATGGAAGGTTAGTCTGGCTGGGGGATCTAGTCCTACTGCACCACGTATCACGTCCTGGAAGATTTATGGGATTCCCGATAATGAAAATAGATTTGATGGGCTCATCACCTCCAATGTCACTTTGACTAATTCTGCGCAAGAGTTCACCTTCACAACTCAGAGTTTATACAAAAAATTCAGGCTGATGGTCTTGGCCACCAGCCCACCACAAGCTACTTTTGGAATATCACACTTCCAGATCTATACATATTTTAGACATGGGGGATAGTCAGTAGTATAGAAAAATATGGCTGACACGCACTACAAGATTCGGGGGTATCTCCGTCAACACGGAGAAATAGACATGTGCAAATACAGCATAGACAGTCTAGTTGATGTGGGCCACTGGGGGTACGACATCCCGAAGCCCACCGCAGAGCTATTGACCGCGGTGCCTCAACAGCACATCGACTTCGTGTCTGACGATTACCACAACCGCGATATCTATACGGCGGCCGGAACGGTAACCACGACTGCGTGGCAAACTCTTCCATTGACCGCTGCGCGTTTTCCGTGTATAACTTTGCAAACCACCAATCAGGGGGTTTCGTTAGAGGGCGGGTTCTGGAAGCTTACAATGTTTGGTGTTAGTACCGGTGATGCGTCAGTTCGCATTATTACAGCCGCGGGTAGCATCGATCGTACAGTTGACATTCAAAGTGGACAATTTGATGCATCTAGGGCAATATTCATTCCAGGACAAACGAGTTTTCGAATTGAAGGAAAAAAGAGAGGCGTTTTAAGTACTTCAACTATTGAGTTAAACGTAACGTTACTGATAGAGCAACTATAAAAAGGATGTCTTTGTACCCACCGCTTATGGAGTCCACAATTTCGTCAGACACGACGTCGCAAACATTTCGCTTGCAGAAAATCGGCGAAATAGAAGCATTCCTGAGGTCTGAGGCGATAAGTCGGGGACAACTGTGTAAAAAGTATAAGAGGGTTGTAGATGTGGCTAATGGGGCGTCGGCCGGCCTTGCTCTGGTTAGTCTTGGAACTGGGGTGGGTGGGGCAGCTATGTTAGCCACTGGTATTGGTTTTATTCCTGGTATTGTTCTAGAGAGTTTAGCCATAGCGACGAGTTTTCTGGATATTATCGGGAATGTTGTTAGCCGATCGTTTGTTGCTAAAGCTTCAAAACACGACGAAATTTGTATTTTGGCGGAGAGTAAGCTAAACACTGTTCATGACCACATTTCTAAGGCTTTGGAAGACACTGCTATTAGCGATGAAGAGTATAAGCTTATTCTGGGAGAGGAGGAGAAATATAGAACGATGAAACGTGATATACAAAGCAAGAATGGAAAAAAAGAGTTGCCGAGTCAAAGCAAAGACCAGATGGTGGCAGAACTAATCAAGAAACTAACCAGCGCTGGGTCTTCTCCGCGAACCACGATATAAAAATTTTCGTCGTAGGCGGTTGGAACGTTGAATCTGTTGTTGTTCCGACCGCGCCACCACCATACGATTAGCGGATTAATAATTTTTTATGTGCTCAAGTTTCCGCAGGTCACCGCGCCACCGCCGTACGATTTCCCCAGTTCCCCGATTTCCGTAGTGCCCCGATTTCCGCAGTTCCCCGATTTCCGTGGTTCCAGATTTCCGTATTTCCCCGATTTCCATAGTTCCCCGATTTCCATAATTCACAAGTCCAAAAACGTGACCGAAAAATGGTATTCAGAAAACGACGAGAAGTGTCACGTTTTGAAATTTCAAAGTCCGGCTGAAAATTTTACTCAGCGTAGATTTGCGTTCACTGCACGATTTCGTTCGAAATATTGATTTTGACCTGATGAATTTTTGACAATGAAAAATTTGTTTCGGGGTAAAAGTTTTTGGGGATGGGTGAAAAATTTCACACAGCGTAAAAAACGATTTTTCTGCACGTTTCAGGTGTAAATATTGATTTTGACCTGATGAATTTTTGACAATGAAAAATTTGTTTCGGGGTAAAAGTTTTTGGGGATGGGTGAAAAAATTTCACACAGCGTAAAAACGATTTTTCTGCACGTTTCAGGTGTAAATATTGATTTTGGCCTGATGAATTTTTGACAATGAAAAATTTGTTTCGGGGTGACTTGCCCAAGGTCCGTACGCAGCGGCTAGAGTGGGATTCGAACCTGCAACCCTCCGGTCACAAGGCGCCGAACTTATCACTGAGCCACCACGCCCCACAAATGATGGTTGCATCAATTAAGCCCTCGTGTAACCTGAAATGGGAACATGCAAATGTACGTGTTTTATATAGCGACTGTATGGTCTCGACCTTGATCATTGATCGGATGAGAATCTTCATCACCGCTGCCCGTATGGATCGGAACGACGCAATTTAAGGTCCCAGTGTAGGATACCAACCGTGATAGACCAAGATTTTAAATCACTAAAGTATTTACAAAAGTCGTGCCGTCTTCGGGAGGCGAACTGGGATCGTAACAATCATGCCTAACGCTGTTACCAATGTAGCTACTGTGCCATCTACGAGAAGAACCATATTTCAGTTTGTTATATCTATCGCATTATCAAATGATTCCGCCACACTCGATAGGTGGCTTGTTCTGCAGTCGTTAAGATGGGCAGCTTGGCCCAGTATGTTCTTCATGGCTGAAGATTTAAATGGGCCAGCGCTGCGTTTCTTTATTTATGAAGGGAAGTATGCCGTGTAGGTACGCAAAATTCCGGATTTTTCACCCTCTATCCGATTCTGTAACTTAAAATTTTATGTATAGGCCTGTCTGTGCGTAGGTCTGTCTATGCCTCTGTATGTGTGTGTTCCTGTCTATATGGGCGTCTCTTCTGTTTGTTTGTCTGTCGGTGCGTTGCAGACAGACAGACAGACAGACAGACACAGACAGTATATGTGTGTATGTGTGTTTGTGTATGTGTGTATGTATGTGTGTGTAGGTGTGTGTGTGTGTGTGTGTGTGTGTCTGTGTGTGTGTGTCTGTGTGTGTCTGTGTGTTGTTGTGTGTGCTATTGAGTTATTTTAATTGCCTGGTGCTGGAGGAGAACGATGAGAAGGTGGCAGACTTAGGGCTGGGAGAGTTATAAGCATAGGCACTGTTTTAAAAGCCGATCTGTTTATAAGGGCTGGCTGGTCACGAGAGGGCTTGTAATCTCATTTCTTTACCCTGAATGACCATTCCATTCCCCTCTGGCAGGCCCTTGATAGCACCAACGGGTTGGTGTTTCAGATTCACTCTTTGTAACGGTTTTTAAGCTTTTTAGAACGCCGCCTGGCGAATGCGTTAACTCCGGTTTCAGATTCACTCATTGTAACGGTTTTTAAGCTTTCAGAACGACACCTAGCGACTGCGTCAGTTCCTGTATCTCCTATCTACTACTAGATAGGAGATACAGGAACTGACGCAGTCGCTAGGTGTCGTTCTGAAAGCTTAAAAACCGTTACAATGAGTGAATCTGAAACCGGAGTTGACGCATTCGCCAGGCGGCGTTCTAAAAGCTTAAAAACCGTTACAAAGAGTGAATCTGAAACCCCAACCTTTTGGCACTCTCAAGGGCCTGCCAGAGGGAATGGAATGGTCATTCAGGGTAAAGAAATGAGATTTCCAACGTTTGCTGCCGGCCGAGAACCTCCCACGAGGCCGGCCCAAACCATTCCCCTCTGGCAGGCCCTTGATAGCACCAACGGGTTGGTGTTTCAGATTCACTCTTTGTAACGGTTTTTAAGCTTTTAGAACGCCGCCTGGCGAATGCGTTAACTCCGGTTTCAGATTCACTCTTTGTAACGGTTTTTAAGCTTTCAGAACGACACCTAGCGACTGCGTCAGTTCCTGTATCTCCTATCTACTCATCCACATATTACGTACGCACTTAGGGGGAAAGGGGGGTCGGATTTTGGCGATTTTGCGTACGGCTGCGAACGGGGGGGAGGGGGTAACAAAATGTGTACGTACCCAAAATAAATTTCTAATTATGACGTCCACATTAGCCTATTTATAACTCTGTATTATCCTATAGTCGTCCCATGGCATTTTATTACATTATATAAAAGCCATGTGCAGTTATTCTGTGCTGTGAACGACACCTATAATTTGTCTATATTGGCCCTTCAATAATCTGGCCTAAAGTGCAGACAGGCACTTTCTGCAGCTGGTCATCGGGGGGGGGTGCGCGTCAAACGTACGTACTCAGGGGGGGTGGAAGAAAGTACGCTTGCGAACAGGGGGGGAGGGGGTCCAATTTTCCCGGATTTTTGTGTACGTAATATATGGATGGCCCCTTAGACAGTCGCAAGGTGTTAGATATCCAAATAGTGAGTTTTTAGGCGTTTCTTTAAGGAAGAGAAAGAGTTTGGGCATTGCAGAGATAGGCCTATTGATAGTCGGTTCCATTCGTTAGGGTAGCAAGCTGGACTGCACAAGAGCCCATGGCAGTGCTACCACATCGAGGCTCAATCAAAAGACCCATCTCCAAAGATCGCAGACTGCAGGGAAAGATGTGTGGAGGTAGTAAACATTAAAAGTAGCAAGGAAACTGAGTTTCTATAGAGCCTGCCCAAACAATCTGGTTCTTCCGGACTTGATATCATTTTATTTATTTATTTTTATTTATTTATTCCGGATATTTCTATAGCGCCTCTCGAAGTCAACTACTACTCAGAGGCGCTCCCGAATACAGCATTGATACTGTGCCGGAGTTTCACGCCGAAGCGACACGAGCAATTGCGAGTGAAGGACTTGCCCAAGGTCCGTACGCAGCGGCTAGAGTGGGATTCGAACCTGCAACCCTCCGGTCACAAGGCGCCGAACTTACCACTGAGCCACCACTTATATAGCGCCACTATAATTGGTTCCTCTGAAGCGGTTTTATATTGTACCGAGAATTACATTCAGCGTACGTAGCCTACTTAGGTACATAAGTAAGTAGGTACGCACGCATGTATGCAAGTGCTACTGATTTTATTGGAATATAACGCAATAGTGTAGCAAAATAACCAGTACATATATAACTGTTAAATTTCAAAAGACGCGGACGGTGAACACCGCTCCACGCTGTGAGACAAACTAGGAGATGGAAGTCATGCAACAATGAAAACGGGGAAACAATGAGAATGCAATTGTACGCTCTGCCGCCTTTCTTGATCTGGCCCCCATCATACCTGGACTCGGATCTCCTTTGGACTACTCTTTGGAAAACCTCTCTGATTTGACGCAGCGCTCATGAATAGGCTGGTGCCCTGCGCTTGGCCTTTGAGTGGCGCTTTAGAAGTTTTGAGATTACGATTACGATAGACTAGGAATTTCGATTGATGAAATTTAGAAAAGGAACTCACGATGACCTGGCATTGTTCCCGTTGTCTGTGGCATTGGAGGCCCTCGTGTTGTGATTCGAGTCCAATTCATTCCATCTGTAGGCGTGGGGCTACTTGCAGTAAAACCGTTACTGTTGTTAGTAACTATGGTTGGTGCGTTGGAAGTGTTTGTACTGGTCAAGATTGTTGGAAGTGGAATCATTGACTGTGAACTCGAGTTATTCATTAAAGTAGGAGCAGAAAAGGGGGTAGGAGGAAACGTTCTTATCATTGGATTTGTGGTAGTTGTCGTAGAAGCATCAGGATTGGAATTGGTCGTTATAGATGACGTTTCATTTGGTGTATCAGTAGTTGTAGTAATCGGAATAGAAATACTAGGATTGAAGGTATTGGTTTCAGTTGGTGTATTTGGCGTAGTACTTGTTATACCATATGGATAAGAAAGAGTAGGGCTTAAAGTATTGGCTCTGGATGTTTTAGTAACTGAAGTAGAAGTGGTAGTAGTGGTCGTAGTTGTCGTTGTAGTTGATGTAGTAGAAGGTGCTTCTGTTGAAGGTCGGAGGCACGTCTGACCGAGGACTTGAAGGCGAACAGTATCAATTGTGCTGTAGGTCTGTGCGACGAAGAATGTCTTGCCTTCCTAAGGTGCACAAGAACATCACTATCACCATCACAATCATCATCATCATCATCATCATCATCAATAACATCATCATCATCATCATCATCATCATCATCATCATCATCATCATCATCATCATCATCATCATCATCATCATCATCATCATCATCATCATCATCATCATCATCATCATCATCATCATCATCATCATCATCATCATCATCATAAAGACCACCGCCAACATTGTAAAACATCCCCAAAACAGTACTAATAGTTATACAATGATGATCATGACCATCATCATGACTACGACGACGATAATAACAATTATTAATATATATTAATCCCTTTGAGTTGAAAAAGAAAAACAATAGTATTTTCAAACTCCGGAGAATTTTTATTCCTAATAGCACATAATATATGCATAAAGTACAAAGTGTAGGCTACTACTACTAGTAGTAGTAGTAATAGTAGTAGTAACAGCAGTATTGGTAGTATTAGCAGTAGTGGTAGTATTTTCAGCTTCGCTGCGTCCTCTGCGATCTTCTGATCGCCTTGACCTCTTAGTTCCTCGTGTCAGAACTACTATGGCTCAATCCAGGTCCTTTGCCTGCATATAGGTCCCTCGCTTTGGAACCGACTTTCTCCTTCTTTCCGCAACACCATTCCCTCTGGTAGCGTTGCTTCTTCCTTTTCACACCTTAAATCCTGTTTTTCTCTCGGGGTCTCCCACACTGGGAGCGCCTCTGAATGATTTATACCGCCAGAGGCGCTTCATAAATCCCCATATACAATACAATACAATACAATACAATACAATAGTATAATCCTACCTCTTGCGGTGGCGATGAGAGTCGTTTCAGTGTACCTTCATCTATTTGGTTAGTGACCCCGACAACAAATGTGGTTATGTTGAGCGAGTGGACCCTGTCAACGGCCACGTAAGCAGCCACGGGATCCGTCGGTCTCCCATCGGTGATGATGATCGCTGTTCTCAACGCCTTTGGTCGAGCCACAACGTTGAACACCTGGTCTGCCATCACGTTCAGACCATCAGACGTATTGGTGTGTCTTCCCTTGACATATTCGAGGCTCGTGTTGATCGCGTCTAGGAGACTGTTCTTGTCTAAATAGCTGAAAGTAAGCACGGAGCAGGTTTGCTGCTTTAAGCCTTTAAGTATCTGAGAGTAAGGAGCTGCTACGTGTCCATAATCGCAAACAAATATGCAAACGCTACGTTGATCTGAGTATTTTGAAAGAACATCGAAAACAGCTGCTACGTGTCCATAATCGCAAACAAATATGCAAAAGCTACGTTGATCTGAGTATTTTGAAAGAATATCGAAAACAACTGCGACACAACGATATGATGATGACGACGAAAACGACGACTATAATGATGATGATGATGATGATGATGATGATGATGATGACATTGATGATGATGATGATGATGACGAGTCGATGATGTATGTATGTATGTATGTATGTATGTATGTATGTATGTATGTATGTATGTATGTATGTATGTATGTATATATGTATGTATGTATGTATGTATGTATGTATGTATGTATGTATGTATGTATGTATGTATGTATGTATGTATGAATGTATGTATGTATGTATGTATGTATGTATGTATGTATGTATGATGTATGTATGTATGTATGTATGTATGTATGTATGTATGTATGTATGTATGTGTATCTGGCTACCTGTAAAGCGCCTTTTAAGAATCTGACAAGGCGCTTGACGTGGCAATCTAGCAGATCTTAACAGGTGCGCCTGAAGACAGGGAGCTGTTCGTGACTAAGTAGTACGTATAGGTATGCTGTTCTAGGAGGATGAGGAGGACAGGAGGAGGAAGATAAAGTGGAAAAGGAGGAGGAAGAAGAGAAGTAAGAGAAAGAGGAGGAGGCGGAATAGGAGTAAGAGTAGGAAGAGAAGGAAGAGGAAGAAGAGGAAGAGAAGGAGGAAGAAGAGGGGGAAAAGAAGGGGAGGAGAAGTATGAGAAGAAGAAGAGGAGCAGGATGGAGACGAGGTGAAGAAGGATGAGCAGGAGGAAGAATATAAGTAGGAGGAGACGGAGGAGGAGGAAGAAGAAGCGAAGGAGCAAGAGGAGAAGGAGGACAAGCAGGACATGGAGGAGAAGAAGGAAGAACAGAAGGAGGAGGAGAAAGAGGAAGGTGAAGAATAAGAGGCGGAGGATGAAGGAGGAGGAGAAGGAGATGGAAGAGGAAGAGGAAGGGAGGAGGAGTAGAAGGAGGAGGAGGAGGAGAAGAAGGAGGAGCAGGAAGAGAAGAAGGAGCAGGAAGAGGAGGAGAAAGAAGAAGAGAAGAAACAAGAGGAGGAGGAGGTGGTGGACGAAGAATACGAGGTAAAGGAAGAAGGAGGAGGAGAAGGACGAAGAGAAGAAGGAAGAGAAAGAGGGGAGGAGAAAGAGGAGGAGAAGGAGGAAGAGAAGGAGAGGGAGATAAACGAAGGGAAAGAGGATGACGACGAGGAAGAGGATCATAAACATCATCACTTGATTGTTAAGCAAGTCTAAAGGACTAACCCCGTTAAGTTCCACTTGAGGTAACCGTTAGTATCGAAGACGACAACAGCCACTCGGACATCGTTGGGTCCAATGTAAAGGTCGGTGACGAACTGGTAGACGAAGTTAACGACAAACGCCCAGTTGTCACAGGTATTGTTGATCGCGTAGTCGAAGCTGGGATCAGTGTCGCAGATGCTTCCAGATCGATCGATGAGGAAGCACAGATCGATTTGCGTCGCATTGCTGCAGTCTAGGAGTAGACAACGGTAGGTAAAGTAAGGTAAGGTAAGGTAAGGTAAGGTAAGGTAAGGTAAGGTAAAGGTACGGTAAATGTAAGATAAGAGAATGTGAAGTCATTGAAGATAAAAAAAAAAGGTAAGAGAAGATGAGGGAAAGTAACGTGAGGTTTGGATAAGATAGGTAGGCACAATCGATGGTAAAGTAAGGGAACGTAAGGTGAAGTAAGTAAGTAAGTATATTCTTAATAAACGCTAGCAAACGTACAGCGCTTTACATACAATATTACACACAGAGGAAAGTAGGTTAAGGTAAGGTAAGGTAAATTAGGGTAAGGTAAGTAAAGATAGGATCACATGTGGTAGATTAGCCATTCGCTCATGACACGTCTCATTCGACAAACTTTGGTGCTAGCTTCAACCGGGGATAAAACGATGAGATTCTCCCCTACTGAGATTCTCCCCTATTGATCACACTGATAGATTACCTGCTGGTCCAACTTATGAGCTGCCCCAGAACTAAAAGCTCTCCAACCCAATCGCTCATTCCACTACTTCCTATTATGGGGAACTTCAGGAGGCGCCCCGTGGCTATCGTAACTGCTTAAAACGCAAGCGCGGATTGGCCTAGGAAGTGTTCAAGCCAGGCTCTAAGGACTGTTAAAACGAAGAGAAGAAGAGCCTCGACATGTGAGGGTGGGTGGCCAGTCTTCTATATCGCCGTCTCATTTACCCAGAACAGTGTGCTCATTACAGCTCAGTTGGTTAGGAGGCGCAGATGGAATAGAAATCTCAACATAAATTTCTGCTCTGGCGGGGATTTGAACCCCCGAACTCTCGACTGACAGTCCAGCACGCTAACCACTACACTATCGGGTGTCATAAACAGAGACATTTCTCCACTATTATCTTTACAAAGGAACCCTCATATGACACGCTTCGGCAAAGCGCGAATTCTGGTTTCACGCGATCGGGATCGTGGATCTGTTAACTCGAACACACCAATCCTAACTATGTAAATAGACAATAAAAATGGCTCCTTTTAGTAGCCTATAATATAGTAGGCCTATAATAGCCATACTTCTCTATCAAACGCTCCAAGAACTAGCTGGTCTTTAGAGCAGCGCAACTCGACATAGGACACACAGTCTCTGAGTTTTAGCGTATCATTAAATAAAACAGTCCCTAAACACAAGGACCTCTTAGTAACATCCTCAATTCAAAACCATTGACGGAGCACACTTCACCACTTTATGATCTCTGCCTTTGTTTGGCGTTGCCTTCTTGGCACTGCCCCTGCTTACTTACAGGAGTTTCGTCGTTCTGCCCCGGCATGCAGTGCCCCCCTTCGCTCTGCGGCCCACGGCTATTTGCCTGTTCCCTTTACACCCACTCCCATCATGAAGCGCCGGGCTTTCTCTGGCCTGGGCCCGACCACCTAGAATAGCCTCCCACTGGAGCTGCGTCTCCTGCCAAGGACGAATTCCCAGGCTTTTACGGATCTTTAAAAACCGCTCCTTTCAGCCGTGCTTGGGCCGGGAGCGCCTCTGAGTAGGCATTTTGAGGGGGCGCTATATTAAGTTTAGATTGATTGTATAGTAACGATTGTGGTTGACGATAGACCATTGCCATGGGCGGCGATCTAGGGGGTCGATGGGGACATGACCCCTCACCTTTAAGAGTGGGGGGACACGCCATACATCTGTCCCCCCAAATTTTGAAGAAACACCAAAAACGGCAAGAAATGTAAAAACAATTTGGGGGGACATGAATTCCTAAAAAAAGGTCATCGACCAGATCATGGCCGACTTTGTCCCCCACCTCTCAGACAAGGTCGCCGCCACTGACCATTGCAACATTTTCCTTGCTCCTTTCACACTGGACTTCACAGTACACCAGCTAAAACTGGATTCATCCTGTTTCTGACGCTCGGTGGTTAATAAACGAGGGATTTCCCAACAGTTTCCATATTTATACAAACGAGGGGTTATTCCAAAACACTCCCCGCCCCAGGGGCGTCTACACCATAGAAACCTTGGAGCAAATGCTCCATCCAAGAAATAAAGGGGGAAAGATCTGTCAATGTGTGCCACCATTTTAGGGGGGGAGGAACGGGGAGGGGGAAGAAAAGGGGGAAATGGACGTTGCTCCAATGACTTAGGGGGGTGATAGACGCCCCTGCCCCGCCCTATTGCCTCTATCATAATGTCAAGCCAGTAAATTTTTCATTCAAATTCATGACGTGTCTTCATATTTATTGACTATACGCTTCAATTGCCTGTCAAGTGCTTAGTTTAGTGGTTCTTAGCAATGTGTCGTTTCTTTTCGTGATTTGTGATCAGGCCGTGTATCATGAGGCTACGATCTCAGGCGTGACCGTTTCTTTCACGCTTCAAGGTTTCGGTGTGACTTCCTCGTTGAAACCAAACGCTTTCCTAGTTCTGTATGAGGTGTGTTTCCCTTGTGTTACATTACTTTCTATATTTTGCTGTCCAGTAATGTATCAGATGAAACGGAAAAACTAATCGAGTGGGAAAATTTACGAAATTTATATAGCACAAGTATAGAAGTTGCCGATTTTGTTTGACATTACACTTACGTGTAACGTGTGCATATATTTTGTACGATACTTAAGTTCTTTATGCTGCACCTTTTCAAGGGAAAACTTTTCGCATCTAGCAAATGGTTACGATAAAATTTACATGCAACTAAGATATTCCAAGTCCTTCTGTAAGCTTAATAAATTAATACGATACAAGTGGGAAATATTTCGATAAAGTCTATATAATGCAGGCCATTTGGAGGAGTATGATGATCGTTAATACTAAGCATAGCAATACAATAGCTACTGTGCTATACAATGCAATACTATGCTATACAATACTATACTATACAATACTATACTATACAATACTATACTATACAATACTATACTATGCTATGCAATACTCTACTAGGCCTATACTATATTATACTATGCTATACAGTACACTATTATTTTAATGTGGTTTACTGCAGTTAGTACTGTAGCTGGTTATGTGATGTAGCCTTTTGATGTAGCATAATATGGTGTAGTATATTCGCGTGTAGTTTAATGTAGTGTTGTGCATTTAAGTGTAGTTTGGCGTAGTTTAGTGTTTGGTAACGTAGTCTGTTAGTGTTCTTACTTGGCGACTGGGATTCAGCGGTTGCTAGGGTCATCATGGAGACGAGAATGAAGGCTACGATGGAATACGTTGTTTGCCACTTTCGATCCATCTTCTCCTGCGGAAACAAAGAAGAAGAAGAAAAAGAGTAGTCTCTTAAGCTAGGCTGAGAGAGGCGGCCATGGGCGTGAAATGTTAGCGACTTCATTCTCTTAGCCTCGGTATATAATGGCGGGTGGCCGGTCCTCTCCCATGCCGTCTCATCTTCACACCGTCAGTGTACGGTCGGTGTACTCATCATAGCCGAGTTGTCTAAGGGGCGCATGCAGCTGGAGCCGAAATACCGATACAAATTTCTGCCCCGGCGAGGAATTGAACTCCATACCCCTCGGTTGAAAGTCCAGCGCGCTTGCCACTAGACAATCGCCCACCCCACTTTTTTTCCTTCTTCTTCTTCTTCTTCTTCTTCTTCTTCTTCTTCTTCTTCTTCTTCTTCTTCTTCTTCTTCTTCTTCTTCTTCTTCTTCTTGCTAAGTCAAAGAAATTCTTTTCAGACAGATCTAATCTGATCTAAAATTCAACTCTGATTCAGATTAATCTAACCACAATGGAACCACCGACAACATTGTACAGACACTCCAGTTTGACCTAAGAATTTAACCTAACCTAATTCAGTTTATCATTCTCTCTATTAATCTAATCCGATGACTTCTATAGCGCCGTTATCACAAGGCCTAAGAGATCAGTCGATGGTCGCTTCCAGTGAAATCGCAACCAAAATTCGTTATCCATTGGAAAACCATTTAAATGAATGAATGAATTTTATTTTAGTTTTATCTCATCTTAAAACAGGATGATTAGCATAACCTTAAGTCTAATACATACATACCATTGACTGTACGAAATTTTGATAAATACTAACGGGGATGACTAGATAAGCTTATTCAGCTTCTTCTCTCCGGGAATCGTCTTATTGCTTTATATTTTGAAAGATTGTCACTGTAGTAGTAATGTTACAGCATATAATCTCTTGTCTATAGATATGATGCAGACTATGCACATTATGTTATTGACTGTTAATCAGATACTGGTCTTGTATTCGATTCAATAAATTTGATTTGATTTGAATTAGTGAATTAATTGATTAACTAATTAATGAACGAACGAACGAACAATTGAATTTAAATTACATCAAACTATCACAAACACTCATTCATTCTTTTCCAATTTGTTTGAGATTTCAAGTAGTTTTAAATTTCGATTAGTTTTAAATTTCAACTTGTTTTAAATGTCAGTACTTACATGTTCAGTTCAGTTGTAAGTTCAGCGAAGAGAGCGGACCTTCACCAGATCGAGCCAGACAGGTTCCCACAGTTGAAACTGTCAACAGCCAAAATAGTGAAATTCTAACTAAGGCCAATTCAATGCACCTCGCCCATAGCGCCCACCCGATGGCACAGGGTTTTAAGAGAGCCGTTACAGTCACGCTTCAGTGGTGAGCTGTACCACAAACGGTGGCTATCGCACTAATAGCATCCGGCTAAAGATAGCATTGTGGCTAAATTTGTAGTAGGCACTGCTGGCCCGGTTAGCTACACTTGCCGTATTTGAAAAGGTTCAAAAAATGTCACCGTGCTCCACGTTGCGAAGCGTTGCATAACAGCCTATGTCGTGAAGTTTCAACAGGGACATAATAATTAGGGCTGTACCGAATAGGTGGTAATCACTACTCGCCGAATACGAATAATTGGACCAACTATTCGGCCGAATACGAATACGAATACGAATAGTGTACAAATAGGTCGACCGATAACATTCAAAATTTCAAATGTAAGCAAAAGTTTCAGTTCAGTAAATTTAATACATAAACTAAAAGTAAACAGTTAACTATATGTAATTTTTGAATCCTTCTGCCAGTCTGTGTAGACTAGGAATGGAACTAATTTAACTAAACTTAGAAATTGTCACTTACTTAACGTTCACTCCACTCGCTATAGCAGCCGCATATGCAGAAACAGATGTCACGTGACCACTATTCGTATTCGGTTCGACCGCTACTATTCGGCCATATACCGAATGGCTATTTGGCCCATTATTCGGCCCCGAAGCGAATACGAAGCGAATATTCAGTACAGCCCTAATAATAATAATAATAATAATAATAATAATAATAATAATAATAATAATAATAATAATAATAATAATAATAATAATAATAATAATAATAATAATAATAATAATAATAATAATAATAAATAATAATCAGATGATTTAATCATTATTGTTAAATATGATATACTTTTGTATAATAATAATAATAATAATAATAATAATAATAATAATAATAATAATAATAATAATAATAATAATAATAATAATAATAATAATAATAATAATAATAATAATAATAATAATAATAATAATAATAATAATCACCATCATCATCTTCTTTATTAATTCAAACTGAACAGTACGCAGTAAACTTACATTGAAACATGACGGTATACAATCAAGATCTTAATTAAACACACGTTTTGGCAGCCATTCAAGGCGCCCGCTCTAGAGGAGGGTTACGGGTATCGAACCGTGATCTAATGCTCTCCTGGCCATGAGTGTCACCATTCATCTATTCCCTTCCCCGTACAGTTATATTCTTCAAGCCCGTATAACATACTGGGCAACTAAGCTTTTCCAAAGAGGTTAAAGGCTACGACGCTGCTGAGCAAATAGAGATTGCTAGATTAGCAGTTATGTGCTGTAAGATACTCGAGTAAAAAGGACAACGAATTTATAAATTAGTCCTGTAAAAGAGCAGAATATCAGCAACGAGCAGGGCCTAGGACAGGATTTGGAGGCCCAGGGCCACAACTAGGGCCTAATTTTCAAGGCCTTTTTCAATTAAAAATAATAAATTTTGTGATATAATTTTTTTTTATTTTTAAATTTAATAAACAGGATTTAGTTTATAAAATATCTTTTAAAAACGCAACAGAAAGGTTCAAATCATCCTTCGCATCTTCAAAGTTACACATTTTCGCTAATGCTTTGATAATTTTAAGTTCTAGCGATATCAGAACTAATGCTCAACATTGCAAATCCATTAAGACGCTGATGACCCATCGTGGAACGGAGGTAGTTCTTAGTTCTTTTCTGGTTACTGAATGACCTCTCGGCATCTGCAGCAGATATGGGTAACGTCATGAAAATTCTCAAGGAAATAAACACATTTGGAAACAGATCGACCAGATTTTGAGTCACTGTTTCTTGTAGTAGATTTTTTGGCGAAAGAAGAAGCTTGAAATTAATTTTGGATATTTCTTTGAGAAAAATCATTTCTTCGACGAGCTCAGGTGATATGTCTTTTAAACGGCTTAAAGTATATCTCGTAGCTGCCTCTTTCAACTGATCGTCACTCATAGAAATGAATTGCCATAAAAATTCAAAATTCTCCACGATGCTTGCAATAGCTGAGAATCTTGTTGAAAGACTTTCAGTGAGTGTTGAAAGAATCTTATTGAAAACTTTTCTATAAAAGTCTTAAACATTTTTTTACAGTTTGAAATTATTTAACGTCAACGATTTCGTCACGAAATAATTATTGAATAGCGCTAGGCCCTATATTTCAATGAATAACTCCTTAATTCCGTAATTCGGCATTTCAATAAATATTTCCGTAATTCCGAGGCCCTTTATCAAGTGAGGCCTGGGGCCAAATGGCCCCGGTTGCCCCCCTGTCCTAGGCCCTGGCAACGAGGAATTATATAGAGGAACCAGTATGACCGAAAATCTCATGCAAAAAGTAATCCAGAGACATATTTGCAGAATGAAAGAGGACGGAAAAATTAAACTTTGGTTTTTGGAATAATGGAAGGCACAAACAAAAGAGGAAGACCTTACACGGAATGGAGAGATGACATTGAAGACTGGTGCGGAGCACGTCTTCTGCAGCTGAGTCACAAGGCACTGGACCAAATGCAGTGAAAAGGCATTGTCAGAAGGGCATCGGACACCTACGGGCGATGAGCCCATGGTTTTGATGATGATGATGATGATGATGATGATGATGATGATGATGGTGGTGGTGGTGGTGGTGGTGGTGGTGGTGGTGGTGGTGGTGGTGGTGGTGGTGGTGGTGGTGGTGGTGGTGGTGGTGGTGGTGGTGGTGGTGGTGGTGGTGGTGGTGGTGGTGGTGGTGGTGGTGGTGGTGGTGGTGGTGGTGGTGGTGGTGGTGGTGGTGGTGGTGGTGGTGGTGGTGGTGGTGGTGGTGGTGGTGGTGGTGGTGGTGGTGGTGGTGGTGATGATGATGATGATGATGATGATGATGATGATGATGATGATGATGATGATGATGATGATGATGATGATGATGATGATGATGATGATGATGATGATGATGATGATGATGATGATGATGATGATGATGATGATGATGATAAAGCGCAAATAGTATCGTCATTATATAATTGTCATTGTAGTTGTAAGTAAAAGCTTATATATAGCGACACTTCGAGACTCATCAGATGATATTTGGCCTACATGCTCTTTAGGACTAGACACTTATTCCAGTGAGTGTTTCCCAACCTGGGTGCCGCGAACCTGTTCTAGAGGTGCGGCAGTTGGATGGCAGAATGAGTTTTAAAATGTGGAAAACTACTGACGTATGTTGACGTTATACGACGGTAGGTAAACATTTACACTTTTATGCTATTAGCCTATTCTTACGAGTTTGCGGTTTTAAGTATGATCGCACAAAGTCATCAATGTACGGTGACATTTTGGAACGCTTGTGGTGGCTTGGCACAGTAAAATGTGTTACCTAAATACATGCATTTCAAGATGGGCGATAATACGTTGTCCTTTATTAAATAGTGATGCTTTCACACATTACGCGTGGAGCAGCGTTTTTCAAACTGTGGTTCGCTGACCAAGAGGGGTCCGCGAAGGATATGGCGGGGTCCGCGAGAGCGTTTTGAAAATATAATAACTAATGACTAACACTGCATGGTTTCACATGCCAGTTATACATGGTAAAACACCTATTCTAAAACAGTATTTAGGTCAGTGAGTGTGAGCTTTAGGCTATACAATCAATTAGCGGTTTTGGCAGCACTATCTAGTATACGCAGAGCAGCGTTTTTCAAACTGTGGTCCGCAGACCAAAGGGGTTCGCGAAGGATATGGCAGGGGTGCGCGATAGCGTTCTGAAAATATACATTAATGATTTACATTGCATGGTTTTAGCATTAACAGCCTGTGTTTTCAAATTATTGCGGGAAGCTAATAATACTTTATTCAGTGTTACTTTTATATTACAACAGTTCTTATCGTCATAAGCAATGTTGTATTGTGGAAATAGTCTGCCTGCTATTTGATTAAACTTTAAGTGATACCTTTTCCTTTTCAAATACTTGGGTCCCCGAGCTATGCCTAGAAAAAATAAGGGTTCCTGGTTCAAAAAGTATGAAAAACACTGGCGTAGAGTGCAAAAGATGGGACAGGCTGTTACATGCACACGTCACAAGCCAGATGTACATTGTAAAACCACGATTCTAAAACAGTATATAGGTCAGTAAGTGCCAGCTTTAGTTTGTACAATCAATTAGTGGTTATGACTGCGCTAACTAGTGATGTGTAATGCCAGCAGCGACACCTGCTGACATTAATGAATCCGTCGTCGCTGATCAGCCATCCCCTCAGAATTAAGTAGCCTGATGCTGCTACAACTTCACCGTATGACATCCAGGGTCCGATTTCTCAAAAAAAGTAACGGGGGGGGGGTCGGACATCTGAATAAAAATTTACTAAGCCGCAATTAATTTTTTAGTCGTTATTTTTAAATGAAGTTAATGAACTTCCACAATGCGTCCATAATTTCATAATTCCATAGTTTCAAAAATTCCGTAATTTCTTCTTTCTAGGCATTACTGACCAAATGAAGAAAATCCCCGACCCTTCCATACACCTATCGACTAACTCTTTGTCTCTTACCTTCATCTCCGACTCCTCTGTCCGCAATCTTGGTATTACTTTTGATCCACACCTCTCCTTCTCCGACCACATCTCTGGCCTCTCGTACTCCTGCTTCATACACATTCGTGACCTCCGCCGCATCAGGCCCATGCTCGACCTTAAAACTGCCTCCAACATTGCTACCTCCATTGTTTATTCGAAGCCTGATTACTGCAATTCCCTCTTGCTTAACCTTGAATCCACTCAAATCAAGCGTCTGCAGCTTATCCAAAACTCATTAGCATGAGCTGTCACTAGAACACCGAAACATTATATCATTTCCATCCTCAAATCACTCCATTGGTCCAAGGTAATGAACAGCTGGTCAAGACAAGAAATTCAGGATCATGGTCATTGAAGTATCTGGGTATGTTTATTAAACCAGCTCGGTAGAGATCTATCCGCCTGTCTGAGTCAAGGTCATTAAATATCTGGGTCAAGGACCGCATGCAGATATATATATATATATGCTATATATATATTGGGTCAAGGTCAGCGAGTGAACTAATGGTAGTTTTATATTCAATCGTTGTGTACTGTTGGTCAGTATAAACTGTTCATAAATGCGTTCCTTGGACAGTATCGGTCGATTTAAAATCTGTAACTTTGATGAGAATCTTGCTATTAGTAATTCTTTCAAAAGTTGTGTAAATGAGAAAGAGAGAGAGAGAGAGAGAGAGAGAGAGAGAGAGAGAGAGAGAGAGAGAGAGAGACAGACAGACAGACAGACAGACAGACAGACAGACAGACAGACAGACAGACAGAGACAGACAGACAGAGAGAGAGATAGACAGAGAGAGAGATAGACAGACAGACAGACAGACAGACAGACAGACAGAGACAGACAGAGACAGAGACACAGAGACAGACAGGCAGAGACAAACATGCAGACAGGCAAAGACAGAGAGTATGTGTACAATACTTAGAAAAGAAAATCCGAATCTTCTGCAGTATTTCCCACCACCACCCCTCCCCTATAAAGACTACCTGAACAGTCTTCATGCAGAGAAACTCAAGGCTGGGT
This sequence comes from Allolobophora icterica, assembly GCA_963556255.1. Lineage (NCBI taxonomy): Eukaryota > Metazoa > Annelida > Clitellata > Crassiclitellata > Lumbricidae > Allolobophora > Allolobophora icterica. The sequence goes on along the minus strand of OY744607.1, from coordinate 54,191,860 downwards.
CTGCAAAGTACCCTCCCCTAATAAATATGAGAAGCGATGTCGTTCCGCCAAAAAACTGATGTTTGACAAACAGTCATCTTGAATTAAGAAGACAACGACCAAGAAACGCTTAGGCCTTGGACTATATACTTCGTGTGAACAAGCCATCCATGTCCTCTTCTGCGGACAATACGCCATGCTGCATCTGCGGAAAGTGTTTCAACGAACCGCCAATTGACAGCTGGACCCAGTGTCCACAATGTACCCAGTGGCTAAGAATAGGTAGGCCTGTAGTGGAAGAATGACCAGTCAGCCTAGCGCTTGTTAATCATACTGCTGGGCATTCTGGGATATGCTGGCAGACAGCAACTGCAGACCACGCGTGCATAAATACGATAGACTTATAATTGGTAATTGAAAGGAGTAAAATTTATCGTGTTGATGTTGATAAATTATTTAAATAACAATGACATGATTAAAACTTAAAAGACATCTAACTAATGTAAGTAATATGATGTAGGATGAATGTAAGTAATATGATGCAGGTTGAATGTAATGTAATGTAGAATGTAGAATGAAATAAATGAATGTAGTGTACTGTAGGCTGGATGTAATGTAAAGTAGACTTAATGTAATTTGATGTAGGCTGAGTGTATGCAATGTAGGCTAAATTTAATATAATGTAGGCTGAATGTAGTTTGATGTAGGCTGAATGTAATGTGATGTAGGCTGAATGTATGTAAGCTGAATGTAATGCTAAATGTGAGCTGAACGTAAAGTAAAGTAGGCTGAATGTAATGTGATGCAGGCTGAATGTAATGTGATGTATGCTGAATGTAATGTAAAGTAGGCTGAATGTAATGTGATGAAGGCTGACTGTAATGTGATTCTAATTTTAAATAACCGGGGTCAAAGTTTGGGAAATATCCCAACTGAAGTTCGCTCATCCCCTAATTGTTTCCATTTTAAACGCAAACTACGCACTTGTCTCCTAAAAGAATCTGACTACCAGATACCTTCCTCGCGGTCATCTCTCTCCTCATCGTCCTCCTCCTCTTCTTCCTCGTCCTCTTCCTCATCGTCCTCTGGAACACCCTCTGACTTGACGTAGCGCTCGTGCTTGGCCTTCGAGTGGCGCTTTAGAAGTTTGTAGATTACGATTATTCCTCGTCCTCCTCGTTCCATTTCAGCAGTTCATGGCTGCACAGAAATCAGGCATGTCTTGAAGACAATAGCAATTACGATTATGTAAATTATATGCTTGTAAATGATACACATGTAATTATCTTAATTATACGTTCATGATGCTAACACGTTAACTGCTTAATATACTATACAGCGCTGACACGTATCCGTCTTTGTTTATCTGCCGGGATATTCCTAATTGCTCACTCAGCTCATTACTCAGATACCACTGTGGCTATTCTTAGCAGCAGTATACAATGCGCGAGGCTATTAGTGAGCGGTCTCTCCCCAGTAGTACCATGACTCGTGTGGACTGGCACTGTTAAAGTAATGCATGGCAGTAGGCTAATGCTAGGTCTAGCTTCAGGCCTACTTGATACGAGGGGCGTCCAATCCATATAGTAGGCTAACGTT